>OY720445.1:47893284-48455186 GCA_963082915.1 Dolichopus griseipennis | reverse complement strand
ACTCAGTTGAAATACTTAGAATAAATATTAAAATTATTATAGCAAATCCTTTGACAATCCTTGTGTCTTTAATTTAAAAAATCCAATGAAGAAATCCATTACTATTTCAATCATCCCATTGTTTAAGAAAATTATTTGAAAATAACGAACCTGAATTATGGCCCTGCGTAATAAAGCCCCCGGAATGTTATTTCCCATTTAATGAGAAATAATGCCCTGGGGTTTTATTTCCCGTAGTAATTGAGTAATAAAATCCCCAAAATATGGGAAATAAAGCCCAGGGTTTCATATATTTTATGGTTTCATAGGAATATATACAGACTTTCTTGAACTAATATTATAATATCAAATATAATTAGCACTCATTTTGGAGTTCGAATCGAAATCATGGGTATTCCCTTTTTCCAAATTAAAAAAAAAAAATAATTTTACATGTAAACTACATTTATACTACAAACTACACATATAAACCTGATTTTGTAACCAAGTCTTACATACATTAATTCATAAATACTATGGAAAAAGGGTAACTTCGATTTTTTAGCCAACTTAAATATGCTTCGTAATATAGAATCTCGCATATGTGGTTTTACATCTAATATTTTACTTATATATATATATATATATATATATATATATATATATATATATATATATATATATATATATATATATATATATATATTCATATTTTTTTCTAGTTTGAATATTACAAAAATCGATTTTATAACATATTTAATTAGAAATAATAACTTGGGGCTTTATTTCTCAAGAAGTCGAAGATTCAATTGAAAGAGAAACAACACCCCGGGGCTTTATTTCTCATAAAAGTCGTTGTTCAATTCAAAAAGGAAGTAAACCGCCGGGGCTGTATTTCTCAATTACTATAAGAAATAAACCTCAGGCTTTATTTCTCATTAAACATGAAATAATACCCCCAGGGTATTTATTTCGCAGGGCCTTAATTTAAGTCACCGTTTTATTCAAGTAATTCAAAATTGTTAGAAGTACAAGAATATTAAAACAAATGATAATTTAATGAATAGAAGTACCTTCACGGTCTCTGGAGTCAAAGTTAGGAGGTTATAGGTTCCGATTTAGTAATATTGATTACAAACAAAGACCACGCACCAACATGAGAAAATTAATCTAAAATGTCTAAACTGTTTTAACTTTTTTGAATCATAAACTGTATTATCGACAATAATAACTTTTGATCATTAAATGATTTCTCCTGGATCGTATACTTTTTCTACACACTGTAAAAATATTTTTCAATTATTTTAACCAATGAAAAAACTAAAGAAACAAAAGATACAAATTAAATAATAAAAGGAAAACATTTTTTTAAAACCAATAAATTGAGGAAACAAAAAAAATTTTCATAATCTGTTCTTTTAAAACGACTTTTCTATTGTATTCTAAAAATGTTTTAATTTTCTGTTATTGTTTTTTTGCGTTTTCCATTTTCTTTTATGAGTTTTCTCTGTTAAATTCATTTTTTTTCTTATTGTTTTATTTTTTGTCCATTTCTCCATGTAAATATCATCATTGAAAACAAAATTGTAATTTTCTTCAATCATTTTTTTAAAAAAGTTTTTGTCTAAGAAAGTGAGAAATTTTATTGGCAAAGTTTTTCTTAAAATAAAAGTTAAAAAAATAATTTTTTTTTAATCAGATAAATTAAAAAAAAAAAAAAACTTTTAAATAAAGAAATTTTTTTAGTCTAGGTAAACTAAATAATAGAATAATAGAAAATAGTTAATACAAATATTAAATTAACAAAAGTTAAAATTTTTCTAATCTAAAATAAAATGAACCGGAAGATGTTTTCCTTTAATTTTCCTATGCATATATATTCTAATATATATATACATGTATATCTATTATCTGACAAATAGCGTAGTCGTTAAGACGTCAACCTGTTAAGCAAAAGGTCTATAGTTCAAATCTCGGTCAGATCTTATCTAATAAAAAAAGAACATCGTAATATCAAATAAGATTATACACAAATATAAATTTACAAAACAGTAGATGGAGCACAAAATGCTAAATTCTTATAAATTAGCTAACTTCAAAAGTGCACATATATGTGCGATACAACTATGCAGTATGATTACTTTGTACTTTGTAGATAAAACCATTCTCCTAGAATGTACATCAACTAAGCCGCTACAAATTTTTATATATGTAATATTTTTATTCCGTATACAACCAATAATGAATACAAAACTTTGTAGACATCAGTATATATTTACAATTTTGAAATCAAGGATTAACTTCAGTCGAATAATAAATGTCTTAGTCAGGCTTAGTCAAATGACTTATATATTGTCCTGCATTTTTTATCTGACTAGAAAAGTAAAGAAATAAGAAAAAATATTTATCTGTGTGTATTGATTTAACAAAACATGAATCAGTGCTGCCTTGGTGTAGCAAGGAAGCATATGGATTATTAACCAAGGAAGTGCGTGTTTAAATCCCGTACAAACAAGAGAAAAAGAATAATACTACAGATTTACAACGAAATTTGCCGATGGAGGTCAGAAAGTTTATTAAGTCATAACAGCTATTTATAAACTTAACCGTACCTGGCAAGCTTAGAAGAGTTACCAATTTTGTTCTGCATTAAAAATTCTTAATTTAAATTCGATAAAGCCGACTAAAATGTTTTTTTTTTTTCAAAAGTTGAAATCATTAAACTTGGTTTTGCGTTTCTGATACTGTGCCTGTATACTATTTAAAAAGAGGAAGAGTGTAGTAGAGTTGACTGTGTCAACTCTAGGATACCCGTACGGATGTAATATAAACATTATCTCATCCGGTTAATTTCTTTCGGCACACTTTTAAATACACAACTAATTAGGTTTTCAGTTGTGATAAAAGGAAAATATAAGTTAACAGACAGCTCTTCGAACCTCTTTCACTACACCGGTTATATTTTATTCAGACCTTGGCCATTAAAGTTAAATATTTTTGACAAAATTTCAGACATCCAGCTTTATAAGGTATATATATTAGGTATAATACTATATATTATAAAATTTTGTTTGGCAACAACTTGAACCCACTGCAATTTTGTACAAAATTTGGTCATAAAACTTTTGGCTAAATTTCAAATACCCATACTACAACCGTGGAGTAAAATGACTGGATTCCAAAAACGATATCGAATATTGTACAAAAACCAATTTAGGAAAATTTCAAAATCCTAGCTCCTTTATTTTTTGGGTTATTGTGCGGATGGACGGACGAATAAACGAACTGACGTACATAGCTAGATCGATTTACTATTCCAATCTGATCCGATTCATACTTTTGAATCTATATCTAATCCACCTCCTTCTCTGCGTCACAAATGTAATGGCAAATATTGTATACCCTTTTCACTTATCGTCATACAAGTATAAAAATTTAATTAAAAGTTTAGAAAAACTTTCTTTTATTTTTGTAAAAAAAAGCCAAAGGTGTAATTTAAGAAATTTTATAGATGTTTTCCTGTAAACTAATGTAATTCATGTTTATTTATTGTAAAACTACATTTTGTTTTGCAATACATTTTATGTCTTAATATTTAAAAGATAAATTAAAATTTTCTTTATTCTAAAACATAGTTTTTCTTTACTTTAGGGTATTTGTTGGAAAATTAATTTTTCCTCTCTGCCACACACATTGAGAAACCTACACACATAAACTCAAATTTAAGATTTTCCTATAACACATGGAAAACATTAAATTTTGAACTATTTTTGTATCACCTAATTCAAAGAACTTATAGTGGTTTTGGCTGAATTTTAGTTAGATTAATTATATGACTTGAAAAAATGCACTGTACTATTTAGAAAAAAAAAAAAAAAATAAGGTGATTTTGCATTATTTCCAGTCACCGATTTGAAATTTTTAAGAAGATGTGTTTCTTAAATTGATAATTTCATAAAAATTCATTTTAATTTCTTTTTTTTAAATATTTAATATTATATTATATGTTTATAAAAGAAAAAAGCTAGTGATGAAAAAAACCGAGGCTTTTTAAAAAAGCACATTATCAAAATTATATAGTGTTTCGTACTGAGTCGAAGAGCTGTCTTAGATATAGATGTATGTATCGGATCAGAATCAATAAAATAAATCGGTTTAGCTATGTATGTCCGCCAATCCGTCCGCACGATAACTCAAAAAATAAAGGAGCTAGTCTTTCGAAATTTGCACAAATTCGTTTTTATGCAATAGCCGTAATCGCTATTGAAATCCAGCCATTTTGGTACACAGATTCGAATTAACTGCCATAAAATTCCTTCTTTTATATGAGGATTACTCTACACCTTATGAAACTGGGTGTCTGAAATTTTGCCAAAAATATATTAGTTTTATAACCAAAGTTTCTGCAAAATTTGGTTGGTTTACTGCAGGGGGTTCGAGTAGCTGCCATACAACTCCTTCCTTTTTATGAGTATTACACTACACCTAATACAGCTGTATGTTTCAAATTTTGCCAAAAGTAATTAACGGATGATATAATGTTTATACTACGGTCATACGGGTATCCCAGAGTTGACACAGTCTATTCTACTACAGTCTTCCTCGTTTTTTTTAATTTTATGCCAGTGAATAATCGTCTTAATGATTTGAATTGTTCAAATCATAATTATTTTTACTCTTTTAAATAATTCCATACAATTATACCACAGTTTTTATGCGGTCTAAAAACAATGTTTTCTGAATCTTTTGTTTTGTCCGTTAACGACTATAAAAGAAAAGTCAAAAACCAGATTAAAACAGATTAAAATCGTACATAATAATTGATTTTTCAATTTAACAAATTAAATTTCCAAATAGTTTTTAAAGTTTAAATATACAAATTTCAAGAATTGTTATTGTATTAAGAACAAAAGAAAACAATTTTCATAGTTCAAGGTTATTAAAATTATCATGAATATTGTTACTAATCTTCTTAAACTTTCGTACAAAACTAATTTTTTAATTTTTTTCTTTTATTAGACACATTCTGTATGAACAAAATGAAATCGAGGAAAATATCAGACAACTGGTTTTTAATTTTTGGAGTCTTAATTAAAGAAAGCAATTATTACAATAAAAATTTTCATTTAATTCAATAAGATTAATTAATGTCTTTTTTGTTTTTCCTCTTCAGTTTATTTAACTTTGTTCGTCGTTTTTAAAAAAGTTTTAACATTTTCAACAGTCTCCAAGTCATGCTACTTCAGCAGTTTTTGACAATATAAAAAAGAGAACAGAAATGTACAAAAATTTCAAATTCTCTGAAAAGATGTCGTCATTAGTTTTTGAGCAACGGCTATATATATAAATATATATACATATTATATATAGAAACATGTATAAGGTTCGTAAATATATATTAAGGTATCCAGATCCATAAGAAAATATGCTACAAATATATAAAATTAAAATATTTGTAGCACAATGTCTAATAGTATTGAAGTTTTTTTCGTATTAACGTAAATTTTTTAGCAGTTGTGACATCTAGTCAACATTTTTTTCACTTTGAAAAGAAATTTAATTCACCTAAAGGACTTCGTTGTTGTTGGAAGCATTTAATTTACTAGAGCAGTGCGATATATAAAGTAAAATATAAAATATATAATATAAGTATTTTCGGTCTGCGTTACTCTATCCCGTTCCGCAGTGCCATGTGTTGCTCATAATTCAGTGATCCAATAGACCCATTAAGACCAATAATTTAATGTTCTCATTTATAAAGGGTGAATAATTTGATTTTCTTAAGGTGGTACGTTTTTAAATAATATTGCTTGTCGGTAAACAATGTTTGGACAAGTTATTAAAATGCTGACCTTATATTTGAACGAACCGGGTTCGAATTCAAAAAAAAAAATAAAAACTTTTGTCTGATTTTCGTGATAAGAAACTTTTGTTGAATTCCTTACCAACTTCCTAAAGTTTAAAGCGTTCGGATCAATAGTGTAATAATGAATAAGGTCATATATACAAACATAAAACCGTTCTTATATTACATATAAAAGATAAATAAAATAAAAAATATTACTCCAAAAAATTTATAAATATTATACCTGCTACTCCACATACAATAAAAAGAAAGGCATGACTATAGATAAAGGACAGTTCATTGCCTGTTAGAAAATAAATAAAAAAACTTTGAACTTCACATATTTTTTGACTTCCTTTAAATCTTCAAGACATATTTTAGATAAACAATAACCTTGATTTGTTAAAAGATTTATTTCCGGTTTAATTCCAAAAAAATATTTCGCAATTCGAATGAAAGAATTTCTTTCTCTCCTTCAATAAAAATTTGTTAATAGGACGACAGTTTTCCCATTAAATTACTTAATATTTTTAAGTATTTAATTTTTAAATTAAAAAGAAATACTAACAAAAATGTCCTTCCATATTACTAGGCAATTTGTCTCTTTCTTTCCCAAGACAATGCCAGTTTACGAAAATGAATAACATTTTTGAAAGAGGATTAACTAAAAATTTCTTTAAAAAATATGAAATAGTTTAAAAGAGATCAGATGTAAATGAGACAATCTTGATACAAAAGTCTTATTTAAAAAAAAAAAAAAAAAAAAACATTTTATGTCATAGTTTAGTAAAAAGATTTTCTAACTCAAAGAAAACTGAAAGGGAGGTGAAAAGTTTTTTGAGATTATCTGCTTTTGACAATTCTCTGTGCTTTTGAGGAATTATACGAAAATTTAATTTGAATAATTTTTGAGTTTAAAATAAATGATCTGTATTGAATGCGTTATATAGTTTTAAAAATACAAAAGTTCATTACTACTTCATTTTAATCTTTTGTTATTTGATGCTTCCATTTTTTTTTCCAATTTCCTTTCTTCGCACGACACGAGTAAAGGGTGTTCAACAATTGTAAATATTGAACATAATTATTATAACTCTGCGAAAAGCTTCAATCAATTAGTAAAAGTTGAAGCCGTTTAATATTCAGTTATATAAATAAAAGCTAATGTTTTTGCTTTCATGTTTGTATGTTCATAGCTTATAGATCCCTAAACTGCTCAGCTTATTATCATTAAAATTTTTCTATAAAGGTTTTTGGGTACGGAAAGAGTTTCTGGCAAAAATAATTTGCTTTAAGGGACTGCGAAGTTCGGGCTGTGCTGTAAGTATTTAAACTTTTTTGTTCTAAAATGAAAACGGTTTAACTGCTTGACTTCAAATTTTGTTTATGTGTCGCCCTTTGACAACGAATATGGTTTTATTAACAGACTTACAATTTGTTGATCCACATGATTAACATAACATATGCATGATGATTTGTGAAAAAGAATTTTTTATCCAAATTACAACATTGAATTAACATTTACACCATCCGTCGGGTATTTACACGAACATGGGGTATTAGCTATGTTAATATTATAAAGGCGATTCATTTTTATTGCCTAACATATTCATCAAGAAATCGTGAAAGACCTATTTTTTATTATTATTTTTATTTAATAATTATTTATCAATCAATCTGCAAGAGTTTCATTGAAAGTTTCGAAGATCCAGTGTTTTTATAAATTCCATATCTACCAATTTAATGCAAGTTACACAAATTGTGAATGTAGCAGAATGTAATGCAAGTTGCAAAGCCCTGCACAGATTTTTGAAACGAAAAACAAAGTTTAAAACCGGTACAGATCACAAGAGGCTTTATTGAAAGAAATTTTCTGAAGCTGCAACATCTGAAACAGAAAGTCATCTCTTACCGAACTAATTATGGTTATATAAAAACTAATTCCTTGAATTTTTTTTTTAAAAAACACTCGCAAAAATATCTCCCGCTTAAAATTTTTGGCGAGTTTTCCCACTAAATACCATTTACTTTCAAAAATATTTTATTTATTACTGAGCACCCAGTATATTCCTGAAATACGAATCAAAAATGTGATTTGCACCACAAAATAGTATTATGGTACCAGTTTTGTATTTGTTTAACAAACATTTATATATATTTATAATACATATTTGTTGTATTAAATTTTACAATATAATGCATTTTCATCACTTAGTACTTTTATGCATTGTTCATATTAAATAAATCGGATTAAAGATTTTTTGGGTAAAAAGATAATATTAAATATGTATATAAGTATATATAATATACAAGGAAATAATATAATATAAAAGTTCATCATTTAGTTTTTAAATGATTTATATATAGTTTAATTTACATTTTAATTTCAGATTTACTAACAACTGAGTTCAACCAAATTATTGTGTCTTTTGTTAAATACCATTATAATATTATTAAAAATTTATCCCAAGTTATATATAAACAAAATAGTATAGTTAATTATTCTGTCAATTCATTTTTTCGACAATATTAAAACTTTACTCTCTATATAATATAATATGTTGTATTATAATTTACTTATTATCTATTGGAATATAATATATCTGAATACTTGTTAGAGTTGTGCATTAGTTGTTGTTTTACTATAAAAAAAAAATTTGCAGACAGAAATAGAATAAAATATGGATTAAATATCTTCCCACATAAAATTTGTAAAATCTGTGTTTCCACAATTTTAATCCGTCAATGCATCTTACTTCAGATTTCAATCATAAGATTAAATTAGATAAAGATATTAGTCAATATGATGTTTCCTTTTGGTAATATTTTTGTTCAGGTTCGTTATTAAACATCAGATGCGCTACCGCTGCTTTGTCAGACTTCGATTTCAAGTGTCCATAGACACTTCATCAGGAAAGTTACCTCTCATTTCTCGCAGATATTAGACTCGTGATTAAGACTCTGACTTCACATACAATGAGCTTTGAACTCCCATTGCATCAGCGCACTTTTAACAGCATTTGAATATTTGTTGCACTGCCTTTGTTGATTCGATTCTATTAAATTAAATATTACATTAAGAATTTTCTTTAATATCATTTAGATATTGATTTTTTTCCCACTTCATTCTGTCCAATTTTTCCCAAAATTATTCTACTAGTTTAAATGTTACCTTTCTCAACTTTCAACTTATTTATATTCATAACTTATATTTCGCTATATTGGGTTTCCCCACTAAACGCATTATCATTATAATTTTCAATTTTTTTTGTCTGTTGTCTGTTCTGACCATTCCGAACAAGCGTCATAACATTCACAACGTAAACATCTAAATAACAAAATCTTATTAAAAATTAAAAACGGTTAATCTAATTAGATTCAAAATTTCAGCGAAAAACAACACTCAATTGAAAAATTCCGCTATAACAGAACGAGACAAAAAACAAAAATGTTATTTTTCCTTTAGGAAATTTTGCATAATCTCAAAGGAATTAAAAAAGTGGGAGTAAAAACAATGAAGCTCTTTTTTAAATCATTATGTATTCACATCCTAAAAACATAATATAATTTTCATGACTTGTGCTCTTTCAGCCAGAAAAATAAACTTTCAAAAATTTGTTATTGTTTTTCCGCTTTCCCAAATTTCCCAAAAAAATGTTTTGTTTTAGCTTTGAATTAAATTAAAGAATTTTTTTATGAAATAAAATTTCATACTTTAAATAATTAGAATAAGTTATTTTAAAAAAAAGATTTTGCAATTTAAAGTATCATGTTCGTTAAAATTTCATGAAAAGTCTCTAAACTTTGATTTTTTTTTTTTTTTTGGTTTTGGAACGTTTTTTTAATTAAGGGCAGAACCCTATCTAACCCTATTTGAAAAAAAACTATTAGTGAAACATTATTAAGCTTACAAATATTTCATGAGTTATTAGTAACATGATGTTTCATAAAAACTCATATTTTGTTAATAAGAAAATTTGAGGGGATATTAAGCAAAGGTATGTTAACGTCCAATAATTTTAAATTAAATTATGTTTTACATATGAAAATTATCAACTTTAGTATATGGAATGGAATTTGGTCCCATAACTGTAACATGTGTAAACCCACGACCGTAGTTCTAAGAATATAAAAATTTCCCTTGTATATCATCTCCCTAGTAACTCTATTTAGCGGAAGGGATATGATATTGACTCAAGTGTATATTATCAAAATCTAAAAGTAAGAAGATTTAGTTTAGTATAAGATTTAGTTTTCAAATTTAGTTTAGTATCTTCATAGTTCAAACTAACGTCAACTGTCTGCACAAATTTTGATTTGACTACTGCAAGATATTTCAATACCGATCGCACAACTTCTTTTTATGCTTAATTCAGGGTCTAATTAACGAATTCTGGTAAATTTATTTCTATGATGACAGGCTTATATTGCTACCAAAAATATAACAAAATTCATGTTCTTATTACTTAAATCTCTGCTGTAGACCTCTGTTAGTTTTCAGAAGGCAAGCTAAAAATTAGCTAAAACAGCGTGAAGAAGCTGCTAAATATTAAACATTTTACTAATTATTTTGAATTCCTTTAATCTGATTTGATTTTTCTTTTATGTTTTTAAAAATATCTGAGAGTTGGCAAACGACTTCTTTCCTTATTTTCTAAAAAATTAAACCAAACTAATAAGATCTTCGGTTCTTAAGACTTTTATGGATTATATTCTGGTAATAAATTCCTATCATATCTACATGTACAATATTTTATTGCCAATTTAAGAACAGACTTTCTTTTTAGTAAATCCCGAGACAACAAAGCTGAGCTTTAATAGAAATATGTCAGTCAGCAAGAAGAATTTCTTTTAGTCATATATTTTAGGTTCAATTTTCTTAAAAATCACAAATTTAATCACAAGTATTCCAGTTTCCCAAAACACAATTCCATATTTCTTTGATCTGATATTATTTTATAACATAAAAGATATTGATCTTCTGTTCTATAGTCTGTTACTTCTTCTTTTTCGTCTGTTACTTTCTTTTTACAATAAAATATTCAAATTAGTTAGGAGGGTTTCAGTTGACTTTTGATATCATTATATCTGTCACTAAATAAAACTTTGAAAATATCAAAAACGTAAAAAATAAAAAGAAAAATTCGAAAAGTTTTTTTTAAATATTTCCTCACTGAATCTAATTTATTCAGAATACCATAGACTTGATAAAAAAAAAGTCAGAGTTTTATTTAAATAAAAAAATGGGCGGAATATAAGAGTGTCGCTAAATTTTCATGTGTGAATTTTTTTTCCAAAATTGGAATATTTGGTGTCAAAAATTTAACTTCCCCCCCTCTTAATATATATTGAAGTCTTTTCCAAATTCTTTTTTGTTTTTTTTATACTTTCAAATTTAATATTGATTTTTATTAAGTAGGTTCTCTATTACAAATTTTGTGGTAATGACTTTTGCGTTTATTCTTTTGCGAAATGTTATGAAAGATTGTTAAAAAATTGTTATTACTTTAAAAATTGTTTCCTAGTAATTGGCAAGATACTTATTTTTTAGTTAATTTAGAATTATTTGATGATTTTTATCTATGACAATATTTAAAAATAAAATATTCCAATTCAAAATTGGAAATAAGTGGAAAATGTTTTTAATTTGAATTGAATTGGTAATAAATGGAATTTATGAAAAATACCTCATTAAATTTATATTTAGAACCATTAAAAGGTACATTAAAGGTAAGAAAGAGAGATAATTGGGAATTTTCAAAATTCCCAACAATAGTTTCCCTATTTACTTAAGTGATTTGATTAGCCTTAGTTGTACTGTATTAAAGTACTAAAAGATTTACACGGCATTTCCCGAGAACGTGCAATTTGTCAAAATAGTTTTTTATAGCATATAGACTCCAAAAGCGTATAGACTGCAGTAAGCATGATGCCCAAACGGATTAATTTATCACCAACAAATTATCCAACTTAGCCTTTTCACTTCTTGAAGGGAGGACAATTATTAGTCTTATTAATTGAGTGAGTTTTTATAATAAAGGTTAAATTCCGTTAATAGCTAAAATTCATAAATTTCATTGAATCTTTGTGTCCAAACGCGTAAACATGTCCCAAAAAATCTGTGAGCTTCTGTAATAAAAATCAATACAAAATTTTTCAAAAAAAAATTTGAAGTTTTTGCTGATAGTTTTATCTTCCATGTTTTTTCTTGGCAATAAAGCTATACCAACTTTTATGATTTGAATAATTTTAAAACTTAACATTATTCCAAAGGCAAATTGTTCTTTCTTCTTCTTTTAACTTCGTTTTTTGCACTCCCGTTCGACCAAACATATATTCTCTAATATTTCAACTACTCTTCATATGCAATTTAGTTATTTTAAAAAATATTTGCACATTTCAACCACATGTGCGCCTAATTTTTGTTATTGCTGCATTATTTTTAGGCCATTATGTTTTCCAGGCTTCAGATTTTGTAAATATTCTCTAGAAAACACACATTATCAGCTTTGCCGGATGTGACTTAAAAAGTCATTTAATGCAGTTTGAAGCATCACAAGAAGAACAATGAATTGGTAATTAGATATAAGACTTCTGGTTAACTTTCTATAAGACTTAACTAGTTTGTCGATGATTTTCATGATGATATTTTTTTTAGCATGACCTACTCAGAAACAAACTCTTTATTTGCAGTTTTAAAGATAGCACTAATTTGTTCCAAAAATAAAAATTAAGTCTAAATACCAATATTGAATTGTTAAATAAGGAAAATTTCTTCATAAGCCCTACTGTTTAATTTAAGCAATATGTTCTTAGACTTTAACTTTTAACGCCGAGTTTCATTATATTGAAAAGAAGGTGTATTACAATGTTACTAAATATAGAAAGGTGTATAGAAACTTCAAAATTAAAAAACAATCATATTTACATATATTGTATAGAAAATTTTTACAGCTTATAGAAACCATTTCTTTAATTCAATAAAAATTTTGATTTAGGAAAATAAAACTATTCATCGTTTTAAAATTTTTATTTTTGATTCTCTTAATGTGGAAGGCCCCATAGAAACTTTTCGTATATATCTTAATGGTATAGTTTTTCAATACTTCTAAAATAAGTTTCCTGCTGATTTACGCCAAATTGAGTTTTCAGTTTAATTCGAAAGAACACCTGTAGAGATCGTAGTTTGATAATGAGTAACATATAATAACATTCCAAAAATTTTATTTCAAAAACTTTTATTCAAAATTCTCTATTAATGCAGTACAAATAGTTACCTATACAATTTACTCTTCCTTAACTATGTATAAAATAAATTTATATTGTAATCATGTAATATTGTTCTGTAAGTATAGTGTAATTATTATTAATTTATAATTATATTGGAAAATCCTTTACAAATTATAAAAATAAAGGGTGTCCCCAAACATTTACTTATAAAAAAGTAATATCTGACAGCTGTCGTTACTAACAATGAATGATATTTAAAAATTTAAACTTGGAAAACTATCAAAATGTCATAAAAATGATACTTCCCAAGGATTGGTGTAGCAAAATACTTTTGATCTAAAAGACTAATTGATCTAATGAATTTGAAAATCAATTTTTGCTAACTTTATTAGCAAATCTTTCATGGAAAAATATCTTTAAAAACAGTTTTTGATGATTTTCCATATCAATTAAATTTTATTAGCTGGTTTCAATTTGAGTTATAGTGTATTAAATTATTTTCATTGATTTTTGAGACACCATGTACATACGATGATAATAATATTTAATCTACTGTTGAATATCAGGAACATATAAAGCACTACCCGACAATAAAACAGAATCCATATCGTCTTTTGACGGAACATTTAAATTACAAATATGTAAATCTCTGTAAACATTTGTATATAACGGTAAATCCACATATCCGTTCATATCACTGAATTTGTAATTTGAATCATTCTGTTCGTGATTTTGTTGTACATAAGTTAAATAAAATTCTGGAGATGATTTATTGATGTTCTGTGAAGATTGATTGAAAATGCTTAATTTACGTATAGAACCACTTTCACTGTTATCGCTATTATCATCCGACAAAAATGTTGCACCATCAATCTAAACAAACAAAAAAAAAAAGAAAAAACAAGAAAAAAATTTAAAATTGTAATTAATAAAGAAAACAGGTTTTTATTTTTATTTGATAACTGTTGTTATTGCAATTCATTTAAATCAAAAAAATATTCGTTTCAACATTTCTGTGCTAACACATTTTTCCCCATATACAAAAACAAAGTTGTCGATCACGATACTTGAATCTCTATAGTGTTAATATGTTTTTTTGCTTTGGTAAACCATTTTCTGTAACAAAAGCTTGTAATTTATTTTTTAATAATACCTTTTAGATTTATTATACCTTGCACACATGGATTCGTGAACAGAATTTTCATCGATCCTAACGACTTTGTGATACAAGTTAATAAATTGTTGTGTTAAAATTATTTATATGTATTAAATAGTGAAGAAAACAGTTAAGAAAATTAGGGTGCATGAAAAGTCAGAAAAATAAAATTTCCTTTAAAAACGAGGAAGAGTGTAGTAGAGTAGACTGTGTCAACTCTGGTATACCCGTATGACCGTAACATATACATTATATCATCCGGTTAATTACTTTTGACAAAATTTCAAACATTCAGCTTTATTAGGTGTAGAGTAATGCTCATATAAAAGAAGGAGTTGTATGGCAGCTACTCGAACCCTTAGCAGTAGACCAACCAAATTTTGCAGTAATTTTGGCCATTACACTAAACTATTTTTTGCAAAATTTCAGACACCCAGCTTCATCAGGTGCAGTGTAAAGCTCATATAAAAGAAGGAGTTGTATGGCAGCTACTCGAACTCTCTGCAGTAGACCAACCAAATTTTGCAGTAACTTTGGCCATTATACTAAACTAGTTTTGGCAAAATTTCAGACACGCAGCTTCCATAGGTATAGAGTAATGCTCATATAAAATTAGAAGTTGTATGGCAGGTACTCGAACCCGTGGACCAAAATGGCTGAATTTAAAACTCGATTCCGTTTTTTGCATAAAAACGAATTTGTGAAAATTTCCTAATCCTAGCTCCTTTACTTTTTGAGTTATCGTGATGACGGACGGACGGACGGACGGACGGACATACATAGCTAAATCGATTTATTTTTCGATTCTGATCCGATCCATACACTTGAGTCTATATCTACCCCCCCTCCTTCTCTGCGTCACAAACGTAATGGCAAATTTATTATACCCTTGGACTATATAGTCATACGGGTATAATTAGAATCTTCGGCTCTCAATTGCATCAGTGGGTTTTCATGAATCTGAATTTAACTTTACTTGGATTTTTTTTTAATGCATCGAACTATGAAATCCCTCCGAATTTAAGTCAGGCTAATACAAAAGAGGATATTCAGTTAAAAGTGAATATTCTGATATTTAATATCCCTCATTAAACTTCTTCGAATTATTTTTATATGCATTTGTGCACCCTGACCTCTACAAACAAATGGTTAAAACCTTCACTGTGGATTCAAGTTTAAAATATCCCTTAGCTAGAAATCACCTAATTAAAAAAAAATATAAAATTCAAGGGTTTTAAAACAGTTATATTTTCGATTTTATTTCCTCAATATTCTGTTATCAAACGGAAAATTTCATTCTCCAGCATTCTTCCTTTCAATTATATCCAGGGAGTCAATATATTATGTTATAGTACTACTACTGGTTATACAAGGGGACATGACATTGTTATTAATGTTTACATTTTTAATCAAAACCTCATTGGAGTGAACATTTATTTATTTATTTATTTGTAGAACCAGACAATAGTAAATATTGCCTGATAATATTAATCCTTTGCCTATTTGACATTTGAGCTTCTTATTAAATTATTTTAATATACACTATATTTATTTTTATTAGATATGATACGACCAGAATTTGAATCCGATACTTTTCGATTGAAAAGCCACAAGTTTACCACTAAGCTATCTGTCAGATTGAAGTTGAAATGTTATAACTGGATTTGACTTAATATTTTGCAGTTAAAATATGAAAAGGTTCGTCTCAAAAATAATATTCAATACCTTCTAAAGACAACAAAATGATTGTGTTATCGTACAATACAACTCTTTCCTTATAAATTAGTAATAATTCTTATTTCAAATTTGATTCTAAGCTTGTGTAGTTTTCGAATAGAATAAAAAACAACTTTTAAATTTACTTTTAGAACTTGGAGACATTGATTGATACAAACATTTACCTTATCTTACTAATTTATTGAATTTTTCATATTTTTTACAACATGATATGTGGTAACCAAATAACGAATAAAAGGTGTATCATATGTGCTTTATTAAAAAACAAGGAAGCAAAAAAAAATTTTAAAAAAATTTATTTCTCATTGAAAATCAGCCAAATATTAGAAAATGTATAAAATAAATTTTTTAATGGGGAAATATTTTACGAAAATTCAAATTAGAATAATTAATTTGAATAATATTTAATTAAAAATATCTAAGAATGTTAACAACTTAAGGGAACTTTAACAATTTAATTTTAACAATCGTTTAGAATCAATATGATGTGAATAGTTAAAGAGGTTCAGAGATGAAGAATTAAAAATTAAACGAAATAAATTTTAAATTAAATTTTATTGCAAATTTTGATAGTATATAATAATCAGAATTTAAAGATACTTGTATAAGAACAGTAATGAAAGTTGGGATTTGGGTAAAAATATTTAATATAATTTGATTCAAAATATTTGAACCCCAATTAAATGAAAATCTTAAATTTCATTTAAATTTTAGGAATTCGTTTAGTTTGAGAAATAAAGCAATTTTGTCAACTTGTATTGTATTTGTATTATTGTATGTATGACTTTTTTTCCTTGTTACCCTCTTTTCTAAAATTTTACGAAATCAATACAAATTCTAATTTTATAATAAATAAAAGTATTGATAATATATTTCTTGGGGCCTCGGTGGTGCAGTGGGTAAGCATTTGGCTTATTAACCGAGGGGGTCCGGGTTCGATTCCCGGTCAGGTCATACAATATTTAATTAAAAAAAAATTATTGAAAAATAATTTTTCTTTACGAATCCCCATGGTGACCAAATATAATATAAATATACAAATATATAATATAAACAAAATAAATAATATAGTAGTTATAAATAAATAGAAAGTATTTAATAAGGGGTGCACAACGGGCCACAAGGCCTAGGTGTAAGGGAGACTTGCTTTACCTATGACTTTAAAGCCATCATTCAGAAGCAAAGTAAAGGTGTGAAAAAAATTTAGGAACGATTTTAGAATGGGTTAAGGGAAACGGGATTTAAACCGATAACCTTCCATATGAAAGACCAACAACTTTTCCATTAGTTCATTATACAGGTTCTACTTAATATTCAAACTAAAATATTAATTGCGCATGAAATATAATGCCAAATTTAAAGAACTTCAGTCCATCCAAAGAAAGCCTTTACCAAATTGAAAATTCAATTCTGGGGAACCAAAACGAATAACCGCGTTTTTCTTGATTATTTATAAATTTGTTAAATTGTAATATCTTACATGTACTGGACTAATTTTAATGATTGTTGACTCATCCTGACTTTTAATTTTACTAGTACTTGATTTTAAATACAAATTGCAGCATGATACTCCCAATTTTGATGAAATTGCTAGTTTTAAGCCTGCTAGCTAAAAATGCTGGAACATTAAATACAGTAGAAAAATCTATGATACTACAAAACTCATCATAAAAATTAATTTTATAACGTTTTTCGGTTTCTTTTAAACGAAAAATAACTGCCTTAATGTAATCTATTGTAGTTTTCGGCCCAGTTGACCAAATTTTGCGCCATTGCAATGGAACCTAAAAATAATTTTTTTACTTAGATTATTTCTTTTATAATTTTTTGTTTTATTACTTTGTTTTCTGCTAAAATTTGAACATTATTATCAACAGCAGCTTCATTAGGTCTTCTAATTATACCATGCACTCGAACTAGAGTTGAATGTATGTTCTAAAAGTAGTTATATATTAGTGCCATAAATATATAAATTAAACAATGTATTATTACTTTATAAAGATTTTTTGCGATTTTTAACTCTGATATAATAAAATCTTGCCATGGAGTTGAAGTATTTTCTGTTTGATTAGCTGATTCTATAATTTGATCAATTGTTATATTCTAAAACAAAATTATTAATATATTAAATTTAACCAATATTATAAACATTATCTCACAGAAGCAAGTTTTTTCCATAATCCTAAAATTGGTTTCACACGTTTTTCATATGAATCAGTTTTGTCATCTTTCTTTTTGAAATAAGAGCCTTTGAACAAATTGATATTTTAATACAAGAAATAGTGTTTTTTAAATATTTTAAAACTTACTCCTCAAAGTATGCAAAATTTCTTTACAATATGTTAAGTTTCTAAAAATATCTGAGGTAGAAGATAGACCTAAATCTTCAGGACTATCATTTTCTTTGAATTTATGTATCATTTCTTCATAATCTTGTATCCGAACAGAATTTGGAATTTGAACTCGAAATTGTAGAGGTGACCAACGATTTTCCATAACTTTCTCATTAAAAAATAATTCCAAATGTTTTCTTAAAATGATCAAATCATTTAAATTATCTATTCGTCCACCGAATGCAATAACATCAATTAATCCTCTTAATATTTGCCAATCAGTTTTTGTTGTACCAAAATTCATACTTGTCATCCATTTAAGAACATTTAAAGCTGATTTTGTTTCGGAATCACCTAATTCGTACCATTTTGACCATCCTTGTGGAATGTAATTAATCCGTTCCTTTAAAACAGCATTCAAAATAAAAAATATTATATGCAATTTCATCATTTTCATATTATTATTATAAGATGAATAATCCCATTGTTGCAATGATCGTTCAATTTTCATTTTTATTCCATTTGGTGATTCATATAAAACGCGAATATATTTATAGAGAATAGAATCTGGGAAATCTTTTATTGTATCTGTTATTACCCATAATCGAAATTTTTCTTCAACTGTTGATGAAATTTCACGATCAATTCTTGTAAGAAGATTAGGTTTTAGATGAGCATTTTTCAAACAAATCCATTGTCCAGCTGAAGCACATTTTTTTATTCTATCGATCATTTCAGATTCCGAACAGCTACCAATTGAAATTTCAGAATAGAAACCTTTGCCATGTTTTTCTATTGCGTATTCTTTTATTGTATTTGATGGATCATTTCCAGATTCAGTTACCATTAAAATTGGTCTTACATTAGAACTATCCTCAACAAGAGCATTAAGAGTTACTTGTTGCATTGAATCAGGTTTAACACCTATTATAGAATATATTGTTTCTGTCATACCTGACAACAAAAAATCAGGTCGGAATATCTGAGTTATTAACAGTTTTTGAAATGATGTTCCATTTATAAAAGGATTGTCATTATAATCTTGCCTATGTAAAAATTTTTTCCAATTTGTCTCATTTTCTAATCCCAGTTTAGATAAAATAAGTGGTACTTGATTTTCAAATATTTGAACTTTATTTGTTTGATCTTTAGTTAACCAAGCTGGTAGAATTTTATTCTCAAAAGATTCATCATGACTCATAAAGTTAGTAACAAATAATTCCCATTCTTGCATTGGAACCAGATCAGGATAAGCGTTTTTACAAATTTGTAAACCTATACTTAGATGAATGTTCTTTGGATGGCTTCGACAAATATATTGATACGTAGTTTTTACTAAATATTTATAGATTTTTTTATCATCATCAATGTCACCAGATATTTTTAAAGTTCGTAAATAAATTTTAATAAATGCTAAAACGGAAATATCATATACTAAACTTGTACTGATGTAAAATTGTGCAGTTTGAAAACATAAATCTCTATATTGTGTATATTCCTGAAGAAGAGTTGTTTTTAATTCCGATGACTCCAACAACGATTGATCAATATTTGCACCTTTTTCTTTGATTTCATTCAAAGCTCGTAATAACTTTTCATTTTTTAAAATATCACCTTGAGCCGAGTTTAATTCAACTAGTAGTTTTTTCTCTAAATTTGCACGCTCTTTTAATAATTTACCTTCATTTTTAAGCAAATCAATACGTCTTTCCTCAATTTCGGGTTTTTTAAATGTAATTTTATGGGACAGTAATTCATCTGTTAAACCATTCTGGGTTATGGTGAAATGAATTTTTATAATCAAAACATCAATTTCTGTACTTAAACAAATCTTATTTAGTTTGGAAACCAATATTAATTTAAAATCTTCATGATAATCGACAAATTTCATGCCAACTTGTAAAGTTTTTTTATTTAAATTTGAATAAATTCTTCCATTTAATAATTGAAGTAAAGGTGGCAAAATTTCTTCAATATCATGAATAACTAAAATTTTTCCAAAACGAATTGCTAATTCAATTGTATAAGAAATTTTCTCAAAATTTTGCGAAACAAATTCAAATGACTTATCCTTATTATTGAGATATTCTCGGAGCCATTTAGAAGTGGTTTCAGTTGGATCCAAGACTAGGGGTACTGGACATGAACCAAAAGGTAATTCTAAAACTTTTGATAATATAGCAGCATTTTCAACTCCTTGTGTATCTTTTGCCAAACCCATACTCTCCCAAATCACTTGATCCTGTTCTGTAATTAATGATCTTGTTAAATCAAATTGCTCATGACTATTACATTCGTTTAGAAATATCTTATTCATATGTCTACGCTCATCAATACTTAAACAGGAAGTGTAATTAATGGCATAAGATATCCAAAAGCATTTCAAATCTAAAGTTTTTTGTCCTTTTGTATGTTCTTCAAATTGTAAATTCCACGTATGATATTCAGATGAAAGTTTTTGAACTAAAATTTCAGATGCTTTAAGAGTATTTCTAGCTTCATCTAGTTTTATTTCTAAGACTGCAGCTTCTTGAGTATATACATTTAATTGACGAGATAATTCTTTTACACGTTCGTCAACGTCATCCAAACCAGATTTCAAAGATTCCATTTGATTTTCAGCCGCTGTTAGATTTCTTTCTAACTCTTTTTGCTCTCGCTCAAGTGGTTCAATACTTTGTATAACCTTCGAATATTTAACATTTGCAATTACCCAAGCTGCTAGTGGTGCTGCTGCTGCTGAAGCTCTTTTTGCATTCCTCATATCAAATGAATCAGCTTTATTTTTAAGAAGTTTTTCAACAGCTTCACAATTCTCGGATGAAATTCTAGAAGGATCCAAAGATTTTATATCCTCTTTAACACCACGTTTAGCTAAAAAAGATTTCATACTATTCCATGATGTATCCCTAGTACCCATTAGACGAAGAACACCTTCCAAAATATCCCGAATTGTTTCAGGTGGTGCACGTAAAGACCGGATCTCTGATAGAGCTTCAGTTTTTATTTGTCCGACGGCAGCACTGGCTTCTTTAAGTATTGGTTCAACTTCACTTAATTCAGTGGCTATTTCTTCTTGACGCTGTTTTAGTTTTATACTACTCTCTTGTGTTTTTCTTTTTAATTCTAATAAATCCGTTTTTTGATCATTTGCATTTCGCATTGTTGTTGAAATCATTTCTAAAGCATCATTTGCAAGTTTACGTTTTTCTGCTAAAGCTTCTTCTTGAATGCCAGCTTCCATTTTTAATTTAGCTACAACTTCATGTGCTACAGCAAGTTTTTCAACACCCGCTTTAAGACGTTCAAGTTTTTCTTTAATATCAGTATTAAAATTCTTAAAAAGATAATAATATGTTTCTATCAATTGATAGTAACGCCTGGGTGCAGTATTGGCATGTAGTTGTATTACAACTTTAAAATAATTAACTGGAATGGGTATATCACTTTTTGAATTTGTCAATATATCTAAATTACTTCTTGGTAACATTAGGTATGATTCTAATGATGGTCTATTTATCCATAATTGCTCTACACTTCTATATAAAGCTGGAATATTCATAAATAATTTTTCAATGTTTTCATTTTCTGAATCTAATGATATGACAACATGCAAATTATTTTTTACTCCTACACAAAAACAAAATTAATTTAAATTATCATTTTGCTGTAAATATAAAACGGAAGCATTAAAAAATATTTTGATTTACTTTTTAAGAAGAACGATGTTAATGATTCTTGATATCCTTCCAGTTGTGCAGCACTTTTTAATGGGCTTGCAATTGATTCCAAGTCTTCACCAAATAAATCTAAAATTTCACTTCCTTCTAAAATGGCTTCCAAAGGATTCATTATTTCTGGTAAATATGTTATCCATACATGATCTATTAGTAATATTGTTATTTGATTTTCAGTTGCAGCTTGTTGCATCACCTTTTCAAATATTTAAAGCAAATAATACGTTTCATATTAGAAATGTTTACGTTTTCACAATTTTTCTTTTGTAAAAACATCATAGTTTTTACTCACCAACTTTAAATCGTTGTAAAATTCTACCATTGAATAATTCTTAGAACCATTGGGTGTAAAAATTTTACCAGATATTATTGTTGCTGTTAAATACAATGCATCAACACAACGTGATCCTTCCTGACTAACAATAACTAAATTCGTATTTGAACGAATCATCATCCGTGATAGTAAGGAACACAAATCTAATAATTCTGATGTAACAGAATTTCGTATTTCATATGTTTCAGTATCTGGAAAATTTTTGAAGCAAATAATGAAATTAAATACTTTGTATTGATTTACATTCCATAATAAAATGCAACAACAAATAAACTTACTACATATAGCCATAGATTTTTTTATATCATCAACCCATTCATCATGTTTAAGACAAATAATAGAAGAAAATTGTGGTTTTGCAACAAAATACAATTCCTTGATATCAAAAATAAGTAATTACATTATAGTAAAATAACAATTTAAATTTGTATACCTCATTATTGCTTCTTAAAAAACTTCTCATATTTGTTTCCAAAATTTGATCAAATTCATCCAATTCATCATTGGTGACCAATCTATTACGAAACTTTGAATTTATTTCTGTCAAAAGTGCCTAAAGTTAAAAAAATTTAAAAAAATTAAAAAAAGTTAGTAAAGTTAAAAAGAAAATAAAAAAAAAATTAATTAAAGGCTTAAAGAAAATTAAGAATGTAAATTTTAATTTTACTTCAACAAAATAATCTTCCGAATAAAATTTTAATGCTTCCAGCATATTAACAATCATTTTAGGTGTAAAACTGTAATGCATTCGACGTTCTTGAGAAAATGTTTCAATCATTTCTTTAAAGAATCTCATTAAACTTTCAACAATTCCTTTGAGATTTGGTGGATTTTTAAAATTTTTCCGCAAAGGTTCTATCTGATTAGTTAGAATAACTTGTAAATCTTCCTCAATTGGATATTTGACGATTAAATAATTGTTTAATGCTAGAAATCTTGCTGAAAGTTTATCTTTCGCTGCATTTAAATCTGCTACTGAACCACTAATTTGTAAGCCATTTATTGTTATCCATTCTAAATTTTCTGAATAGAATCCACCACGTTGTATAATTTGTAATAAAATTTGTATTACACTTGATGTTCCCCAAGAATCAATATAGCTCAAATCAATATTTTTAAAAAATAAAATCAACTTTGATTGTTGTGGTTTACATTCACGACCTTTTGCTCCAGAAACTATTATTGTATTCTATTAAGGACAAAATTTATAAACTTTAAAATAATTATTAAAGGAGTATTTTTTTTTTTAATTATTACTTGTTTTAATATATGGAGGATGTAATTTGGAGTCAATTGTTTGCTACAATTAATAACAACAATTTGATAACCAGAAAATTCAGCAACAGCATGTTGAATAAGTAATGTTTTTCCGGAACCAGACAGACCAACTATTAAAAATGGTGTTAATGAACTTAAAAATCTTTTAATGACACTTAAATACAATTTAGCTTGACTAGTTTGTATTAATTCAGTTTGTGTTTTATTATCAGTTTCATAAAAATCAATTGAATTTTTTGAATCATTAAAAAAAGCCAATTCAACTCTAGAAGAATCTGGTATATATATGTCAAGTGATTCATAAATTTTATTTGCCAATTCGTTGTGATATTCACTTTGAATTAAACCTAATATTGTTTGAACTAAACGAATACAGAAATCTTCTTTGTTATTAGTTCCATATAAGTTTTCCAAAATTGACTTGAGTGTACAGATTCTCCAACCGTTAAATAATCTGAAAATATAGACATAATTATTAAATTTTCATTTAGCTTAAGGGTTTAAAAGAATAATTTTTGTTAACCTGCTTTTTAGGATTTAATATTAAAAACAGTAATCATACCTTTGTGAGTAGGTTTGTAAAAATTTAATAGATTTATCTAAATATTCTTCAATATATACTCGCATAATATCACCATAGGTATCTCTAGACAGAAAAGATTCAATAATTGTAGTTTCTGGTAAATCTTCAGTACTAAAACGAAAAAAAATTGTTAATTTAAGCAAAATGTATTTTCTCTTGTGTTAATGTATGCAAACCTTAAATTAACGATTCCCATACGTGAAATCGTAGCTGGCGATGCGTGTATTAAATCATGCGTTTCAAATATAAAATTAACATTATTTCTAAATTGAATTCTCCAACCAGATGGTAACGTTAAAAGTCTATTATCATCTAATACAGAATTTAATGCTTCAATCCATTCTGGATCAACATCACCATCACATATTATCCATGAATGAATAGTTTCAGGTTCGGAATTAACAGTAATTGCTGTTGATGTTAATACACCATCATTCCACTGTCGTGTATCAGGATTTAATTTGCCTAATAATTGAATTCGATTCATTGATTTTGGGCTAATTATATAATCACGAATTTGCATCCCCTGTTTTTTTAATGCACACTTTAGTAATGTTATTATACTAGTTTTTCCTGAACTTGGAGGTCCAATAACAACAACTCCCATTCTTTTTGTTAATTGTTCATACAATTGAATACATTTTTGTAATTGTTTATCATTGCGATACAATTTTAATTCTATAAAACTTTCTTCAATAAAATCTTTAATTGATGAAATTTGATTACGATCAGTTTTCACCTCTGGAAATGTTAAATGTAACAACATATCAAATCTTATTGCATCAGCAGAATTTAATTTTGACATTGTATTCGTTCTCAAAACCTGAGCAACTATATTCAATTCATTTTCAGAAGAATCGGATGTAAGTTCTTGATGATTGTTACCACAAGCTAATAAAACTGTTTTCAACTCACGTAAACCCCAATCATAATGCAATTGAATTGATAAAATTTTTGGACACATATCAAAAAGTTCAACAATTCTATTACCAATTTCATTAGAATGTTGAAAGCCCTCAACATATAAAAGAATTTGAGCAATTTCTTTAGGTTCAGGTTTTTGCATTACAATCGGTCTGAATAAAGCCTTTATATTACCTGGAAGCTGTTGACGTCCACCATAACCTTCACCAGCTGGATTTAGTGTTACAAAAATTCCACAATGATGATTCAATTTAATCTGAAAGTTCATTATAATTATAACCTTAAAATAATATGAATATTCTAAAATTTTAAAAATAATGGTTTAAGACTCAATTTGTCGTTCTACCATCGTTGGTACAATTCAGGTTTCGGTTGTAACAAAAAAAATATATAAAATAAATTTTTTTTATTATTTAAATAATTCATCTGGTCTCTAAAGTCTTTGAATAATTAAATAATATTAATTTTTTTACTAATAATTGTTTTTAAAAAGATTTCTTTGTTGTGGTAGTTCCTTTTTTAATTGTTGGATTGGCCCAAATTGCCGCATTACTTCGGAGCTCAACAGGGCCAACTATAAATGGGGCCGGAATAGAAGCAAGAGAGTTATCAATGAGCAAAATATCTAGTTCAACCAAAGGTTCCAAAATCGATTCCTTCCAGATGTTAGCTGTTTGTTTGGTAAAATATATTTTAGAATGGAAACGGTGATAAAAATCTTGAAAATTCTCAATACTAAAAAATCAGTCGGTTCTGACGGTGTAACCACTACCGTCCTAAAATATACCAGTACTTCCATTTCTAAACCTCTGTGCAACCTTTTTAGCACATTTTCAATATATTTTTAAAAAATGTCCCTAATGCCTTTACTTTGGCCTAATGCCTTTTAAACAAAAGTTCTACAAAATTTATTTTCAAACGGGAACAGAAAGCTTATATTTTAAGCTTTCTAAATATCTTTTGTTTATTGTAATAAAGTTTTGTTTTTAAAAAAAGTTTTTGCGTTTAAGTGCAAGTTTTTCGTATAACAAAAAGTCTTTGCATTTGAGTGCAAGTTTTTATAACTAAATAGCTAATACTCGTTGCGCGTTGTTGCGCCGCCCAATGCAGGTTCAATTTAAGTTGATGTTATCGAAAGAAGTTAACACAAAAATTACACACTTTGTGAATGAAAGAATGTGTTAAAGTAATTTATTTAAAACGATTTATCTAAGATTATTCTGGCAATTTTTTAACAAATTTATTAAATTTTACTTGAAATGTTTCATAATTAGTAATAATGCGCAGAAATATTAATTTATTTCACATTAATCACAAGAAATCCATCATCCTCAACTCCATCGTCAAGGAACACCATGTATTGGAAAATTAAAGATAGTCATTTACACTATTTTAGAAAAACATTTTTAAAGCTTTTGCAATAGGTTAAACGAACTGGACAAAAAATTTTTTTAAACTTTCTCCTAATTAAAAGAATAAGACGTACTTTTCCAAAATTTTTTTTTGACGAATCGAAGGACCGACGTGTGTAACACAACACAAAGCTTGTTGGTTCAAAAAAGGTATTTGTGTTTTAACGTCGTACACTACCTAAAGGAACACCGCACAGTTCCAATGAGTAGCTTTCGAGGCTCGAAAAACAAAAAATGGAAAATAAGTTTCGAGGTTTGCACAAAATTTGCACGAGAGTTTCTAGAAAACATTTTATTTAAAACAAATCAATTGAAACATGAAAGTTTTTACCTCAAAAGCTACAATTGTGTTCATACTATATACACCCTTTGGTTAAAATTGTTTTTTCTTCACTTACATTTTTTTCCGATATTTGAACGAATTCGTTTTTATCCTTTAATGACATTTGTATTGGTTGGATAATCATTGATATGGCAGATAATGTTGCTTCTTGTAATCTATTGAATTCATCGAAACAGCCCCATGCTCCACATAATGCCAATCCTGTTAGAATTAGTTTCATTGCTTCTGTATCAACATTCTGCAATAAATGCATTAATATTGTAATATAATTTTTCATAATTAAAAAAAGGAAAACTGTACCTCATCACAATTAAATACCAACACAAGCCTACCCATCATAGCACCTAAAGCTTTAACACATTCTGTTTTACCAGTACCAGCTGGTCCAAATGGATTACCACCTAAACCCATTTGCATAGCTTGTGTTAATGTTAAATAACATCTATGTGTCAATTTCGTATGAACTAATTTATTTGAATTTCCTAAGAACTCATATGAATAATTAAATTCTGCAAACACCATTTTAATACGAACTTGTCCATTTTTTTCAATATAGAATTTTAATTGTTGCAACCATTCCCAATCATTTAAACTTGTAACATTTTTATTTTTTAATTCTTCTATAATATTAACATAATGCACTAAATCTAATAAAAGTGCTTTGACTTTAAGTTGGACGAGTGCGGATTTGTTAGAACTTTTAATCTGAACAAATTTTGAAACTTCATCCTTCAAAGATTTTAAAAGATTGGTCAATTTCATTGATTGAATAGCTTCCTCAGTTTGTTTTGTGAATTGTACTGCCCTTGCCGTACTTAATACCTGTATAGGATATTTATCAATATACTCTTTACTAAAAATTTTCGGTGATTTTTCATAGCAGTTCTGAATTTGTTCTTTTAAAGTCAATTGTATTGAAGATATCAACTGATTTAGCCATACCTAAGATAAAAAATTAGGAGAAAATTAATAAGACTTATATATTTTAAGAAGGCTAAAAAATCGTTACCTCAATTGATGTGATCATAGTTATTGTTTCTTTAAGCTGAACAGTATCACCTTCAGCACTTTTAATACTATCAATTACAGGAAAACCTTCCGTTTTTTTGCTAATACATAATGAATGGATTCCAGGAAATAACTTTTTTATATGCTTTTGAATAATTTCTTCTTTAGAAGCTTGTCCCAATAATTCAAGAAGATCATCATCACCAAGAAAATAAAACCTTGGAAATGAGTTTCGTTTATCCTGCAGGAAATAAATTTCTTTTTTACATTTTTTAACTATTATATCTTTAAATTTTTATATTTTTTATTATATTTATATTAGTAAATAGTCGTTGCTTTTGATTATTAAATTCGAAAATTAAAAGTAATTTATAAGATTCATAGTGTTCAATTATTATCGTTAGTAGAAGGATAATTCTATACCTCTTGCAAGATTTTTTGGTCTATATCACAACAGTTTTTAATAAATAGATTTTTAATAACTTATATTATGCATCCAATTTTCTATTTATTTATGAAATTAAGAATAAAAGTTTTTAAACTAAAAGAATTCAGTTTTCCATCTAGTTTTAACCTTTTTAAAAACATTGGAACTAATTGGAACCTTAATATTTTCATAAATGGTATTTTGATAATAAAAATATTTTTATCAAACTAAACACCCAGTGGAGAAAGGTTTTAAATAAACTTACCATAATATATGACATTAAAGTATTCTGGCATCTAGATAACTGATTCTCTAAAGATTTGATAATTGTTGCAACATTGCCAATTTTTAATATTGATATTACTCTGGAATCTCTTTGTACTTCTTTCATTATATAACGGAAATCTTTATCTAAACGTTTAAAAACTGCTTCTTCTGTTTTAAGGGTACCAGTTGCAAACACTGGTTCTAAATAGATCCATCTTTAAAAATGTTAATTAATAAAATGCATTGTAGTTTTTTCTTTATATTCACGGATACTTACTTTCTTTGTGATTGTGATAAACTAGTCAATATTAATTCTAAAGAATTCAAACGACTTTCCCATATTCCAGCTTGATCTGAAAATGAATCAAATGCAGCTGAATTTTTTGCTGATTGTAACAACGATTGATTATCTCCGATTTTATTTAATATATCTTGATAGTCTTTTATTAAAGGAATTTCCTGATGGGATGCATCTGAATGTGGTATAAGTTTAAAATTTGCTACTACGGCCCATTGATCTAATTCGTTTAATGCCTGTCTAACAACTTGTTCTGATGATGCTTTGCGAACTAAACTCTAAAATTATTCTATATTACAAGAAAAAATTCTATTTATTGAAAATGTTCTAACTTGTATTTCTGCAGAATTCTGTTCTAAAAGAGAGGTGTTTTGCAATACATCTTTTAAAATAATTGTATGCATTGGTTTTAATTCCATATTTAATAGTTGAAAGATTCTAGCCCAATGCCTTTCCGTTAAAGAATCCGATTGCAAGTATTGTAATACTGGTAAAATATCCTGGAAACTTTGTACTTTTCGTCGAATTCGTGATGACGGAATATCTAAAGAAGAATTTATTGATGATTCCCATTTTGATAAAAATTCTGTAAAAATATATGAACGACGGCGATAAATTGTCCACTCTTCAGTTATAATATTTTCCAGTTCAGTTAAAAACTCATCAAAAATTTCCCACTGTTTTGCTTGATTTAATATTAGTTGTTCATTTCTTTGGAAATTTTCTAAAACTTCCTCTGTTACACCGATATTAAATTTCTGGCATTCAGTTTTTAATTTATCAAAGTTTTCAGTAATTTCTTTCCAATTCGCTTGCCGTTCTTTAAATAAATCTAAATTAATTTCTTCTGCATTTTCCAAATCAGTAACTGTGGATTCCCAACGCAACATAAATTTTTCAATTTCACTCTCCGTATTATTAATTTGCATTCTAATATGATCCTTCATAATATCTACTTGACGTTGTAAAACAACCGAATGATTTTCAATTAATGGTTGCAATTTTTCCCATTGATTTATAATATTAGATAAAGCTGAGACACGTTCTTTACAAAATCCAGCAAGACATGTATCTTTTCCTTTCACTCTTGTCAAAATTTCAGAAAACTACAATAATAAAATTTACAACTTGAATTATATTTGAAAAAATTTCAAAAACTTACCCTTGGCATTTCAGAAATAATTTTTTCATATTTTGCTCCTGAATCAGCAATTGAACCTTGATGGATTGGTACATTTTGTAAGAATTGAAAAGAAGATTGAAGAAATTCTTGAATTCCTTCAATATCGTTTAAAATTGATATTCGTAAACTATTTGATAAAGCCTCCCAATATCTTCGATTTATAAACTCAATATCAGATCGCAATGGTAGAACATTTACAACAAAACAATCAATAACTTCTTCAGTGCTAAATATTATAAAAATATTATAAATAAGTTTTAATTTCCAATAATAAATCAAATTTACCTTTGTAGTTTGTTTATTTGCTGACTGAAATATTTACATGCTTTAAAATTGGCTTCCCAATCTTCCCATTTATTTAAATGAACAGTACATAATTGATCAATATCAACACATCCAAGAGATACCAATGGCAACCATAAAGTCTTCAATTCATTTAGTTTGGCAAAAATTTCATTAGCTTTTTGAAATAAAGGCCCTAAGTAATGACGATTTCTTTCTACAATTATTTTAAAAAGTTCACTAGCATTTTCTGATAACCCTCGAAAACCGAGGGGACGCTCAATGAAACGTTTTAATTCTGTGTAATATTTTGCTCGAATTTCTTCTTCTGGAGGTCGAAATTGCAATTGTCGTTGCCTGAAAGATAATAACATTACCATTCACTTAATTAAATATTTAGAACCAAAAGTCAACTTTTACATTAATTATAAACTTCCATTAATTACATGTTAATTAAAATAGAAACCCACCTAAATATTATATCAATTCGAATTTCCGGCAACTTGTTATTCAAATCTATTAATCCACTTATATATTGATATTCTAATACTTTATATAATTGATGATCCCAATGTAAATTAAATACATGTAAATTAGTGTAACCTTGGCGTTCCATATTTGCAACTAATTCTCTCAAATGTCTCATTTCTTCTTTCCAGATTTGACTTTGTGTCAACAGATCTGTGTTCATTAATTTAGTAACAATATGCTTAGCCTGTTCATGATAACCAACTAATGCTGTATTATCAGCTGATAATTTTGTTACAGCATTTTGTAACATTGAAACATAGCGTTCAACTGATTCTTCATCATTCCATACAACTGATTCACTTTTAACTAAATTTGAAAATTCTATAGCATTTTTTAACATTATTGGACGTTGACAGGGTATCATATGATCTCCAATTGTATTATGAAATGTTGCAATTTGTTGAAGACGCCTAGCATATGACATAAATTTAGCAGCACGTTCAGCCATAACACGTAGCTCAATTGGAATTTTATAATCAAGATTTTGAAATTCACGAACATCAGCACAAAGTGTAAAAAGTTCCGGATTAAAAGTAACACGCATCAATTGTCTACCTTCACGTTCAAATTCTACAACCGGTTCATCTTCTTTAAGGCTGAATATATTTAGAAAATAAATTAACTTTAAATATTATTTTAAACTTGAATAAATTTACCTCAAGACTCCATCCTTAATTCCAGATGAACATTGTTCTGACCAAATTTCAAAATTTGTTCTTAAAAGTGAATCAACTTCTTCTCTTAGTTCTTGAACTGATTGATTTGCCTGTTCAAAACCATCTCTTCCACTTATTAAATGGCTCACTCTTTCAACTTCAGTTAACTGTAAAAATTTAATTACATAATATTTAATTCAAAAAATATATATAATTAATAATTAATATAATTAAAGCTCATTAGGAAGAGTAGATATTGAAGCTCATTCAAATCTTTAAAGAACAAAGATGTTTAAAAGGAATCGAAAGTGTTGCATTCCAATTTAACTCTTAATAGAGCAATTAAAACTATCTGCAATATTTATCTCTAAAGCATTTGTTTTAAATTAATTAAAAATACTTTGATATTCTTAATATACCATTTCTACCCTATGTTATCGCCTTTCTATTAAATTTGTATCTATTTCTAATGTTCCTATACTTGTTTTAAATTTATTTCTGCAAAAAGTATGGATTTTCTAAATATTTCCTTAAAGTGATGATACATTGCTTGCGCGTTATCTATTGCCGCGGTGACGTTTATTTGAAATTAATTAAACTTAATCTTTTTGGTCAATTATTTTGTTTATTGTTATTAGTCTTAGTCAGTCTCTACCTTAAAATCTATTTTCCAAATAACTTATGGTGACTTATAATGACGTATTCAAAGGAGAAGTGCAAAGGAAGAATAATTTAAAATGTTAACGAGGATGTTAAAAGTAAAATAGTTATGTCACATAAGACTTAGCATAATTATAGAAAAGGAAATAATCTTACTTCAATATTTTCCAACGACGATGTTAATTATATGAGGCTTTTGGTTTTTTAAGAGAACTAATTTCTCTGGTACATTTTTATGTGATAAGTTGCTCTCACTGACAAATTATTTGATAAAATTACTAGCCCTTTTGTAAAATTTAAAAAAAATTTTCACTGAAAAATTGATTTTATAATTTTAAAATTTTTAATTTAATTTATCGAAAACTTTTATTCAATTCAAATATGTTCCTATATAAGTATAATTACATTTAAGTAAGAACAAATTTTGAAGATAGTATTATTTAGTTTTTCTTTTAACATAATAATAACAATAAAATAAAAAATTAAAAAACTTTTCATTTTTTCTTATCTTTTTTTAAAATATGTATATATGTAAATTGTAAATTTTTAAAAAAAAAGGAAATTCATTAAATATTGGTTTTTCTGTTTTAAGGAAATTGGAAAACAAATAATAAAATAAAAAAACATAAACTAAAATCAGAAATGTCCCTTAAAAACCAGATCTTAAAAATTATTTATTTCATTAATAGTGAATGATATTATAAAATTTCATTTCGACCTGTGATACCTACTGTGATATAGAAAAACTAAATCGCAGATATTTTAAAATACAAACAATTTAAACTTAACTTACTTGAACTAGTCTCGGGCTAGTAATAAATTTACTAATTTTTTATTCTGATAATAAATTTTTTTCTTTTGACACTATACCCTTCAATTGTTTGACATTTGACATATTGGAATTTTTTATTCTGACAATACATTTTTTTATTTTGACACTATAAAGTTCAATTATTTGACATTTGAATACGTAGAGAATGCGGAAAAGTCAGAAGTTAAACAACTTTTTTAATGCATGTGTAAGGCAGCGTCTGTTGTAAAAACTTTCACATAATTCAATACATTTAACTTAGTTTGACAGATAGCTATGGGTAGAGAGCGAAACGAAAGCGTTCATGGTAGATAGGCTATTACATGAAAATCAAAATGTACAATATCACACAACCTTTTCTTATGCTATTTATTTAAGATGAAGTCATTGGTTAGGTTCTTGTGCTAATATTCACAAGAATTTTCAGTTTTATGTAGAAGCTAATTTTTTTTTCGGTTTAAATTTAGCAGCGAGTTATCAACAAGAGCAAATATAAAAATTTTTATACAGGCAAATAGCTTAAAAATTTTAACTTAAAAAAATTCACAACATTAAAAGCTTATTAATTTAAGATATTAACATCAAAACTATTAATATGATATTTCAAAAAATGCTGTTCAGCAGCGGAATGCACGTATGCCAAAATCTCAGGTCCAACTTTTTGGTGCCTTTAAAAAAATACCTTTCGCTAATTTTATTTTTAATTTTTTAATAAATCCTCACCATCACTTCAAATTAACCTTTAGTTGCTAAGATCAACTTCTATCTGTTTATTTATTTTCTCATTAAAAAAACAAAATTTGATTTTCTTTAAATTTCTGGGTCAAGGAAACATTTTGGATTTGTTGTCTTACGCAATGGTACATAAAAATATATTTCAAAACTTGACTAAAGCTTTTTTTAGTTTACTTAAAAAATCTTAGTTTTGTTTACAAATAACAAAGAGTATAAAAAAAGGTTTTTTCGTAAAACATCTGGAATATATCTAAAGATACACCTTCAATAGTTTTTTCTCATTGGTAAAAAAAAGGGATATTCGAAATTTTCTTTCATTGTTTGCATTTTTATACCCGTATGACTATATAGTCAAAGGGTATAATAAATTTGCCATTACGTTTGTGACGCAGAGAAGGAGGGGGGGTAGATATAGACTCAAGTGTATGGATCGGTTCAGAATCGAAAAAAAAATCGATTTAGCTATGTATGTCCGTCCGTCCGTCCGTCTGTCCGTCTGTCCGTCCGTCCGTCTGTCCGTCCGCACGATAACTCAAAAACTAAAGGAGCTAGGATCTTGAAATTTTCGCAAATTCGTTTTTTTGCAATAGCCGTCATCGCTATTTAAATCCAGCCATTTTGGTCAATGGGTTCGGGTGGCTGCCATACAACTTCTTTTTTTATGTGAGTATTTCTCTGTACCTATTACAGCTACGTGTCTGAAATTTTGGCAAAAGTAGTTTAGTGTAATGGCCAAAGTTACTGCAAAATTTGGTTGGTCTACTGCAAAGGGTTCAAGTAGCTGCCATACAACTTCTTATTTTATATGAGCATTACTCTATACCTATTGAAGCTGCGTGTCTGAAATTTGGCCAAAAATGGTTTAGTGTAATGGCCAAAGTTACTGCAACATTTGGTTGGTCTACTGCAAGGGGTTCGAGTAGCTGCCATACAACTTCTTATTTTATATGAGCATTACTCTATACCTATTGAAGTTGGGTGTCTGAAATTTTGCCAAAAATAGTTTAGTGTAATGGCCAAAGTTACTGCAAGATTTGGTTGGTCTACTGCAGAGGGTTCGAGTAGCTGCCATACAAATCCTTCTTTTATATGAGCATTATATTTCACCTAATAAAGCTGGTATGTTTGAAATTTTGCCAAAAGTAATTAATATTTATAATAATAAGGATATATATAATATAACGATATATATATATAATATAATATAAGATGTTTATATAACGGTCATACGGGTATCCCAGAGTTGACACAGTCTACTCTACTACACTCTTCCTCGTTTGTTTTGAATTTAAATTAATAATAATAAAATGAGAATTTTTTTTTATTTCCTTTATATAATATAAAACTGTATAATTTTTTTGATTTTATTTAAAAATAATTTAATTTTGAATTCCAATCAAAGAAAAAATATTTGAATTAATTTTCGGTTAAAACGGTTTCATTTTTCAATAGCAATTCAATAAAAATTGATGATAAATTGTATGCCTTAAATTACTTAAAGAGATTCAGGATTTTTTAAAATGAAGTAAATAAACTTACATTTCTTAATTTTTAAAACAAGTTAAAAATTTTCACTCTTATTATAAATTTTTATAAAATAGGAAAATATTAGAAAGCAATTGTTGTTTTTGTTATTTTATATGAAAGATAGCATGTAGAACCATCCTAACATCTAAACGACCCCTTTGTACATCCCACTTTCAATACTTTCTGTTAATTTATTAGAAATATTATTTATTATATACTTTTAAATGAACTTGCCTGTGTCTATGGCTTTATTTTTCATTCTGTCAGTTAGTGATACATTTATATTAGAAATCTGACCATAAATTTATAAGAATTGTATGGTTCAGTGGTTAGCGAAGTGGCTTCGGGTGTAAAGAGATCTGAGTTCGATCCTCCTTAAAATGTAAAAATTTTTTTTGTTTTTTTTTTTTTAATCAACAGATAAAATTAATTTATTGATTTTAAAATTAATAGTAGATTTTTTGCATTTAAAGTGTTTTAATATAAAAATAAATTGCTGAATTAAGATTAACTGAAAGAAGAACTGTCTCCCATTTCAGCAATTTACTTTTATATTAAAACACTTTTAAATGCAAAAGATCTACCATAAATTTTTGGTTAATGAGAATTGTCAATATTTTAAGCTTAAAAGTTTTCAAACATTAAAAAAACTGTTTCTTATACCAGCAATTTACTTTTATATTAACACAGTAACAAAGTCCCAAGATCTACCTTAAATTTTTTATTTTCTACATTTTAGGGGGCTAGTACTACTTTAATAAAAGTATATATTGAAAAAAATATTTTTTTTTATTTTATTTCATTTTATTAATACAACATGTTTATACTGTAGGACTATAGGTCAAAGGGTATATTAAATTTGCCATTACGTGTGGGACGCCGAGAAGAAGGGGGGGGGGGATACAGACTCAAGTATTTACTGCAGTGAATTCGAGTAGCTGTCATACAACTCCTTCTTTTATATGAGCATTACACTACACCAAATAAAGCTGTATGTTTGAAATTTTGCCAAAAATTGAAGCATTAATTAATGTTTATAATAATGATATAATGTTTATATTACGGTCGTATCACAGAGTTGACACAGTCTACTTTACTATATTCTTTCTCGTGTATATTTAAATTATAATTGGTCTAATTATAGTTAAAATTATATATATTTATAACCTGCGCGAGAACAAAAACTACGCTCTCTCGGCTTATAAGCCAAATGCTTAACCACTAAACTAGCATGTTTGTTAAGGTGCTGTAATGAGCTTAAAATCACAGTTTGATTATTGTTTAAGGGTAAGAATAATATTAATTTTGAAATTTATCATGTCCATGATAAATGGAATCATATTGGATCCTGCACTTTTTTAACTTTTTCATAGATTTGTTCTTTTAAAATACCTGCTAATTCTTAAGTGTTTATAAGTTCCAAGAATGACATTTTAAGGTTCTGCTTAAATTTCAAACATTAATTTTATGTATAAGTAATAGTAAAATATTTTACTTTACATTTAGTTAATTAGAATTAAAAATTATAATTACCTGATATTGAATAATTTTTAACCAACGACATTCATGACAAATAGTCGATAAATTTCCGGTATGAGGTTCCATATTAATGTCATTCATAGCCTTACGCAAATCATGTACAAATGAATTTAAACTATGTAAAAATTGTTCTCTTTCGGGTATTAATAGATCTAAAACAGTTGGTCTCTGTATTAAGGTATCATATTTTTGAAAAATATACGTTATTTGTCTGGGATTATGAAGATGATTTTGTAATTCAGCTTTTATTGCTAATGCAATTCTTTCATCAACCGGCTGTAATGTTTGTTCAAAATAATTTAATGCTTTATTCCATTTCATTTGTCCAATTGATGAAGTATCAAAAATATTAATAGCTAAAAAAATTATTAAATAATATTTTGTTTGAATATTTCACTTATTTGATTTTTAATTTACATTTAAAAGCTGAATTATGTGCTAGTAATTGTCGAATTTCGTTAACATTAATTAACGTAACAATTTGTTTGTATAAATTTTTAATATTACGAATTTCTGCTAAACGCTCTTTAAATTGTTGACCCCGTTTTGGTATATGCGGTTCCCCTAACCATTGATGTTGAATATAATTTGGCCAAAATAGTCTTGTTAGTGTATCACACAATTGTATCCATGAATCAGTTAAATCTGATGATTGACTTATTAAGTTATTGACATGTAAAGAATTTATGTTCCAAATGTTTTCCATTAAAAGATGCTCAGTACAAATATCAATCATATAATTGCCTAAAAAGAATTTCATTAATTTGTATTAAATTTAAAAAAAAACAAGTGATGAAAAAGACCAAGAGTTTTTAAAAAAGCACATTTTTAAAATAATATAGTGTTTCGTACTGAGTATTTTATCGGAATATAATGTTGAAGCTTCAATGTTAACATTTAATTTAAGAAATAAATACGTTGGTGACTAAGTTACTACTTACTTATAGAAACAGTAAATTTTTTAATTTTTAAGTCCTAATTGCCCCTCTATGGGGAAGTTTGCCCAATTTCTCAAGGATCTAATACTCACTACTTTTTTTGTAATACCTACTCGTTGTTAAAATTTCTTTTCTCTATTTCAAACGATGTAAAAGTTTTTGTAAACATACGAACAGACGGACGGACGGACAGAGTGAAACTATATAGGCAAATTTTTACAAAATTTTTTGAAAATGTGCTAAAAACGAGGACTTTCTAATGGAGGTTATAATATATAATAAAACCGGACTCAAACATCTAAATAGTCTATAAAGAGAACAAAAATTTTAGTTAAAAAAAAACTGTGAAAAATAGTTGTACCGATTTTTCTAGAAAATAAAACCTTCGTTTTCCTGTATTTAGAAAATTTTTCAATATTGCAAAAGTTTGTCTCAAACTCAATCAAGAACAAATATAAATTCCTTTAGCTAAATTTTTCTATATTTTACTGTGCATATTGGTTATGGGATATTTTATATGGGTAACAAATTACTCGTAGTATATCAAACTAGATAACTATGGTTTAGAGAAAATGCAGTTTAGGATCTGCAGAACTTTAAACATCTGATACCGTTAATGAAATTTGGGAAATCTTGTACTTTTATACACTGAGAAACCAAAAAACGTTTGAAAAATTTTGACGTCAAAAGTTAAATCGAATTTCGTTTTACGATTAGGTGAAGAAATGTCGTAACTTTCATATACAAGTATATCGTAATTTAACAATTTCTTTTTAATTGCATTCAATTTCTACATTCTTGCTGCATTTTTATAAGTAAACATTAAGAACTCCGAGCTTAGTGTTTTGAATGTTTCAAATTTAACTGCAGTAAATTTCTTATTATCGTAACTGAGATAGTATTGGAGGTATGCCATCAATTTTACAGTACACTATAGGTTTTACCCTATACGGTAAATGAAGTCGATGCTTTGACAATACTTAAGATAAGATAAGATAGACTTTCCTTTCTTTAGTTTGAGCCGTTCTAAAAATGTATGCCGAACAGCTGTTAAGCAGCTTAATCTACATTGTTGATATTTTACAAGAGTCTGTTATTTCGCAATAATTCTATTGTTCTATTACAAAAAGTTCTATTGTTTTTGAGAATCGGATTAAGAATTTTATTACCTCAGATAACCTAGTTTCAAAAAAAATGTTTGCACCTTTTTCTGAAAAACTTTTTAGGCTTTATAAATTGTATGTAGATTTCCTGGTTCATAAGCCAAAATTATAAAATCGAATATCATTGAAAAGTTTTGGTTACCTTATATACCATATCTGCATTTTTATATTGAGAAATCGGTTTGATTAAATTTTATAGCACTTTTTTATATTTCTAACATTAAATCCATTTATATGTTTAATACAAAAACTTACAAATGACGTCCATTAAATCTCCCATACGATTTTGGGGATAATGATATTTTAATTTCCAAATTTCATCTAAACTACTATGGGCTGAATCTAAAAATTCTTCGATCGTAGACAAGTTATTTTGATCAATTTTACTGTAAAGATTTCAAAAATTTCAAAATATTTAAATATTTTTCAAAAGAAGTCCATTTAATAAACGTGTGGTAAATAACGTTGTACTCACTTTAATTGTACATTAATTTTTTCTAAAAGTTCAGCAAATGTTTGGGCTTGTTGACGATCATGTTTGGTTGAAGCATTAATTATTTTTTGATTCCAATAATTCATTTCATCTTGAACACTTAATATTCCAGAATCTGGAAGACCCAATGTAGAATTTAATGATGATTGTAAATTTTGTAATAAGCCAGATAATTCAGCACTATATTCGTTACGATTCTTCAAATTGAAATTTAAATAAAAAAATAAATTATATTATTAATTAATAATAAATTTTAATTACTTTTGACCCAACATGTGGTGAAAAAATTCTTGAAACAGAATTATACATTGATTTAACCATTCCTCCTTCTAATGTTAACATTCCCAATTGCATATCATTTCCATTTTCCGATTGAGTTAAAGTTGCATGAACATGAGGAATTTTATAGAAAACTAAACAAGTTTGTCCATTTGGTATTTTATTGTGAAAAATAATTCGACCATTTTCAGCTGTTGCACCAATTGTTGTTAACTCATCATTTTTAAAAAACTCCTCAACAAAAGTTGTATCTTCTTTGGCTACGTTCCCATTAAAATATGCAGCTTTTAAAAGTTTAATTAGAAAAATATATTTTCAGTGTCCAAATATGTCAAAAATTAATTTAATTATCTTACCTGAAGTATTTGTAATAAATTTTATTTTATCATTCATTCTTATTTTAATAATTTGTTATATTTTTAAAATTATAATAGGTTTTAAAAGGTTTTTTTTAATTAATTTTAATTATTTAAAATAATTTTTCAAATTTAAACCTTTGTACGTTTACAATTAAAATTTAAAATCGATAAACTCACCACAAGTTTTACTACTTGTCATTGTTTGTTTAACACAATTACCTTGGTAACAATCACATTGGTTACCGTTCATAAGCAGCTGTTAAATTTGACAGTATATCAAGAAACCAATATTTGTGTTTGCCTTTATTTACAAACATTTTTTTTATTTACAAGGACAAGGACTTTTCATTATTTTTAAAGGTAAACTAAATTAATATGTATTGTCTTAACCCCAATTCACTTTCTTTTTTATTTATTCTTATATGAGTGTATGCTAGATTATGTATGTATAAATTTTAAAATTAAAGCACCACCTGTTGACTACTTTTTTTAGTAAACAAAACTCAAATTAATTTGCTTCAATAATTGTATAAAAGTATGAGTGAGCAATGAGAGAGAACCTTTACGCTCTACAAGTCTGCAATGATATTGTTCATTTAAGTATGTATGTATTTGTAATACTAACTAAATATTACAGTTATTCTTTGTTTTTGATATTATCAAAATTTCAAAATATTTAAAAATTTCTAGATTAAGACTAACTGAAAGAAGAACTGTCTTCGATTTTAGAAATTTACTTTTATATTAAAACACTTTTAAATGCAAAAGATCTGCCATCAATTTTTGGTTAATGAAAATTTTCAATATTTTAAGCTTAAAAGTTTTCAATCATTAAAAGAACTGTTTCTTATCCTAGCAATTTACTTTTATATTAAAATAGTAACAAATTCGCAAGATGTTCCTTTAATTTTTTATTTTCTACATTTTAGGGGGCTTGTTCTACTTTAATAAAAGTATATATTGAAACAAATATTTTTTTTTTACTTTGTTTTATTTTATAAGCATTTCGTTAGCAACATTACAGAACAATCGCTAATCAAGTAAATTTTCTCACAATAACTGAACAAAGTCAAAATAAAAGGACATAAAAATTCAATAAGACGTAAACATTATCATCAAAAAATTGGGTTTAATAATTAGAGTAACGTTTACCAATTAGAAGACCTCGGTCTTGAAAAACTTTTATTTGTTTTAACAAATTAATTAACCTATTACTGGTCATTCAATACAAGTTAAATGCTTATGAAATAATTAATATTCTTATGCCATTGGTTTTTAAACGGAGCACATTTAAAAAATTTTCCATAATATTTTTCCACAAAGTGTACATTGAAAATTTAAATTTAAAAATTTTCTTAGAACATTTAGAGTAAAAATTAAAAATTTTTTAAATTTTAGAGAAATCTTTATAATTTAAAAGACAGGTTCAAACAAACGATTTTAAAAAATCTAACTTCTATAAATTTCAAGTTTTTAAATTAAACATTTGGAAATTATAAAAAGTTAAAAATGAGTTTCAAATGTCAGTAAATTAAGATACCGTATAGGGAATCTTGGAGAACTTGTAGTATTACAAGTCAAATATGGAATTTTGAAAGCTCTCCATAATGAATTAGCCTACTAAAAAAGTTGTTCTATGAAATGATACCTATTCGTATCGAAAATAAAACATTTTAAACTCGGCTTTCATTATTTGTCCCAATGTTGCAATGAAAGGATTAAATTTAACTTTTATTGAATATAACTTTTAAATACTTCTTTAAAAGTTTAAAACAAATTAAAAAGTTTAAAAAAGTGGCAATCCGCCGTTTTGCCTATTTCTATTTTACTTAGCACTTATAGCTTTATAATTTTAATTTTGGAACTCAAAATGTACTAATGAAAGATATTCAGATATTCTTGTTATTTTAGGAATTTTTAGATAAGCTGTCTAATGTAAATGAATCTAATCGGAATGATTATTAAAGTTACAAAACATTTTGCGATTTGGTTTCAAATATTACAGTTATTGCATTGTTTGTTCATTTGGAATTCAATCATTGTCACTAAATAAGACAAACTATCATGTTTAAAAATATATATATATATATATTAGGAATATATATATATATATATATATATATATATATGTATATATAGTTAATATATAGATCTATATATATAAAAGCGAAAGTTTGTTTGTTTGTTTGTATGTGTTGAATAGACTCCTAAACTGCTCAGCCGATTCTCATGAAAATTTGTATATAGGGATTTTTGGGTACGGAAAGAAATCGTGGGCTAAAAATTTTGATCTAACGGACCGCGAAGTTGGAGCTGTGGTGCAAGTATTTAAACTTTTTTGTTCTAAAATGAAAACAGTTTGACCAATTGACTTAAAATTTTGTATACGTGATGCTCCTTGAGAATTGAGTTGACACTATTAACAGTTTTGGAATTTGTTAGCCCATGACGGGCCGACAGTTGGTCAAAATAAATTTTGGGTTTTTTTTTTTTTTTTGGTCAAAATAAATTTTAATACTGCTTTGACTAAAAAGAAAGCCTTAAAAAAATTTGTATTGAGTTCCATTAACTCATTGCGGCCCAACAGCTTTTTATAGGTTTTTTCGTTACTTTACTCTACATTAGAAACGGTTTCACCAATTTTCTTCAAATTTTGTATACGTGTTCCATTTGAGAATGGAATTAACTCTATTAACCGACTGAGAATTTGTTAACCCAAGCCGGCCCGACGATTGTCCAAAAAAAATTTTGAAAGCAAATTACGTCCAATTTTGCGCAATACTGCTTTGGCCAAAGAGAAAGTCGCAAAGAATTTTTTGTTGACTTTAAATTAGAAACGGTTTGACCGGTTGACTCAAAATTTTGTATGCGAGAAGCACCTTATGAATGGAGTTGAGTCTGTTAGCATGATTGGTATTTGGTAACACATGTCGGTCCTACGATTGGTCAAAAAAAAATTTTTGAAAGTAAATTACGTCCAATTTTGTAAAGTAGTTAGTACTTCTTTGAATTACAGGAACTTTAAAAAATTACTAAAATAATCCTAGCAAAAAAGTTTAAAACATTTTAATATTAACATTTACACAATGTGTAATTTTTATATTAACTTTTGCAGTGATATTAACTTAAACTAAACCTCCATTGAGAGGCGCAGCATCGCGCACCGGTTATTAGCTAGTAATATATAAAAATACAAATACACATTTATTGTTTAATCATCAGAATTATTTATATATTTATTTTATTTATATATGTATAAACTTTAAATTTAAATATCTCAAACCACAATTTTATACTAAGCACATACAACATTTTAATATAACAAATGTTTCTTATAAATATAATATATACTCGTAAAATAAATCTACTTATATATTATTAAAGAGAAGTGCATAGATAGTTTTTAATCTATCTACCTAATAAGTACTTCAAACTAAAAATTTTTACATACAAATATGCATCATCAATTTGTAACTTAGTTTACCCGCATGTATGTTCAGAGGACATACTAAATAGGACATTACGATTGTGACGCTGTTAAAGAGTGGAAGGTAGATAAATACTCAAATATATGGTTGGAATCAAAAAGTAAATCTGATTTACCTGTGTGCCGTTCTTCTGATCTGATCTGATTTGGTATCATCGTTCGTTGGTCCGTTCGAATAAGAAACTGAAAGAAGCTAAAATTTTGAACTTTTTAAAAATCCGTTTTTAAACCAGAGCCATCTTTAATAATGAAATTCGGACAGTTTGTTCAACAGGATCGAGTAGTTTCTATAAAACTTCTTTTTTTATGTGAGCATAGCATAACTGAATATATATTTAAGCTGAGTGTCTGAAATTGAGTCGAAAGTATTTAGTTTTAAGGGTCAATAATATATGGCAATGCTAATATGGCTTATATTATCTTTATTCATAACTCAAAGTTTAATAAGTTGTGAATTTAAAAATTTTATTAAGGAGGAGGACATATTTTTTTTATTATGTAGGATACCCCTTGAATTGACATAGTCTATACTCTTATAAAATTACGAAAAAAAGATTATTTATAGCTCTATAGTGTTTTTTTAGAATGTAGCTAACTATGCTTTGTGAAAAGTATAAATATATATACATATATATCACATAGATATTTAAATAAAACTGTTCTGGATACCATATTTTATCGTTGCATATGAATTATTTAAATTTCTAGTCCTGATATAAAACTACAAATATTTTACATTTGCAAATCAATTCTCACGTGAGATTAAGTAAATAGTTAAATCCTTTGTTAAATACTTAAGAGAGTACTTGTAATATTAATAATGTATATATTTGTGTATGGAATCGAAATTTAGAAGTTCATTTGCAGGATGTATATTAATACTTTTTACAAAATGAAGAACATTAAGAACCAGCATCCAGTTGTTTCAATGACTTCAATTTGTTTTTATACCCGTATGACTATAGGCAAAAAGGGTATACTAAATTTGCCATTACGTTTGGAACGTCATTGGTATTGAAATTCAACCAGTTTACTTAACGAGTCTAGTAGCTGCCATGCAACTTCTTTTTATATATGAGCATTACTCTATACCTAATGAAGCTGGGTGTCTGAAATTTAGCCGAAAATAGTTTAGTTTTAAGACCAAAATTTGTGCAAAGTTTAGTTGGGATAATGCAAAAATTTCGAGTGGTTGCCATATAACTTTATCTTTTACATAACTTTATCTTTTACTCTATCTATACCTAATAAAGGTCGTTGACTAAAATTTTGCCAAAAATAATTAACCAAATTATATAATGTCTATATTACGGTCATATAGGTATCCCAGAGTTGACAGGGTCTACTCTACTGAACTCTTCCTCGTTTTTTTTAATATCTGAAATTTAATTTAAATGTGCTGTAAATAATGAAATACATTTAACTTTTAAGCATTTCGTTGAAAAGAAATCAGAAACTATATTGAAACAAGTGATGAAAAAAACCAAGGGTTTTTAAAAAAGCACATTTTCAAAATAATACAGTTTTTCATACTGAGTATTTTATCGGAACCAAATATATACGTTGGTGATTAAGTTATTACTTACTTATAAAAACAGTAATTTTTTTAATTTTTAGGTACTAATAGCCCCTCTATGGGGAAGGTTGCCAATTTCTCAAGGATCTAATCCTCACTACTCCCCTTCCCGCAACTTTTTTAGGTTCTAGTAATTAAATTGTGAATTCCACAAAAAATTGGCATTTTACTTAGAATTTTACTATTTAAGCAAAAATGGTTAAAACTGAGAGACACTTTCTTCAATTTAAAGAACCCCTTTTAAATTTAAGAAAATCTTTTAACATATGTTAAAATATAATGTAGGACCTTTAAATTTTGTATATTAAGAAAAAAATATTTGAACAGGTATTCAAGTTACAGGTGTTTAAAAATAACAAAATTTCAATTTTCGAGCCCTTATAGCTCCTAAATAGGAGGCTCGAAAAATAAATTTTGTTAACCGACTTCTACCTATTTCTGAGGATCTAACTTCTCTTAAAATTTCAAAATCCTAGCTTAAACCGTTCAGAAGATATGTGTGGCCAAAAATTTTGCAAAAATTGAGTTTTGTGTAATGTAAAATTTTAGGCAACCCTAAACATTTATTTTTTAAAAATTTATAAAGTTCATAAAACCAGCTATCTTTTGCTGTTTCAGATTGAAAATACACCTAATAGAACTCCTGTTATAACAATTTGAATATAGGGCTTTTCCCAACTTTGGGGGGCTGCAGTTCCCTAACGGGTGGGGCTACAGAAAAAAATTCTTCTATGAAATTATTTTTTTTGTAATATCTACTCGTGGTTAAAATTTCTTTTCTCTATTTCAAACGACGTAAAAGTTTTTGTAAACATACGGACAGACAGACGGACAGACAAACGGACGGACGGACGGACAGAGTGAAACTATACAGGCACATTTTTACAAAATTTTTTGAAAATGTGCTAAAAACTATATCGAAATCAAATGTTTGAATTTTTATTTTTATACCAACAATAAAGAGGGGTATATTATAATTGAACAATTGATACAAGACATGATATAGAACAGAAATTCAAATTAAGTGCGGTACGATAAGTAAAACGATTTCGCTAAATGTGTCAATTCCTTCCGTCAGTATTGCCACACGATTTGTCAAAAACTAAACGAGTTTTTAAATTCACTCAAAGTATTTTTGAAACAATTTTTATGCTCCTTATTATTATACCCTACACCAATGAAATAGGGAAAGGGTATATTAATTTTGGTATGATGTTTGTAACCAACTGAAGGAAGCGAGCTAGATGTGGAAAATTATATATATTTGATCAGCGTGACCTCTTGGGTTGATATAACCATGTCCGTCCGTCCGTAGACACGATAACTCAAAATCTAATGGAACTATCTTGATGAAATTTTACCAGTAACCTACAGTACGGACTTAAAGTACGAGAATTTCATATGAGTAAGATCTGCCCATGGGTTCGGATTTTGGACTTTTTAATCGGTCTAATGGCTAAAGAACATAAATAAAAATCCCGGTAACTCAACAACTAATGAGGTTATCTTTATGAAATTTGTGTTTCAGATTACTAGTAATGAAGTTACAGCGGGGATTGGGTACGGTCGAGATCGAACCCTGGGGGCCCTTGAACTTTCTCATGTATTTCAGGCCAAACGAGCATAATACCGAAACCAAAGAAAATAGAACTTCCAAATTTTGTATGAGTGTGTCTCTTCCTATTCCCTTAGTGTCCGCGAAATTTGGAACAAATTGGAGTAGTGGGTCGGGAACCATCCACGCAGTTCCACAGACCTTAAAGCATATCTTGGAAAATAATTAAAATAGTAACTTCAAACATATATAGAAGTTTCAAATTTGGCACAGGGGTGTCCTTTACTATTTTCTTTGTGTTCCTAATTCATGATCAATTGGAGTGGTGATTCAGGTACGTCTCTTAGACCTTCCAAGGTTTAAAAGCTTATCATCCAAATTAATAAAAATAGTAACTTAAAATTAAGATAAAAGATTCCAATTATTCCCTTTACAAGGGTTAACTAGTATTGAAAGTATGACGGGGACTGCATATGGGCGAAATCGGACCATGGTTTCGGGTTCTGGAACCTTTGAAAAGTTCAAGGACGAACGAACATATATCTAAACAAGTGATAAAAAAACCAAGGGTTTTTAAAAAAGCGCATTTTCAAAATTATATTGTATTACATACTGAGTTTAACTTTGGAAATATTTACTTGAAAATAGTTACTGCTTACTTATAAAATTTACTGCTAACAGTAAAGTTTTCATTTTAAAGTTGTTATAGCCCTTCAATGGAGAAGGTTGCCAAGTTTCTCAAGGACCTAACTTCATCTTAATTCACATATAGGGCTTATATAAACATACGGACGGACGGACGGACAGAGTGAAGCTATATAGGCACATTTTTACAAAATTTTTTGAAAATGTGCTAAAAATACCATAACTCAAAAACTAATGACGCTATTTTGATAAAATTTAAACTCTAGGTTACTAGCAATGAAAGTACCACGAGGATTAGTTCTGGTTGAGATCGGACAATGAATTCGGATTTTAGAAGGTTGATCAAATTGAGGCCAAACGAGTATAATTTCGAAACCAAAGAAGATAGAATATTATAACTTGGGACACAGGTGTTTCTTCTTATTAGCTTTGTGTACGTGAAATTTTGGATGAATTGGAATAACGGTTTGCGTACCTCCCCCACTACTCCCAAGACCTTAGAGCATATATTTGAAATTAATAAAGATAGTAACTTGAATTAATATAGAACCTTTAAATTTGGTATAATGGTGTTTCTTCCTATTTCCTTTGTGTCCTCGATATTTAGAATTAATTGTATTGGTGTTTCAGTGCCTCCAAAACTAAAAAGTTTATTTTCGAAATTAATAAAACTTCAAATTTTATACACTATATCCGTTCTTACACCTTTATATTATTAAAATGTTAAAAATTTTACTATAAAACATATTATGTATTATATGTTTCAAAAAAATAAAAACAAAATATTTTTTTAATAAACGACAAAATTTTTTTTTTTTATTTTTTATTATATCATATATTTTATTGAACTATAACCATTGATAATATATAAATGAGAAATTGTGTACGATACTTAAGTTGTGTTCAAAGGTATTTCCTGCATCTATGTAAAATTTACGTTTATATTTGAATGAATTATATGAAAAGTTCTAAAATGGTCATTGTATTTTAGAAATACATTTATTGCATATTTTGCATTTATAAGCTTTTCTAATAGGTACATATACTAAGAATTTATTTTTTCAATTTTGAAAAATTTGAATTATTAAATTTTGTGATAAAAAGCTAAACAAATTTTCCCAATTTTTTTAAGTGAATTGAAATAAATGTATTCAATACTTAATATATGTTTTAACTTGTACATTTGTGACATGATCCTATCATATTTTAAATTTAATTAATCCATCTACTAATTATTCAGCCTTTAATTCAGCAAGAGAAGGTTTTTAATAAATCATCCCTATAGCAGTCAATAGTTAAGGAATATTTATTAGAAAGGCTTCACTACCAGAAACTAATCATGTATTTAAAGGTTGCACTAAATATATATATCTTTTACCTGTTAAGCCATTTTTCTATAAAATTATGACTAAAGATTTTAACAAGAGAGATCAAAACCAATATTGTTCATAATGTAAAATCTAATTTTAAATTAAGTTAAATAATATTTTTATATGAAATATTAACATCAAAGTGTTTTATGATTTTCCAAATCTATATTACATTTAGATATTATTAACTTTACCTCACACTCATTAAATTGCAAACTCTCAAAATTTGTAATTCCTAAAAATAATTTCCAAAAATTTGTTCAAAACAAAAAAAAAATTTTAAGTATCATGATGATACATCAAATAATGATAATAATAATAATAATATAGCCACATAATATATTAAAGTTTAATTAAAATAAAGTATGCCAAATTCAATATATCAAAATCAAAGTACAAAATAAATTTCATCAAAATTAAATATATATTTCATTTATGACATAAAATTCATGTTGATTATATGATTTATCTTTATTCAATCCCATTTTTATATTTGATTTCTTGAATCATATCCTTGTCTAAATTCTGAGAATAAAAGATACTCCAAGGTTACAATTTAAAATAACTTTCATTCTCAAAATCTTCATTTTTTTTTTTTTATTGAAACCTATTTAGTGTAGACAAAAAACATACATATTGATTAATTTCGATATATTTATACAACAACTAGACTACTTTAATATGTAATCGAATTATTTACCTTAAAGTAATTCTGAATTAGATTTTTTCTTATTGGTTTATTTTTTATTTCTTTAGTAAAATCCTTGAATCCTTGTATTTTCCGAGATAATGGAAAATACATTTACTTTAGAAAATATATAATATCTATAATACTTTGTTGTTATTTATTAAAAAAAAAAAAAACAAAAAAAAAAAAAAAATGGTTTTTGAAAGGAAAAAATTTATTTTACCCATGATTTTAAGAAGTAGAGTGGGACGGATAGCGGAAATTAAATTTTATTACGTAAGAATAAAACTTTTTTCGAACTTATTGAAATTCGATGTATATAGAATTCTTCGATCCTTTCACCCAATGTTTATAATTTAGACATAAAAATGTCATTGGAAAGAGAAGAAATCATATCTTCAAATGTAAAAAAGAAATTATGAAAGTATGTGTCATATAATATATCTTTACGTGGTGAAATTTTAGACACGTATTTAAGGATTTGTTAGAACTACTCTAGATATACTTGAAAAGTTAAATTCAAAAGTCAAAAATAAGTAAGTGTTGTAAAAAAATTAAAAGTTAAAATAGCAAGAAACGTTACAACTTTCTTGTATTTGTATTTGAAATATGAAAACATGAATATTATTGAATAATTTTCAATTACCCAAACATTAGATTTAATATTTTCATCTGATTAGAAATGTGATTGAAGCTAGGAAAAATTTCTATTTAAGGTTATAAAATCCAAGTGAACAGAATAGATAAAATTATGACTCAGCAGCCTTTTTAAATTGATTTCCCAATTGAATGAAAGAAAATTTTATTTAAAATTCGAACTTCTTATAAGATACACATTTCTATTCAATCCATTTATTTAATTTTATTTCTAAATGGTAAGACTTCTTTTATAATTTTTAAAACAAAAACGTTATTAAAAATCAATACTTAAATAATATATATCGTAATATATATATTATATATGTATACATATATATTACAAAATATATTCGTCTCCATCCCCTATATAAAAATATCTCTTAATTCTTTTACTTCTTAATTTATTTATGGGATTTTCGTGTTTTATCTTTGGTACATGAGTTTATTATTTGTCAACAGTATATTTAAGTTTATTTCTGACTTCCTTTTTCAGCTTAATACATTACATTAATATTTTAAATATAGTTTTTAAAGTGATATTTTATTAAATAAAATGTTTTAGGTTCTTTTGTACAAAATAATAGATGATAAAGTAGAACAAAAAATGAAATAAAGGTTTTTTACAACAGGATTTATTGTTCTACGTAAAGTTAAAAAGAATAGTGAAAACTTTTGTAAATAATTAAATAATTTTGTTAAAGGGGAAAACAATTTTGTGGTTGTTTTATTTTATTTACGACTTTTGTAATTTATTTACCCCATATTTTAAATGTTGATTAATTTTATATCTATAGTTCAACAATTTTCTTATTTTCAATAGATTATAATATAAGTCTACAATTTAATAATTAACTTTAAAGGTGAAAACTCACAAATGTAACCATTCTACGCTTTGACAACTTACACGCTTTTGACATTAAAGTTGAAAAAAATGGAATAAATGGAAAAGCCTAAAACACATGAAAAACACAAAGTTGGCCAACTTTCAACTTTTTTGTGATTTAAAAAAAATGTTTTGATATTTCATTTAATTTGGTTTTTTTTTTAAAAACTTTTGTTAATATTATTTAATGATTTTCTTATTTTCAAAAGATTATAATATAAGTTTACAATGATTTTAAGAAAGTTAAATTCTAAAAAATTTAAAGCTTTAATAGCACTTAAATAATTTTTCCATTTAAATTTTTCTTCTTTGAACAACATAAATATCTATATGGTAAGCCTTGCTTCGTGTACCGAAACAAAAAGCCAAAACTGAGAATTAAATAGCCAAAAATGTTTCTAAATCAGATAAGGAATAAAATTTCTCTAAAAGATGGAAGACTTTGAGGGACAGATTTGCGAATATGTAGAATTAGATTAAGTATCTCCGGAAGTGAGCCATCGAACTAAAAATATTAAGACCTGTTTCCTCTCTTGTTATTTTTAACAGACCATATTGCACCGGCTAAAAACAAGTGCCTCGCTAGTTCACTTTCCTTTGCGCAGTTAATGCATAAGGCCGTTGGACATATAAAGTAAGTAAAAAGCTTATATATATATTGTCCCTTTTTTTAAATTCGTAATTGTATTGTGATATTTTTTTAGGGTTAGGTACAAAATCTCTCGTTTCAAAATCTCCTGTTTCAAATTCTCGTGTGTCAAAATCTTGCGTTTTAAAATTTAAAAAAAAAAACAATTCCAAAGAAACACTCTTTATTACATACACATTTTGTTAAAGACTTGTAACTCTGATTTTGAATCCAACTTTTAAACCCCTTTTGTTTAAAACCACGTATATACATATATATATATAAATATTCTGTAAAAAGCGTGTTGTCCTGCCTGTGAATAAAACCCCTCCTCCTAGTTAAGAATCTCACATGCATATATACACAAATATTCTGTAAAAGGCGTACAATCCTGATTTTGTATATAGTACAAAATCCCTCCTAATTATTTTTTTGCATACATATTGTTATATTAAGACATTAAAAAACCTTTTAAAATAGTAGTGGCTGCCGCCTTCAAATCCCCACTAAAGAAATTATATTAAAACCCTTATTTTAAAACCAAATCGCTTCTAATTCTATTTCCTACATTAATATTTCAACTCCAAAACTTTTAAAATATCGAGGACTGCCGCTCCAAGCCCTAGCTAAACAAATTATTAAAACCTTTATTTTGAAACCAACTTTAAAATCCTTCCTAATTGTATTTGCTGCTTATATATTTCAACTACAAAACTCTTAAAATAGTGGGTGCTGCCGCCCCAAACTCCCGTTAAACCAATTATTAAAACTCTGAAATAAATTCCAAAATCGCAACCTACATATCTATATTATTTCAACTACAAAATTACAAAAAGCGCGAGATACTGCAACACGAGATTTTGAAATACTAGATTTTGACAAGCGAGATTATGAAACGCTAGATTTATAAAAGCACGAGATATTGATACACGGAGATTTTGATACGCCCCCATTGTTTTAGGGCTCCATTTTTCAAGTTTTGAACAATCTAAAGCGGTTAATACTAAAAGTGAAAGTAATTACAATACAGAAACCATAACGCCAACTTTAAGTAAAGAAATTGGAGAACACAGTGTTTCCTCAGTACACTCCAAGTGTCGGATATAAAAGAAATGGCCTGTAAAAAATTTACTCATAATGTAGACAATGTTAACTCGTAATAGAAAAAAGTTTTCGGCGAACATGAAATTCAGATGACGAATCTTTCTTCGTAATAATTGAAAACTATATTAAGAAGGTAGATGACACAAGAAAAACTTCAAAGCTGATGTTCTTAATTAGGTATATAATATTCATTAATTTAATAAAATGCAAAAAATGTCATTACAAGATATAAATACAAAATTATAATTTTTAAAATTAAAATTTTACTTTTACACAAAAATTTCTTTAAAACATCTCTTAATGGGAAAGCAAATTTTGCAGCATTTTTTGAGGATACTTCGTGACATGATATTAATGGACAAAGTTCTTGTCTCCAAAGATGTTCAATAACTTGGCCATTAATTATTTATTTATGAAATTATGGGGCCAAAAAGAGTCATCATTCATTTTTAAAAAGTTATTGAAAATTCCTGTGGCTTTTACAATTGTAACTACGGAGTTCTGACTTTTATAGATGCTAAAATTAGTAATTTGTATCCTTGACAATTGTTTTTGAAATTTCCCTATTTATCATTCAACAGTAATCCTGGGTAAGGTCTCATAAAGTTGTTTTTCAAGAGAAAACTGCATCTCCTACTGTGTAGCATTGAAAAGCAACAATATTCTCTTCCAAAGGTTTTGGAAAATTTATTGTTCCTTCTAATAAATATTTGCCGACGTTGGATACTTGCAGAATACTTCCATCATTTTAGGAATCGTAAGCACCAATGTCAACAACAGTTGGCCTTAGCTAATATTAATGAAAGTAAAAATAAGTCTGCCAAATACAGGCAAATGAAATACAGTCAAAAGAAATACAGGCATGATTAAGTAACACAAATTTTTGGTCAAAAAAGTTGTCTACGCTATCGATATATAACCAACTAGGGTACTAGGGCGCTACTAACTATATAACTAACTAGGGCACTAATTTAATTATGTTTAACTGACGAAAAAATTTCTATAACTTATTTTTAAATCAATTTTGCACCTGAAAAATTATTACTTCTATAAAAAAAGCACGGCAATGATTGGTATTTTATTATACTCTCATGTTAATTTATACTCCACAAAGTGCATTCCTTCCCTCTTTTCAAGTTTTTAAAATTTGGTGCTTTTAAAATATTTTTATTTGTTCCATGTTTATTTTATCAAATAAAATAATAAAATGAATGATAAATATGATCAACTTTATATATATTTTCATTATTTTTTTTATTTTTATTACAGTTTCCTTTTAAAATTTAAAATTTTCATTTTATAAACATGTTTATTATTTATGTTTTATGTAATGACATCTTTAATGTTTCTTAATAAATTTTTCAAAATTATGTTTAAAAATTTTTTGTATAATTTTAAAAAACAAAATAATAATAAAAATTTGAACATCGTTTTTCTGGACATTTTGTTATCCATTTTATAAAATTATCTTTTTAGGGCAATGAGAGAAATAACTGTTTAAAATATTTTTAGAGGCCCTCAGTGGGTTAATGGATAACCGATTTAGCTTACTAATTTTTCTTTACAAATCCCCATGGTGACCAAATATAATTTAAATATACAAATATATAATATAAACAAAATAATTAATATTGCAATAATCAATAAATAGAAAGTATTTAATTTAGGAAGCCCAAATGTCAAATAGGCAAAGGACTATAATAATATCAGGCAATATTTACTATTGTCCTGGTACTAATTCTAAATAAATAAATAAACATTGTTGTAGTTTTCTGACAAACATATTTTTATAAACAATATGAAAAATTATGTAATACAATAAAATATGTGAGAATTTTAACAAATATCCTATGTGAGTGAATTGTATTTAATTAAAAAAACAATCTTTATTAAAAATATACTAGTAAATACCCGGTGCACGTTACTTCGCCTATCAAAAGAGGTTTAATTTAAGTTTATGTTACTGTTACTGTCACACATGGTGTAAATTTTTAAACGATTTTTCTAGGATTAATCTAGTAATTTTTTAAACTTTCTGTAATTCAAAGAAGTACTAACTACTTCCAAAATTGAACGTAATTTATATTATTAATAATATAATATTTTAGATTTTTCAAAAGCGAGAATTTTGTAAGCGAGATTAAATAAAGCGACCTTTGGTGGCAGACCCTTTTAATACAAAGCGAAAGTTTGTTTGTTTGTATGTAGCGAATAGGCTCCTAAACTGCTCAGCCGATTTTCACGGCTAAAAATTTTGCTCTAATGGACCGCGAATGTGGGGCGGGGCTGTTGTGTAAGTATTTAAACTTCTTTGTTCTAAAATGAAAACGGTTTCACCGATTGACTCAAATTTTTTTATACGTGATGCTCCTTCAGAATTGAGTTGGCACTATTAACAGTTTTGGAATTTGTTAAACCATGTCAGCGCGACGGTTGGTCTAACAAAATTTTAGAAGCAAATATTATATACTAGCTGATACCCGGTGCGCGTTGCTGCTTTCATTGCCTTTCAATGGTTTAATTCAAGTTGATGTTACTGCAAAAAGTTAACACAAAAATTACATACGGTTTACACATGTAAATTTTAAAATATATGAAAGCAATTTTTTTAAAACGATTTTTCTAGGATTATCTAGTAATTTTTGAAACTTTCTGTAATTCAAAGCAGTACAAACTACTTTCCAAAATTTGACGTAATTTACTTCCAAAAAAATTTTTTTGACCAATCGTAGGACCGACTGTTAACAGACTCAACTCCATTTTCAAATTACTTCACACATATAAAATTTGAGGTCAACCGGTCAAATCGTTTCTAATTTAGAGTTAAGTAACGCAAAAATCTATTAAAAGCCACTGTGCCCTATTGTGTTAACGGAACTACACTTTCTCTTTGGGCAAAGCTGTATTGCGCAAAATTGGATGTAATTTGCTTCCAAATTTTTTTTTTTGTCAATCGTCGGGCCGGCATGAGTTAACCAATTGCAAGTCTGTTAAAAGATTTAATTTCATTCTCAAATTGAAGAAAATCGGTTAAAACGTTTTTAATATAGAGTTAAGTATTGAAAAAACCTATAAAAAGCTGTGGGCCCCAATGGGTTAATGCAACTCAATAAAATTTTTTTGTCGATTTTTTTTGTAACCAAAACAGAATTTCATAAAATCGGACAACATTTGGACCCAAAATTTTTTTTTACCAACCATCGGCCTGACATGGGTTAACAAATTCCAAAACTGTTTATAGTGTTAACTCAATTCTCACAGGGGAGCACGTATACAAAATTTGAAGAAAATCAGTCAAACCGTTTCAAATTTAGAGTTAAGTATTGAAAAACCTATATACCTATAAAAAGCTGTTGGGCCGCAATGGGTAATGCAACTCAATAAAATTTTTTTTGGGCTTTCTTTTTAGCCAAAGCTGAATTTAATAAAATCGGACAAAATTTGGACCCGACATGGGTTAACAAATTCCAAAACTGTTAATAGTGTCAACTCAATCCTCAAGGAGCATCACGTATACAAAATTTGAAGTCAATTGGTCAAACCGTTTCAAATTTAGAGTAAAGTATTGAAAAAACCTATAAAAAGCTGTTAAGCTGTTGGGTCGCAATGGGTTGAACTCAACAAGATTTTTTTTGGGGCTTTCTTTTAAGCCATAGCTGAATTTCGTAAAATCGGACAAAATTTGCACCCAAAATTTTTTTTTACCACCCGTCGGCCCGACATGGGTTAACAAATCCCAAAACTGTTAATAGTGTCTACTCAATTCTCAAAGACCATCACGTATACAAAATTTTAAGTCAATCGGTCAAACCGTTTTCATTTTAGAACAAAGAAGTTTAAATACTTGCACCACAGCCCCAACTTTGCGGTCCGTTAGAGCAAAATTTTTGGGCCACGATTTCTTTCCGTACTCAAAAACCTCTATATACAAATTTTCATGAAAATCGGCTGGGCAGTTTAGGTGTCTATTCGCCACATACAAACAAACAAACAAATAAACAAACTTTCGCTTTTATATATATAGACTAGCTGTGCCCGGTCCGCGTTGCTGGCCCCGGTCCGTGTTGCTGGTCCCGGTCCATGTTTCCATAGAGTCAAAGCAAAAGCTCAAATGACTGGAGTTTAATTTTAAATAAAGGAAAAAATTCTTTGAAATCTCTTGGGGTTGAATTTTTTGTACACATAATTAATTTTTAATTTTAATTAAAACCAAATTTTTTAAATTTTAAATTAAATTCTTTCCTTTTTAGCACATTTTCAAAAAATTTTGTAAAAATGTGCCTATATAGTTTCACTCTGTCCGTCCGTCTGTCTGTCTGTCTGTCTGTCTGTCTGTCTGTCTGTCTGTCTGTCTGTCCGTATGTTTACAAAAACTTTTACATCGTTTGAAATAGAGAAAAGAAATTTTAACCACGAGTAGGTATTACAAAAAAAATTATTTCGTAGAAGAATTTTTTTCTGTAGCCCCACCCGTTACGGAGCTGCAGCCCCCCAAAGTTGGGAAAAGCCCTATATTTAAATTGTTATAACAAGAGTTCTATTAGGTGTTTTTTCAATCTGAAAACGGCAAAAGATAGCAGGTTTTATAAACTTTATAAATTTTTAAAAGACAAATGTTTAGGGTTGCCATACGGTACTAAAATTTAGCATTATGCAAAACTCAAGTTTTGCAAAATTTTTGGCTACACATATCTTCTATACGGGTCAAGCAAGGGTCTTGAAATTTTGGGAGTAGTTAGATCCTTAGAAATAAGTAGAAGTCGGTTAACAAATTTGTTTTGTCACGTCCCCTGTTTTGCAGCTATAAGGGCCCGAAAATTGAATTTTTGCTATTTTTAAACACCTGTAACTTGAATACCTGTCCAAATTTTTTTTTAGTAATATACAAAATTTAAAGCACAATAATTATATTTCAACATGTGTCAAAGGTTTTTCTTAACTTTGAAGGGTGACGAAGCTACAGCCCCTTCAAATTCCGAAAAAGCCCTATATTTAAATTAATATAACAAGAGTTCTGATATGTTTATTTCCAATTGAAAAACGGTTGAAGCAAGCTGCTTTTATAGACTTTACAAAAATACTTCGCTTGAATATTTAGGGTTGCCATACGGTAATAAAATTTACAATTATGCAAAACTCAATTTTTGCAAAATTTTTGGCCCCACATTTCTTTTAAACGGTTTAAGCTAGGATCTTGAAATTTTGGGAGAAGTTAGATCCTCAGAAATTAGTAGGAGTCGGTTAACAAATTTTTTTTGTCAAGCCCCATGTTCAGGAGCTATAGGGGCTCGAAAACTGAAATTTTGCTATTTTTAAACACCTGTAACTTGAATACCTGTTTAAATATTTTTTCCTTAATATACAAAAATTAAAGGTCTAACATTATGTTTTAACATATGTTAAATGTTTTTCTTAAATTTAAAAGGGGTTCTTTAAATTGAAGAAAGTGTCTCTCAGTTTTAACCATTTTTGCCTAAATAGTAAAATTCTAAGAAAAATTCCAAATTTTGGTGGAATTCAGAATTTAATTTCTAGAACCTAAAAAAGTTTAGGGGAAGGGGAGTAGTGAGCATTATATCCTTGAGAAATTTGCAACCTTCCCCATACAGGGGCTGCTAGGACTTAAAAATTTACTGTTATTATAGGTAAGCAGTAACTTAGTCACCAACGTATATATTTCCTAAATTAAACGTTAATATTGAAGCTTCAACATTATATTCCGATAAAATACTTAGTATGAAACACTATATTATTTTGAAAATGTGCTTTTTTAAAAACCCTTGGTTTTTTTTCATCACTTGTTTTTATAATCTAATTAGTCGGCATTTTGAAAAAACAAAATTCAACTGAAAATAAATATATATATGTATATATATAGATTTATATATATATGCACGTTTGAATATATATATATATATAATGTAATTATTTATGACTACCTATGAATTCGCCAAGATCTTTTCAATGATATCCCACATGATCATATACAGCAAATTTTATATGAAGGGCTTTAAACGGTTTCTGGACCCAATTGGGGCGTCCTGGAACCTTGGTCCCCAAACAAAAGTTGTTAAGCTCGGCAAGACCTTTTCAATGTATTTTTGTATGTTATATCATAAAAAAATAGAAATTAAAAATTTTGTCTAAAAAATAAAAAAAAAATTTTAGGGGTGGACTACCCCTAACATTTAGGGGGATGAAAAATAGATGTTGGATAAGCACAAAAAATTTCATCAAAATCGGTCAAGCCGTTTCGGAGGAGTATGGCAACGAAAACTGTGACACGAGAATTTTATATATTAGATATAATATCATAGCGAGATTAAAGAGGGCGAGCTTCTGGGACGCACCGGCGTGAAATGTTTATAAAAGAAAAACAAAACAAGTATTTTCTTTTTAATTTCACTAAAATTATTTATATTTTCAAATACTTCACTTAATTAATAAAATATCAAGCTTGGGTGTGTTAAAGATCCTATAAAGAAATTGGTATTTATAAAATTTATTATCCGTGTTGCAATAAGATCAAGCAAACAGATCTTTAGAAACACTATTCAAAGAACATAGACAGGAAGCGACTAAGGCTGCCAAAAACAATAGAGCTGCTAAAAACAGTTTTTACTCACAAGTAGCGGAACCTGTACTCGTGGAAAATCATCAAATAACAATTTCCGATATGTAGATCTTGAAACATTTTACAAAACCAAGAAAATTAGTTGTCGCAGAAAGTATCGAAATTTACATACTTTCACATAAAATCATTTTGATTTCTTATTTTGAGTTCAATATTTTTATTACTCTTTCTCATAAAGAACTATTCTTAAATTTTGAATCTTATCCTTTTTTAAAAAGATTTAAAAATTGTTTTTTTTTTTTATTTTAATTAATAATATTTAATTTTAACTTTAACTAATTATAAATTTTATAATATTGCCATAGATTTTGTTAATAATATCTAGCACTAAAGAAGAATGCATGCGTAGACGAAATACTGGTATTTGTTAAAATAAATAATTTTAGTGAAATTAAAAGGAAACTACTCGGTTTTTTTTACGAAGCTATATTACCAGTTGTCTATATCATGGTTTTTATGAGTTTCTGAAAAATCAATTTGTTTAACTGATAAAACTTACTTGTAAAGCTTTTCAAGAACTTGCATAAAAAACTGTTACATTTTTTCACCCCTTCTGTTTATTTGTTATAATTTTTCCAAAATGGTTCCAGCAACCTCTTCATGCGGCATAGTTTTGATTTATTCAGTACATTAATAGTTTAATAAAACTCTGACAAATTAGGTGACAACGTGCATTAATCAAAGTTTATCTATTTTCAATTAAAATATCAGTACTTCAAATCATTGTTGTCGGTGGGCAATTGTTAATAAAAATTGGCATATTATTTACATATTGTGCGTACTGTGTCATCAGTCATGACCTATAAATAAAATATTATTTAAGTTAATGAAAGCCTTTAAGGTACCTGAAAAAAATATATCCTATATATGACAATGGAAGAAGTCTTATCAAAACCACCTCTTGCAGTAACCAGTAATGTGCGATAAACGAATTCCTTGTGCCGTACACCTATGAAATTAAAAGTTGAAAACAGCTGATGGTCGTTGGCCGATGCTCGAAATTAAGTCAATAGCTAAATTCAAAATAAAAATAAAGTGAGTTAATTTAATATTTTAAGGAGTTCACTAGTAATGGCAGAACGAAACACTCTAAATAACTTTAATAGCACGCTGGTTTTGGCATATTATGATTTCTAAATGCACACATGTCGCTCTTCTATTTTTTTTAATATTAATCATATATATATGTATTAATTTTTAATTCAACAACAAAATTATAACTAATTCTTTTAAAAACTAGCAACATTTTAAATGTTTTTATGCACGTAATTAATTAAACCGCAAACGATGTCGTGTTAATGTGTTTTAATTAAATTTTAATGTGAATACTTTACTTACAACATTAAAATTTTAATTTTTTACTGCAAAAAAAAACATTTTAATTGAATTTTAGTGGAAATTATGCGAAACAATTTCATGTATAAGTAGTTATCAGATGGTAACGGAGATATTTAATGAATTTAGATAGTTTTTGTTATATTTAGTGAGCTCTGCCAATAAGAAGATATTTAAAATTATTAAAAAACAGTTTGATAGGATTTTCTATCGATGGAAATTGAATCGAAATTTGTTTAATTTTTTTAGAATTTTAGATTTAATGGTGTTTGGATTATTTTGCAACACTTAATACAATTTAAATAATCAACCAAGTATTCTTATTACCAGAAGAACGGCTTACCTTTTTTCAGCTGGGTGGCACAGTGGTTAGAGTGCCGACCTTTCCTGCGAGAGGTCTCGGGTTCGAATCCCAGCGAAAGTGAAAAAACTTGTATCTGGTTTTCAACTCAACTCAGCTACCATTCGTTTTTGGGTTCAAATTAATGGCTTAATTAATAATTATATACCTTTAATAAAAAATACATAAATATAACAATATAAAAAAATACAAAATGTAAAAAAATAATTCAATTAAATAATATAACTCACTGATATAGAATACCATATAACTCAAATACAAAATTATTACAATATAAACCAAAAAGAACTGTATTTATTGAAAATCTAAGACATTTCTACATGTTATAAGGCGTAGTACTATCTCATGTTTAAATTGTATGTGGAATTCATTTGATCAGATCTAATATATGAATATATCTCCCGCGTTGCGACATGCACATATATAGTCAGGCTGTTTAGGCTACCACCGTTAACTGTTAGCACGTAGAGGTACCGGAAAAAAAAAAAAATATGTCTGGGTAACGCACAATGGAAAAAATTATATTCCACAACTGATTTTGCAAGGTAAAATTGAAGGCTTAATGCTGTTGATAGAAAACAATTGCGTGATTGAGAAAAATCAGCCAATACACAGGCCTACAAACGATTTAAGATTAAATACACATAGCGCAGGATCAAGAGAACTTAAGAAATGTGATCGATCGTAGACATTCAGTAAAAGACGAGCAACAGTAGCAAAAAGATTAATTTGTTTTTTAGTAATTTCAAGTTTTCAATTTAATGATCAATCTTTTAAAATCTTTTTAACTGTATATTTGTATCATTTTTTTTAAATCATAAATATCATTAAATCGAATAACAATGAAATTTAACTAATACATACTGTCCCTTATAATAAAAAAAAACTTCCTGTAACCTCTTCTGGGCATTTTTAAATATATATTATAGTAGGTTAAAAGTTATACTAAATTTGTCATACCGTTTGTAACATTGTATAAGAAGAGGGGTAGATACAGAATCAAGTGTATGGTTGGGATCTGTATCGAAAAGTAAACCGAGTATTAGTTATTATTCTGAAATGTTCACATATTAGTTTTTACCACATTTTCAAAAAATTTTGTAAAAGTGTGCCTATATAGCTTTACTCTGTCCGTCCGTCTGTCCGTCCGTTCGTCCGTATGTTTACAAAAACTTTTACACAGTTTGAAATAGAATAAAGAAATTTTAACCATGGGTAGGTATTGCAAAAAAACTAATTTCGTAGAAGAATTTTTTTCTGTAGCCCCGCAAAGTTGGAAAAAGCCCTATATTTAAATTGTTATAACAAGAGTTCTGCTGAATGTATTTTCAATCTGAAAACGGCAAACGATAGCCGGTTTTATAAACTTTTTAATAAATTTTTAAAAGGCAAATTTTTAGAGCAGCCATACGGTACTAAAATTTAACATTACGCAAAACTCAATTTTTGCAAAATTTTTGGCCAGACATATCTTTTGAACGGTTCAAGCTAGGGTCTTGAAATTTTTGGAGAACTTAGATACTCAGAAATTAGTAGGAGTCGGTTAACAAAATTTTTTTGTCAAGCCACCTATTTAGGAGCTATAAGGGCTCGAAAATTGAAATTTTGCCATTTTTAAACACCTGTAACTGGAATACCTGTCCAAATTTTTTTTTAGTGATACACAAAATTCAAAGTTCTGTAATTATATTTCAACATGTGTCCAAGGTTTTTCTTAATTTTGAAGGGTGACGGAGCTACAGCCCCTGCAAATTTCAAAGAAGCCCTATTTATAAATTTAAATTAATATAACAAGAGTTCTGTTAGGTTATCGAAAAACGGTAGAAGAAAGCTGCTTTTATAAACTTTACAGAAATATGTCGCTGAAAAGTATAGGGATGCCATACGGTACCAAAATTTACCATTATGCAAAACTCAATTTTTGCAAAATTAATTTTTGGCCCTGCATATCTTCTAAACGGTTCAAGTTAGGGTCTTAGTTAGATCCTCAGAAATTAGTAGGAGTCGGTTAACAAAATTTTTTTGTCAAGGCCCATGTTCAGGAGCTCGAAAATTGAAATTTTGCTATTTTTAAACACCTGTAACTTGAATACCTGTTTAAATATTTTTTCCTTAATATACAAAATTTAAAGGTCCAACATTACATTTTAACCTGTGCTAAAAGATTTTTTTAAATTTAAAAGGGGTTCTTTAAATTGAAGAAAGTGTCTCTCAGTTTTAACCATTTTTGCTTAAATAGTAAAATTCTAAGTAAAATTCCAAATTTTGGAATCATTTCATCACTTATTTATATAAGTATTAATCTATGTTTTATAAAACTGGATTTCTAAAATTTTACTCAAATTAGTTAAATTTTATGACCAAAGTTTTCGCAAAATTTGGTTAATTTAGTGCAGTGGGTTCGAGTAGCTTACATACAACTTCTTTTTTCCTATATAAATAACTCTGGGTCTAATAAGCATTTGAAACTTTGTCAAAGTAATCAACCGGATGATATAATGTTTATATTACATTCATGTGGTTATCCTAGAGTTGACACTCTCTTATTATAGTCACATTATTAAGACCCTACCATTTCAAAATGAATATTCTAGCAATTTCAATAAATTATAAATTATAAAAATGTATAACGAACACCCAAAAAATAAATGGAATTCAAACCTTAAAAATCCTAAAAAAACAAATAAATTTCACTTCGACATAATCTTTAAACACCTCCACATTGAATGACTCTATTTTTGAAATTTAACTTTAAAAAACATTTTCAGTTTTTTTTTTTTCATAAAATTAGACAGCAATAAAAATTGTTAAATTTTATTTATTTGTGAGAAAAGAGTTAACAAGGAAAAAGTTTGTCCAACCAGAAAAACATTGAACCAAATAGAAACCCTTAAATAATCCACAAAATTTAATATTTTTTGTTGTCTACTACTTTTTATTTGTTTTTTTTTTTATTAATAGGGCTTAAAAAAGGAACCGAAAAAGATAAGAAAATGTGCCGTTATTTTTTTATATAGAAAAGAAATTTAAATTTGATAAATTATATGAAAAGTGTTGAAATGTTTTACTTTTATTTTGGCGTTATTGCAATATAAGTATTTCAATCATCCTAGAAGTATGCAAAAATTAATAAAAACATTTTTCTACCCTGTTCGAACAATTGCTAACGGGCCTTTGTAGCCGAGATTCTTATTGATGTTTTTACAATTTATTGTAATAATATTAGATTTAAAATATATAAATAAATTGTTAGCAGTATAATAAACTTCTTAATATAATTATGTAATTTTAGTAAAATATAAATAAATAAATAAATTTTTTCTTCAAATTGTTCATTAAAATATATAAGGATTTATTGAAAATTAAATGGTCGAATTTCAGATAATATTGTAAAAACCATTATTATATAAACAATGAATTAGTAAGGGTCCTTTAGCATTATTCACGATACCTTTCAATTGATTTTGGTCATTGAACAAAATTTTGTCAACTAACAAGGATAGAAAAATAGATAGTCAAAAGTGTATCGTAATATCTTAATGTTGAGCAATATGATACAACATTAGTGAAAGCTTAATGGGAACATTACGAAAATTCGAGAGAAAGTATATAAGAGTTTGTACCAATATAAACTGAAAGGCCGACTCTGACTACAAGCATTTTTACTCCAATTAAAACTTTTACAAGGAAGCTAAAATCATTAGAATAGACAATTTTATAATAAAATTGATCAGAAACCACTATGAAAGAGCCACTATGAAAACACTCCAGAAAATGGTTTAATATCACATATATTATACCACAATACAGAGTACATTAGAAAAACTTTTAAAAAACAGGCTTTATAGCCCGTGAGCATTTCATCTTTCTGGACAAAAATGAATATATTCAAGACGATAATCATGTCCCCCTATTATACCATTATAAAATACGGGCTAAATGCAACGTCATAAAATATAATCCGGGCAATATAAACGGAGAACAACTGAGATTATTAAATTATTAAAAAGAAATTATTGGTGGTTGGAAAATGCTTAAAATTAGTTCAAAATACAAAAAAATTATTAGCATTTAGTATTTGATACAATTTGTTTTTAATTAGGATAGGTTAGCTAGGTTAAATTTTAATTAAAAAATTAAAAGTTATTGGTTTTTTTTGTTCCTAGTTTTTCCAATATTTATAAGAATAATTTTATAAATCAAATTAAGTCTAAATATAAAAATAAAATACTGACTAATAATTTAAATGTTAAGCATAAAATAAAGAAAAAAACCGTTATTAAATTTTTCTAGATTAAGATATTTAATAAAAAGTTAAAAACAAATAAAAAAATATAATGTTGTATAAAAAATTTTTTTTCTTCCCCAGCTTTTGATTTCTTCAAGTTTAGAACTTTTTTTAGCGCTACTCGAAAATTAATTCTTAAGCTGTGAGTTTTTGTTTGACTTTCCCAAATGTGGCTTCTTTGTCAATTATTTAAATATTTTAAACTTTTAACTTTACACAAACTCTCGCATATTTCAATAAATTCCCGTAATTCAATCATGTTTTCAACAAAAATTTTAATTTAAAAATGAATATTGTAATTGAAAAATTAAAAACTCATTAATAGTTAAAGCATTAAGTTTCATCAATGAAGTGACGAACAGACAAATCAAATACAGAAAAATTATAATAATAGTATAACAGTTTTTATAGATTTGAATGTATCAAATGGTACAAATATTTACTCTGCTAACAATTTTTATAAAATTTTAAACCAATGTATGCTCATAATATTTCACACCATCCATTTTATATGTAAATTGTACAAATACATATAAAAAAGGAACACGGTTGTATAAGAAAATACTCTCATTCTATATCTTAACTCTCTCTCTTTCCAGTTTAATTTTGTTTTTCTTAAATTGTTAATTCGAAATTCGTCGCGCCTGAACTTGAAAAAACGAGACGTTGAGTTTCTTTGTAGAATAAATGCGGTTGAAAGAATAAAAAAATCCGAAAACTTCAATTCATATTATGTCACATTAGATTTAATGGAGTGAAAATATTATAGTAGTTTTGTAAAATGTACTTAAATTTTAAATAAAAAAAGATAACAATATTATTTGCATATTAAAGAAATTTTCATTTCAGAAAAAAATAGTTTTTTTAGGGTTAAAGTTTAAAGTATTGAAATTTCTTATTCTCTCATACCACACAAGATAAAAACTAAAATATAAAATAAATATATTTAACTTTTATGTAAAGACCAAAAAATTAAATATGTACAATGAGATATTTTATTTTTATTTTATTTTCTAAATAAACTTTAATTTTTTTTAGGGTATTGAACAGTAAACCAACCGTAGCTAAAAATATATATTATTAATACATATTTAAATACTATATAGTATTTTTATTTATATTTATTGAGTATTAGCAACAGCAAGCCAATTTAAAACTGCTGGGTGTCACAGTGAACTTTCAATAGATACAATTCTATTTGTTATATACTGTAATAAAATTTTATTTGAATTATAAATTATTTTTTACCTGTGAGTTATATTAATTCATTAAATTGTGCAGCTGTGGTCTTCTCCGACTTTTTGCAGAGACCAAAACTGATATTCCTTGCCAGCAGATATCCCTACGATATTTATATCTTTATTTGTATTCATCATTTTATATTTTTATATTTTGTATTTTATATCTACTACCACGTATTTTAACTACCACTCCTTTGTGGAAACGAATCAGACAAGAGAGCCGTCCATTCTGAAATAAATTTTTCGTTGGATTTTAGAGAACTCGTACCCCAAGCACTCCTTACTGCGAGTGTTTCTAAGCCCCAACCCGCTGGGACACAAAAGTATGTTTTCTTATCAGCTATAGAGATGTTTCTGATTATTCCGGTATCTTTTGTTAAACAAAGTACTGGACAGAATTATAGAGTTTATATATGCAGTCCAGGACTCAGTGTAAATGGTCAAACAAGGGTAGAAAGAAAATGAGTGAATTTTTATTTAATACGGATTTCCAAATGTAATATTAAATAGCAAAATATATATATTTTTATATATATTTTTGTTTTTTGGTGCAATAGAAGTTACAGATATTGTAAATTACTTTCATAGTACTAAAAAAGATTACTACATATATATAGGAAACGAAATGTTACGTTAAAACTTAAGCAATCTGTGACGAGAGGAAAAAATTTATATAAATTTTCGTAGAATATACTGGATCTTCTCATGACATCTGGGTATTCCAAAATTCATTTATATACCCACAATTGAAAAACCCAAACCAAAATAAAATATTTATTTTTTCTATTTTAACGTACAACATTTTGGGAGATTCAGCATATCTCAATAAGGAACACTCGATAACGCCATATAAGGATAATTTCAAAAGCACGTAAAAGATGCACTAGTATAAGTTAACGACACTTAATATCTAGGTCAAATTCCGATTTTTAACAAAAATTTTTATCACATCAGCAAAATTATAACAGTTTGGAAATATTAAAATCATATTTTCCCACATCGGCAAATCACTTTGTAATAACACGTGAATGCAAGTAAGAATATTTGGATAATCAAAAACTTATTTATTTTTGTGTTAATTCTAATTTTGGTAGTCAATAAAGAAAGACGTTTTAATTTGATACTTTAATTAAAATTTATTTTTTTTTAATCGCTTATAGATAAGCTTCTAGATATATATCTTTTAGATAAACTATCTGATAGATTAAAGTCCTAAAAATTATTTGGCAGATAAATTTTTTTACTGAACCAATTACCCTTACCCTTACAAAATTGCATTTTTTAAGGAAGAAAATGCTCAAAAACTATTAAAAAGAAACTTTTTTCTGAATGGTCTATCAGCTAGTTTATCTATTAGCGGTGAAACAGGCCTTAAAAAACATAAAAACTAAACCAATTAATTTGTTTTTTATTAAAGCCCTGAAGGAGCTCAATTTTTGGTTCTGATAGTTCAATCTATCTTCTCTTGCTTGTTCCCTCTACCGCTGATGCTGCACGAGTTGTTTATCTTTCAACTTCTCTTCTTTATAAATGTTATCAGTTTTCTCATTTCATTGGGTTATTCTAATAGCTTTAGTAGATAACGTATTTCTTCTCACAAAACTTATAATAGTAGCACGATTAATTTCTACAATTATTTTTAATAAATAGATTGTTTATATAAATGTTGAAATAAAATTACCGTCAGTCGGGGACCCTTGTGGGATTTTTGGAAGATTGTCTATTTCCACAGTAGTTTCTTTTTCATCTGAGTTTGGAAATCTGTATAAAAAAGTATTACATGCTCATCTATTAGAATTTTAATCCAACTATAATGGAAGGTTAGGCTAGAAAATTAGTATTTATTAAAATGTCAGTAATATTAAAATTATCATTTTGGTCACTGACTTGTGATTTACCAAGCGCTACGATTGCTAGTTTTGTTGAGTTAAGGTGACATTTCACGCCATGCAAAAACGCTTATAAGGCTCGAATATTACAAGAACTAACACGAAATTTCGCAATTTTCCGTTAAAAATTAATAAAATTAAAATAATAAATTAAAAATAATAAAAAGTTCAAGTTTTTTAAAAAAATAAACTTTAAGAAAAAAAGAAACAAAGGTTTAAAAATTTTTAGTTTTAACAATTAAAACGAGGAGAGTGTTGTAGAGTAGACTGCGTCAACTCTGGGATACTCGTATGGCCGTAATATAAACATTATATCATCCGGTTAATTACTTTTGGCAAAATTTCAAACATACAGCTTTATTAGGTGTAGTGTAATGCTCATATAAAAGAAGGACTTGTATGGCAGCTACTCGAACCCTCCACAGTAGAACAATCAAATTTTGCAATAACTTTGGCCATTACACTAAACTATTTTTGAAAAATTTCAATTAAATTTAATTGACTGTTGTATGAAACACAGTCTGCTCTACTACACTCTTTCTCGTTTTTCCTTTTTTTACTTTTCGATTCTGATTCGATCCTGGGATCCGTACACTTGAGTGTATATCTATCCCTCCCTTTTTCTTTGCGTAATAAACGTAATGGCAAATTTATTATACCCTTTGACCTATAGTCATACGGGTATAAACAGAACAGAAATAAAAATAGAAGCAATTAAATTTCAATATTTTGTGTTTTTCTTAGAACGGTGTTAACCTGTTTGGAAGGTTGAGTTTGTGATCTAAAACAAATAACATATTTCAAATTTAAATTGAATTTTTCATGTATGGGGTATTATTGACTTAATGTGGTTTCATTACTTGTTTTTAAAAATATTAATCTTAAATTTAACCTTCACAACACAGTTTTTATTAAATAACATTTTATATTAAAGTTTGGGTTAATTAGGATTATTAAATTATAGGGAACTAGCTGTTGGCCCGTCACAGAATAACGGAATGTCAATTGAAAGAAAAACTTTTTCTAATAAGAATTATTTTTAATTTCATTATTATACATGTACATATATTGTATATTAATATTATTTTCTTATAATAAAGACTAATAAAATCGAAACTGTTACATTTTGTAATACGTAGATTATATTTCGATTCTAGTAATTGATACACAAAAGAAAATGACTTATATAACTTCTTGTTGTTTCTTAAAAATTTGAAGATGAATAATAAGTTATGTAGTCTACCTTTTGTATGTTTTAAATTTCATAAAATTTCGGGGTCGTTACTTCAAATCCCTTCTTGGTGAATTTTTTTTTTTAATTTCAATTAATTTTTTTTTTATTCAACTACGTACTTGTTTAAATTTTAAATTTTTAAATTTAAATTCGATAAAATTGTTTGTTAAAAGATTTGAAATTTTTTTATAGGTTTATTTTGTTTCAATAATGATCTATTTCTCTATCTATTAACTTTATGTAGACATATTTTTAAAATGTTGCTAAGCTCTGTATATTGTTTCATAACCTTTGTTTAGATTCAAATCGAAAAACTTGTATGTTGCCAACATTCTACAATGTACCTACTCAACATGTTTAATTATGTACCTATTTTTATGGACATAAAATTGAATTATGAATTGAGTTTTCCATTATCAAATGCAAATTAATTTTTTTATTTTTTTTATTATACGTACCTAATTAAGTAAAAACGAGGAAGAGTGTAGTAGAGTAGACTGTGTCAACTCTGGGATACCCGTATGACCGTAATATAAACATTATATCATCCGATTAATTACTTTTGGCAAAATTTCAAACATACAGCTTTATTAAGTTTAGTGGAATACTCATATAAAAGAAGGAGTTGTATGGCAGCTACTCGAACCTTCTGCAATAGACCAACCAAATTTTGCTGTAACTTTGGCCATTACACTAAACTATTTTTGGCAAAATTTCAGAAACCCAGCTTAATTAGGTGGAGAGTAATGCTCATATAAAATAAGAAGTTGTATGGTAGCTACTCGAACCCACTGCAGTAGACCAACCAAATTTTGTAGAAACTTTGGCCATTACACTAAACTACTTTTAGCATAATTTCAGACACCAGGCCTCATTAGGTGGAGAGTAATGCTCAGATAAAATAAGAAGTTGTAAGGCAGCTACACGAACCCACTGCAGTAGACCAACCAAATTTTGCAAAAACTTTGGCCATAAAACTAAACTACTTTTACCAAAATTTCAGACACGTAGCTGTAATAGGTACAGAGAAATACTCATATAAAAAAAGAAGTTGTATGGCAGCCACCCGAACCCATGGACCAAAATGGCTGGATTTAAATAGCGATGACGGCTATTGCAAAAAAACGAATTTGCGAAAATTTCAAGATCCTAGCTCCTTTAGTTTTTGAGTTATCGTGCGGACGGACGGACGGACGGACATACATAGCTAAATCGATTTTTTTTTCTATTCTGATCCGATCCATACACTTGAGTCTATATCTACCCCCCCTCCTTCTCTGCGTCACAAACGTAATGGCAAATTTATTATACCCTTTGACTATATAGTCATACGAGTATAAAAATATTGGGAAAATTGTATAGGACATTTGGAAGAGAGATTTTATTATTCTTATTAGATTTAGTTAAATTGCATTATCAAAGCTAAAGAACGGATTGGATTGTATATGATCCGATAAGCATGATTAGCGCATTACAGACAATTTTTCTTTTTTTTTTCGACTGTTATTGGAAGGCATCGGAAGCCGACCAGAATAACTGAAAGAGGTTCATCTAGGTAGTGTAGTGATGAATATCTGTCGCACTCCTTGTTTCATTATCAAAAACCTTGAAAAGAGGCATTAATTGTTTCATTTCTTTGGAACAGATGTTCGTCCCTACGAGGTATAAAACAGAGTTAGTAACAAAATGGCTCACCGATGGTTAAATTGAGTGAGTGATGAGGTAACACTGGGATGTGGTGCGCTATTTTTATTGAGATATCCCAGCGCGGTTTGAGGGAATCAAAATCATATTTGGCCTAACATAAGTTTTAAAGATTTTTAGAAGATCAGGTGCAGAAAAGTAAGTTTTACAGCGAAACAAGAAATCTAAACATTTAGCTGAATCGTAAGCTTTATCAAAAATGTGATTTGACCAGGTTAGTTTTTGATTTAGCCCGATACTCAGAATGTTAAGATCTATTATCTGCTGCAAAGGCATGTTTTGAAATGACAGGGTGGGAGTAGATATTGCAATTTTCCGCGAGATTAGACATTGATTGAGTGTTTTTAGTGTTCAAATTAAGACGGTTACGCCCATTCCATTTATAGATTTTTGCTAAATCATGGTTTTGCTAAATTAATTATTATGGGCCGCCTGTATAGTTTAACATTAAAAAAAAATCTTTTGCCCTCCTTGTTTCACGCTTGGAAAGCTTATACAACCTAAAAAGTAAAATTATATTTTTAATCCATTCCTTTTTTTAAATCTTTTTCAATTCTGTGTCGTCACAAATTATTTTCATTATATTAAGCTGATTTAAAATGCAATATTTTATAATTGCAAAAATCTCAAAAGCGAAATTAAACTAAATCTCTAGTAGCATCATTTTTACTCTATAGAATTGGATACAGAGTTATTAAAATTGCTTTACATTTTAATATAAGAAATAAATTTTTATAGCAATGAAAAATGCAATATTGAAGGTATTAAAAGCAAAGTTATCATTTTTTATAACCCCTGAGGAATTTTCTGAAATATGAAAAATGAAAAAAATATTAAAATGAATTTTTCAATTTTGATAAAACTGCTAATGAAAATTTTTGTATTCAATTAGTCACCAAATGTTAAAAAAAAAAAATTTTCAAAGTAAACCTAAAATTAAAATGATATTATTACAAAAATATATTAATTTTGTAATTTTATTGCAACTAAGCAAATTTTCACAAATTTAAATATAAAAAATAGTACACCAAACCAACGAATTTATTATTTGTAATTATTTAAAATATTTTTGTAAAGAATTTTACAAAATTTAAGATACACTTACCTGAGTTTTTGAAAAATTATTAACGCATGAAAGCGTTAAATTTCTTTGAGTTTAATTTGTGCAACTCTAAGATATTCATAACACCTGATTGGAATCGAATCGTTCAATATTAGAATTCCTTAAATCAATGGAGCTTACAAAACACAATTTTTAATTTTGTTTCGGCTTTGACGGCTGTAGCTCCATTACATGAGATACGATCAAAGCAAGTGGATTGACTGTTGTATGAAACTTCTCCAAGCTCTCCTTTTGAGAACAGATAGAGAGTAAAATTATATTATTAATAAATATTAAAATATTAGTTAGGAGCAAAATTCATTTTATACTTAATATTTTCATAATTCTTAAATTTAGTTGATTTAAAAAGCCTGCGAAGTCCCCCACCAACAAATGCCATATTTCAAAAAGGAAAAATAAATATTATTATTATATGATAAATATCAATAGTAACTTCTGTCTAAAGAATATTTTTCAAAGTTTTAAAAAGTACTAAATAAAGAAAGTTTATCTAGAGTCATTTGACTATTATTATAACATCAAAAACAATTTTTCTCATATTTAAAAAACGACGAAATTCTTAACCAGTGATAAATAATAAATATTTTTACTATGATAAATTTACGAACCCTAACCATATTTCCTGTTCCTTTATTCCCCTCCTTGTCATAAGTATTTTGGTTTCTATAAATTCCCTAAAACTTCCAATGCAATCTTAAATATTGTTATGAATAACATTACTAAAACAGGTGGTAATCTAGGTTGTAGCCAAAAGGAAATTTCTGTATGATCTTTATTTTATTATTTTTTATTTTACTTTTCTTTTCTCTGCTTTAAATGATGAAAGAAGTGTAAAAAAATGAAAAATAATTTAAGATTCATCTTCAAGAATAATGTGCAATCAATTATGAATTATGGAAAATTTTACTTCAATTGCTTCAAGGTACCCCTCAGTTTTATATTGAAAATAAGAAAACAATTATGAGAGATAAATTTTTTACATCAGGAAATTACAAAAAAAAATCTTGCATTAGCGAATAAAATAAAAACCAACTGGACGTCAAAAAAAAATATGATAGAAAATTTACAATTTCCGCAATTCAATATTTCATAGTTTGCTTAATATAGGCATGCTAACTTTGAAATTGTAATTTATATAATTATAGTTTGATTATTAGAACTTTAAATTAACATCTGTTAATTTTACTATCAAAAAATGCTCAACCTTCTGAAATTACTAATAGCCAAATGAGTCGATAATGTTAATTACTTGTGTTCTTGTGTATGCACTAAGATTCTTAGGTCCAAGTTCGAATGACCTGAAACTAGATTTATGCTTATAAACAAATATTGAAACTCTAGAATCACTCTAAATGAGGAAAATACCCTATTCACAAGTCTTAAACTCTTCCTAATTTAATATCTTTCATAAACCAATTATAAGAATCAAAACTCCAGGTGTTATTTCCCGTTATGTGGAAAATTACACCACCTTTTGCGAATCCGGGTATTTATTTCTCAAAAAGTCGAAAGTGTTGTTATTTCTATTTACCAATTAGAAATGCCCGCGGAGGCTTTTTTCGCAGGATTTTTTTCCACGACGCCACAAAAAGTGGTAATAAAGTCAATATTTGAACTAAAAAAACAAATAAAAGGTTGTCAAAATATTCTACAGATGCTTCAAAAGTCAAACGATGAACCAATAAAAAACTAAAAAGTTTAATTTGTTGTAATATTTTTTCAAAAAAATTTTTCAAAGTTTTCTTTTATTTAACTCAAACTGATTAAAATAAATTAAAATATGAAAAAGAATTTTTTGAGTACTAATTAAAAATTCAAATAAATGAAAAAAAAAAAAAACAAATCAAATTAAAATTTTCAAATTTGAATACTTGTCTTTTATTTAATTAGCAAAAAGACGTTTCTCTTTTATTTTATTTAAAATAAATGGTAATTGGACAGAAAAATATAGCAATTTCCACGTTTTCCATTCTTATGATTGTATTTTTGTTTTTTGAGTTAAATAAAAGCAAATTGAAGACAATTTTTCTTGTAAACGTGAATTGATTAATTGCTTCATAATAAAAATTATTATTGCCAGGGTAATAAAAAAATTCATTTCTTATTTTATTTATATAAATTTCATACTAAAGCATAAATTTTATAAGAATCTAAAGTAAATATTTATTAAAAATTCTGTTTTGTAAATTTTTTTATTGAAAACCTTTTTTTAAGCAAACGTCAAAAAAGTTTGGACTGTTATATTCACTCTGACAACTTTCAAAACTTTAAATATAATCAAATTCTGAATAAAATTATTTATATAATACCAATTAATGAAAAATAAATATAGTTTAATAATCGAAATTTGCTAATTAGACTTTGCAAAATACAATTTAATTTAAATTTGATTGAGTTTAAGAACTGACATTTATCAAATATAAATAATTGAATTATCTGATAACCGAATTATATGAAAACTAGCTTGAATTATTTTAATCAGATCTTTTATTCTACTATATTGTATAGCAAACTTTCTAAAAAGGTTTGTTATTATTTCAATTTTTTTATTAGCCGAGAATGCTATACTATAAACGCGAGGAATGAAAAATTCTACTGACTGATTGTCAAAAATAATAAGTTAATCTAATCATTTTATTTCTCCTAATAGGGTCCCTTAATTTATTCCTTTAGAAAAAGTTAAAATATTTTAAATTTATTTATTATAAGTAGTAAATTTATTTAGTGCTCCCAATTAATATACGTAAGGTAAAAGAATTTTAGAATATTCATTCAAGATATAGACTCAAAGGTTTAGATCGGATCCGGATCGAAAAGTAAATCGATCTGGCTATGTATGCGCAAACATTGTCCGTACTATAATTCAAAAATTAAAGGAACTAGAATTTTGAAATTTTCACAAATTCTTTTTTGAAAATAGCTTTATGTACTTGATAAAGGGTGTTTGAAATTTTGCCAAATAGTTTAGTTTTATGGCCAAAATTTTCACAAAGTTTGGTGAAAATGTTAGTGTAGCTAGTTCGAGTATCTCAAAATTTGTCAAGCTTTAATAATAATTTTCAAAAAATATTCACATAATTTACATTGTACTTTGGTTTTTATTTTAATATTTTAAGGGGAACACATTAGAGAATTGCAATCTATAGATCTTACGTGCATTTACATAAAGAAAATTTTTATTTTTAAGTTCTAATAGCCCTTAAATGTCTCTTCTAATAGTTCTAATAGCCTCTCTTAATTTCTTAAAGATCTCTTAATTTCTTTTATGAAAATAATACTGCAACTGAATCGGTATATTTCGGAGAGGTAACATGTCAGAGTCCCATGGCCATAAGTCAAATTGGGACTTTAGGTATTTTTTTAATTAGATTTTTGTCTCACTAAAATGAGTAACATAAGTAACAACAGCCACATTAATTATTTTTCATATTTTGGCCGCGCATTCCTGCCCGCGCTTTGCGGTCGAATTTTAGCATTCTCCAATCAAGTCTTCGCGTGTCATCTTAATCCGGACACACCAAGATTGCGCGCGGTGGACCCCTCCCCCCTTTTCCGTTTTACAGAATATTTTTATATGTATATATGAGATTTTGAATTAGGTGAGATTTTATAATTGGTTACGTAATCAGGGTTTTATGCTTTTCCCATGTATATAAACTTCCAAAACAATTTTTGGAAAATTTATGAGAAACATTTACACTAATTGTGTAAATAACATTTGCTTTACCCTTTGAATCCACTGCTTTTCAAAATATTCTAAAGATGGTGCAAAAATGTAAAGGAAAAACTAAAAAGTAAAACAGTTTTAATAAACAAAATATATATGAATTAATATTAAACAAAATTTGTATATATGGAACAGAAGTTCAATGGGAGTTTTGACATTTTTTTATGGGACTTTTGTCTCACAGTGATGAATGGGACTTTTGACATGTCACCGTTCTGTGACATGCTGGCAATTCATGACATTAAATTTTTTAACTTTTTCTAAATTAAGAAAAATCTTTGACACATGTTGAAGTGCAATGTTGGAGCTTTACATTTTGTATATTTTGGACATGAAAAAACATTTGGACAGGCATTCAAGTTACAGGTGTTTAAAAATAGAAAAATTTTAATTTTCGAGCTCTTACAGCTCCTAAAACGGGGGCGTGCCAAAAAAATTGAGCTTTGCATAATGGTAATTTTTAGTACCATATGGCAATCCTATACATCTAACTTTCAAAAATTTTTAAAGCTTATAAAACCAACTATGTTTTGCCGTTTTCAGATTGCAAATACACTTCACAGTTATATCGGACTCTTGTTATAACCATTTAAATATAGGGCTTTTTTCCAACTTTGGGCGGCTGTAACTCCGTAACGGGTGGGGATACAAAAAAATTCTTCAATAAAATTATTTTTCTTTCAATACCTACCCGTAGTGAAAATTTCTTTTCTCTGTTTTAAACGGTATAAAAGCTTTAATCGCCTTTTACGAATAATTTCGTAATTTTTCTTATTTTTGGATGAAAAAATAAGGAAAATGTAATTTCCGGAAAATATTTTAAAATTTTGACCGCTAACAAAAATATATCACGCATTATTCATGGCCTATTATGAGTAATTGATAATTTCATGATCTGATATTATTATAAAATACGGAATATAGCAATATGTTATGTGCAAAAAGTTGAATTTGAAGTGCAAACCCCGTATATATAAGTTTTTGCTCTCTTACTAAATGTGAGTACTTCTTACGACAAAATAAATTATTAGTGTAAAAGATGGAGATCAGTTTCTATATAGCCTAATATACGATAAAAAGTAAAATAGTTAAAAAAAATCCCATAATCCCATAATTCTTGCTAAAACAAAAAAAAAACCATAAAAAAAAAATAAAAAGTTGATCCGAGTGATGTCCAACTTTGCCAAGTAACTTGCCCTATTACTTTACCTGCCCAATTTTAATTTTAACCTCTTAGCTTTATTAGATTCACAGTTATCGAATTAACAACTTTGTATGGCAGCTGCCCGAAAACGGGGCCGTAACATTTTGAAACTTCATATAAATGCTCGATTCATCATATAGTTGACCGTGTGTAATTTTCATCCTCCTAGTATAATTAGTTTTGAAGAAATTCATATTGGTGCAAAGAAGTTTAAAGGCAGCCCCCCGAAAATGGGGCCGTAACATTTTGAAACTTCATATAAGTGCTCGATTCATTATATAACTAACCGTGTGTAATTTTCATCCTCGTAGTATAATTAGTTTTGAAGAAATTCATATTGGTGCAAAGAAGTTGTATCGCAGCTCCCCAAAGCCTTGGTTCGATTTTAACCAAAAACAATAGCGAACCTAGAAATTATCTAAAAATGACTTTGTGTGAATTTCAAAACTCTAACCTTTTTAGTTTTTGAATTATCGTGCTGACACACGGACGGACAGACAGACACACATAGCTAGATCGATTTCCTTTTCGATGCTGATCCGGTACGTACCCTTGACACTATATCTAGCTCAGATCGATGCGTTACAAACGGAGGAGCAATTTTAATTAACCCGATGTCATATATGTATGCACGGGTATAAATAGTACAACAAATATTTTTAAGTGCAAACCTCTTGCTAAAAAATACAAGTTACAAATTTAAAAATTTATAAAATTTCATATAATGATAAAAATATTAAAATATATAAATAAAAAAATTTAAAATATAAAACTTACAACTTTTTATAATGTCCTTAAAAATTTTTATTTTTTTTTTCATTTTCTGCCTTAATTTTCTTGAAAAAAATCAGCCTTACAATTTACAACAAAATCAATGTTGTTATCCTTATTTAATTAATCTCTTGACTCTTGACATGACATGAATGAATAAAAAAATCATTGTGCTAAATTCCATTATAGAATATTTCAATGTGTACATAACTGAATTGAAATACACTGATAAGGATAACAGATTAGTGATGAAGATGATGTTATTGGTGTTAATATAACATAAGATTTTTTTTTTTTTTCTTTTTTTGATTTATGGTTGTTGCAAGTTGATGACGGTGCATTATTCAAAATGAAAGGATAAGGTGATTTCGATTTTTTAAAATATAACGAAATTGTTATGAAATGCAAAATGGTAGGTAATGGGTTCAACTTAAATTCTTTATTAAAATTTAATTCGAAATAATTTTTAAACTATAGATACAATATGATAAATAGAAGTGCTGATGTTTAAATTAAAATAAAAAGTATAATAGAATTAAAGTTTAATTCAATAAAACACCCTGTGAAAATGATTTTCCAGACTAAGATTGATTGTCCTTCATAATTGTGTAATACGTTGCAAATTTCTTGAATTTTCTTATAATTTGGTTCCCATTAATTCATTTTTTTTTCATTTTATACTATGTAAGTAGTTTACTTACTACTAATAACATGATGATAAGCGCGTACAAATAGCACAAAAAAAAAACGAAAGGAAAATTATAATAAATTGAAAAATTTTTATTTTGCACAATTTTGTAATTTGTAAAATTTAAAACATTCATACATAGCTATTTGTAAAGTTTTAAATTGAATAATTGTGAAAAAACATTAATCAGGCTTATTTTATAAATTTATTCAATTTTGTTAGTGTAGGTTTGAGTTGGAGAATATAAATTAAGGAAAATAGAGGAATTCTTTCATCAGAATATACAAGTTTTATTTTTACTTTGCGATTATGCTACAAATCGTCTACAGAAACTGTTTTCATTGATGCTTTGGAATATTAAAGAAAAGTTTGTGAGAATTTAAATAACTGAAAGACAAGAAAGGCATAAGTGAAAATACTTTTATTTTTAAAATTTAATTTAAAGTAAATTAATTTTAAATTTAATTAAAGGCTACAAGAAAGAAAAAAAATTAAACTAAACTTTTTTTATATTATTTTAAAAATTTTGAAAAAGGTGTTGTACATAGTTTAGTTCTGAAAAAGGAGTGATATATATCCTTCTTCAGAAATGTATTATATGAAAAACGATATAATAGCCTAAAATTAAACAAATTGAACTAAGAAAAAAACATATAAGACAAGTATGATCATCTGCTTATACTTATAGGGACAATAGTTGGAAACGTATCCATTTATTTATTAAAAAAAAATACTTCTCATGTGCAAGTTATTTGTGTTAGTTTTTATGCACCTTAGGGAAAAAGGGTAAATTTGATATGGTGTTTGTAACCACTAAAATGAAGGAAGCTAAACATGAACAAGCATATATATTTGTGATCAGCTTCACCTCCTGAGTCGATTAAGCGATGTCGGTCCGTCCGTCCGTAGGCACGATATCTCAAAAACTGCTAAAGCTACTTTAAAGCTACTTTACTTAAAAACTTTAAAAAATTTTAACTGAAGGTTACTAGCGATTAAAGTACGACGGGATTGAATATTGGCAAGATTGGCCTACAGGTTTGGATTCTGGCACTTTTGATCGGTTCAACGGCTGCCGAATATCTATCCAAAATCACGATAACTCAATAACTAATGACGCTATCTTGATGAAATTTGTACTTTTTTTTTGCATTTGGTATTTGGTTATTAGTACTTAAAGTACAGTGGAAATTGCTTACGCTCGGGATCGAACAATGCCTTCGAATGCTAAAACCTTTTGATCGAATTGAGGTCAAGCGAGCATAACTGCGAATCCAATAATGATTCTAGCAAGCATAACTTCAAAGTTAATACGAATAGAAACTTTAAATTTGAAACACGAGTGTTCTGTATTGTTTCCATTACGTTTCTAACATAGGTGATTAATTCGAAATTAATAACGATAGAAACCTGAAATTTGGAGAATGAGTGTTCTTTTCTATTTGCTTTCTTATTTAATACTTTTATGTTTTTAAAAGTCTAAGAAGATAATTAAATTTGATTGTAAAACATATTATTATGTATTATGTTATATAAATTAAAAACTAAAATAAAAATTTATCATTATATGTAATACTCCATATTGCAAAATTTTTTATCCCACATATCTTCTAAACGCTTCAAGCTAGGGTCTTGAAATTTTGGGAGCAGTTATATCCTAAAAAATAATAGGATATATAAATCAGTAAACGAAATTTTATTGTCACGCCAGCTCTTTAGGAGCTATAAAAGCTCAAAAATTAAAATTGTGCTATTTTTAAACACCTGTAACTTGAGTTAACAGTTTTAGTTTACATTAAAAACCATCAAATTATATAAACCCATATATATTTATTATCACAAATTAATATTTCTTTCGAATAACTTTGAGTTTAATGAAAACTAGAATCACATATAAGAGTAGAATTATGATTGTAATACTTATTTATAACACAGAACAGAAGTGCTCAAAATTCCATATAATAAATATAAAAAATGAGAATCAACCAATTCCAATCCCAATTCATCAATCTGAAGAAAATGCTGCTGCATGTGTGTAAAATTTTATTGAATGGTATAAAAAGTTTTTAATTTGTAATCTTTATAAATACATTTATTTCATGTTCTTTTGCTTTGTAATATTTTTAAATAGATAAATTATTAAGAATTTTTAATATTTTTCAATAGATAAATTAATCAGAAAAAGCTTTTAGCATTATTAAATTAATTTCATTAATTATATCTGAATATAAAACTAATAAAAGATTTTCGGTTTCAAAATGACTTATGGACTTGTAATTTAATTTGAACCAATGACGTGTAGGGTATTCCTAAGTCGGTTGCACCGACTTACCTTTTATTTACTTGGTTAATTTTCATTTAACTTTAATTTAATTTTCAGTTATCATTCATATCTAAATCGACTTGCATTTTAATTATGTTTTCATCCATTTTTTTTTACATATATTTTACATATATTTCACCAACTTAACAGCATCAACAATAGGATGGCAAATTAACACAATGTTCATATAAGAGTATTAGAATTAATACTTTATAATGAAATGATGCTTTACAAGACCTACTAAACACGAATTTAAAAGTTTGCATGCAACAAAATTTGATAATTGATTAAGAATATGTAGGAATAAGTTAAATAAAAAGTTGATCAACAAGATGGAAAACGATTTTACGTCACATTAATATCAAATTAATTAAATCATCAATTAATAACATATGTTATAACATTTTTTCACAAGGCTGCTTCTTTGTTTTGGGAAGGCAATTAAAATCAAAAAGTTACTAAGGGTTACTTATGAAGTTATGATTTGAACATAAAATAAAATTTATGCAAAATTGCGTTCAAAATTTTTAAATAAATTTTACTTTATAAATGACTTTACTTTTTTGTTTCTCACTTGAATGTTAGGATCACATTTTTTCGCAGGTGTTTTTTTTATAAATTATTTATTTGATGAAAATGTTCGGTAAACTTATTCAATTTATTTTTAATTTATTGATTAAATTTATTTTATTGATTTTTTATTATTGTTCTTTTTTTTTTAAATGGTGCCATAAATTGTAAAAATCTTAAAATTTAATCAATGAGAATAAAAAAAAAGAAATTATTGAAACAAATTTGATGGAACTTATTACTTGTTTATTGTTTTCTATACATTTTTTAATATTTATTTTCTTCAAAAGTGAAAGTTTCGTTTAATTTATTTTTTATAATTTGATTTTATTGTTTTATTTTTTATTTAAAAATTTCTTGTAATCTTCTCTTTTTTAGTTTCATGGTTCAAATGTAATCTTTAAAGATACTATAAAGCCAATTAAGGAAGACTATAAGTCCACATTGTGTACGACAAAAGAACTACTAGAGCAGTTTAAATGAAACTTATAGAAAAATGTTCAACCCTGTTACAACCAGTCTTGAAACTAATATCAAAAAGTAGTTCTCTAAACTTATTCAAATTAATCGTTTTGTATGCATCTAATTATAGGATTGTTACTGGGTTGAACATTTTTCTATAAGTTTCATTTAAACAAGCATCAAAATTTAAGCAGAGGATTATCCCGAAGCTCCTTTTGATTTTAACAAAATAAAAGTCCTTTTTTCACCAAGACCAAAATTTTAGATGTAGCATTTAATACAAATGTGCAGTTTTATTTTAGAGATAAGGATTAGCAAAGGAAGCTTGGAAATTTCAGGATATTAAGAATATCGAGATTTCAGATTAAAGTTAGAGTTCAAATTTAAATTGTGTACATCAATAAGCCAATTTTATAGATCTAATCTAAGTTATAAATATTTCAGGCTTAAGCAATTTTGCTGTAAAATACCCCTTTTTTGTAAGATAGCCATCCTGAACGTGCTCACACTAACATTTTTTTTTACATACTTTATAATAGTTTTATCTCATTATACATTTCAATATTTCTTATGACCTAATATTTTATAAGTTCTAAAATTTTGACATAATTAAGTTATTGAAGTTTCATAATCTGTCTTTTTGACTTTTCATCGTGACTTTTTAATTCTTTTCAAAAGTCGTGACCTAGCTAATTCAATTCTAAATTTAAACCCGAATTAAACAGAACTTAAAAACAGCCAATTAAAGTCGAACACCAAGGAAACTCAAACGATATTGACAAAATTACTGAAATCGTAAAATATCTATGAGTCTTTTCGGTAAATCCAATAGACTTTAGTTCAGGAAGAAAAACACGTCGAATTTCTCTAGTCTATGATAATTCATAAGGTTCACCAAAATATATTTTAACAATCCGTTGAATAATAAAAGACGCCGAAATTACTTTGGAAGCTAATAACACTCCATTAAATTGATGAGCAATATAAATCTAATGAAGTGTTAAGAGTTTTTTTTTCTGACACTGAACCTACGGATCTAATGAGTATTATAATCTTTTTACTTATACATAGTTTGAACGTACATAGTTTGCTCAACAGCTTCAAGAAGCTGCTATACAATTTCTTTTTTTAAATGAAAATAAATTTATACTTAATAAATCTGGTTATCTGAAATTTTGGCAAAAGTAGTTAAGTTTTATGGACAAACTCATTTGAAATTTTGCCAAAATAATTATCGGGATGAAATGTTTATACTACATATTCATTCAGTTGCCCTAGATTTCACAATATCTACTCTACACTCATCTTCATTTAATTTAGTTTCCTTTTATAAATTGTTTCCTGAAATACTGTGCACTCGAATCTTTCTACAATTTATAATTGAATAATAATTAAGAATTGATTTCAAAAAGTATTTTAAAATAGAAATTGTTTTATTATTTATGTATACTCGTATAGGTAGATTCTACAATTAGTTTTATTTCATTAGTAACCTTTAATATACTATTGCATCTCCAACTTACTTTCTTTTCAAAAAAAAAAAATCAAAAACAGTTCAAACTCTAAAAATTTTTCAAATTATCTTATATTCATAGGAAACTTGAAAAGATAAATTTATAATGAAACTTTATGAAAAATTGCATTACATCAGTAATTGGACATCAGTAAATAGATACAAAATTACTTCGTAAATCTTATTATAGTTCATGAAACTTTAACACAAAGTATATAAGACTAGTTTTATTGACGCTAAGAGTATGTGAGTTTTTATTCTACTGATCATTTTTTACCTTTATAACGTGAAATGATTAATCAAAAAATCTTATAATATTTATTTTATTTTCAAAAAATATAACATATATAAAATTGCATATCTCTTAAATTTATTTATATGATTTAGTTTTTATTTTATTTAAACATCCATTGTAAAATTCTTTGAAAAATATTAAACTATCAAAACTTAAATCAAAAAGATAACCTATAAATAAAATCATAATCATTTGAAAATTTGAAAATATTATCCATATACATAAGGAGTTCCTTGAAGTCACATGGCGTAGGGTTTAAGGAAATTGTTTATTATCCATGCAGATAATACATACCCAAATCGAATTTTGATTCTGATTTGTTCCATACATTCAATGCAGAAGAAAAATTTCTGAAAAATTAATTTTTCTAAAAATATTTAGAACTACTTTAAAACCACGGTATTTCAAAGAGTTAATTGATCAAAAGTTTTTTCACTGTAACTTTTATAATTTTTGACCTACACAGTTAGTTATATGCCTATAAGTTTATACTGTATTTTAGTATTCACTCGATTTTGGGCAGCAATTATCCAATTTTGCTTTTAGACGATTTGTACAGCATCTAACTCGACGGCATCAATCCATCGATTTCACGGCTTCCCGAATGGTCTTTTTCTATCTATTTTCACATTCAATACCATCTTTGGAATGCGGGAATCTGGCTTACGTTGTATGTGTCCGGCCTACCTAAGGCGTTTTAGCTTGATGTAAACTGAATACAAGTTAAGACTCCGATTTTCAACTTTAAAACGTAAGCCAAACTAGTCGGACCGGGATGAGTAACTTTTAAACAATTCTTGAGAATAACAAAATTACTGAGTTAAATAAGATTGACTAAGGCTCCGTTCAGTTCAATGCAGCATATAAGTATATTAACCAGCTACCAGCTGGTTTATTACTCCTATATCAGCCTTATGAAGTATTTTAAAAAAAAGTTATTAGTTTTTTTTATGAGTGAAAGAATTTTTCATTATGAACTTAAAAGCTATATAAATATACTAAATGAACTGGAGGTAATTAATACTATGAACAATATAAGGCTATTCTAAGGTTTAACTAGTATACGCGTAGGACCAAATGACTAAATATAAAAGATAGCTGGTGTTGCCAGCTTTCAAAAAATATATAGCTTTAATGGCGCATATTATCCTTTAAGGACGAAAAGGACATTTAAAAGTAGCCTTGTTATTTTAGTCTATTTTACAAAAAACGGTATATCTAGCGATCTGTTCAATATATATATATTCAATCAAAGCTATTAATTAAGATGACGGTCTGGAAAATACTTAAACGTTTATTTGATGACGATAGGTGTTGCCGTTTTGGAGATATTGCAATTTCAAGTGGAAATTTAAAACAAAAAAAAAAAAAATTTTTGAACTTTCAAAAAAACCACTATAACTATGAAATTTTCAAAAGCACCCTGTATTTTTTATTATACTGTTAGAAAGGTCTTTTGACACTCTTTCAAACGGTATATAATAAGTATGGTATATATTGACAAATAGCCCCACCAGAGAACATGAATGAAAAACTGACACAACAATTTTATTAAAAAATACATTTTCATACTTTATTTCTCATAAATTTATTTTGCCAAAAAATATTTCCATAGCTTTAGTGAGCAAGAATTTTAGAGTTTGTTACAAAATCAGGATTATACGCTTTTTCCAGAATATTTATACATATGTATACGTGAGATTCTGAATTAGGAGAGATTTTAGAGTTGGATTTAAAATCAGGGTTTCAATAATTTGTTTAGCGGGGGTTTGGGGGCGGCAGTCCCCACTATTTTTAAATTTTTATTTGCTGAAATATGCATGTAAAAAATAATTAGGAGAGATTTTATAATTGGCTACAATTACAGGATTATACGCTTTTTCCAGAATATTTATATATTTGTATACGTGAGATTCTGAATTAGGAGGGATTTTAGAGTTGGATTCAAAATCAGGGTTTCAATAATTTGTTCAGCGGGGGTTTGGGGGCGGCAGCCCCCACTATTTTTAAATTTTTATTTGTTGAAATATGCATGTAAAAAATAATTAGGAGAGATTTTATAGTTGGCTACAATTACAGGATTATACGCTTTTTCCAGAATATTTATATATTTGTGTACGTGAGATTCTGAATTAGGAGGGATTTTAGAGTTGGATTCAAAATCAGGGTTTCAATAATTTGTTTTACCCGGGGTTCGGGGTATTTGTTGAAATATGCATGTAAAAAATTACTGTTTTTAAAAAATAGTTTGTCATTAAATTTTGATTTTTGGAATTTTTTTTTTGGAATTATTTTTTTTGGAATTGTTTTTTTTTTTGGAACTTTTTTATACCTGGAAACATATTTATAACATATTAAAATTTTTTTTTTCAAAAATAAAATTATTTAATTCATTTAAAAAGTACGGCTGAAAAAATTGTAATACATATCAACAGCTGAAAAAATTGTAAAACATATCAACATTGTTTTATACAGAAAAAATTACAAAACAAAAAACTTTTTATTTCATAAATGCTTATATCTTCTAAACGCTTTAATATAGACATACCTTATGTATGCCCAAATTATAGAAAAAAATAAGAGCTTTCCAACAATGTAAAAATATTTAGAGGGTTTCTTTGCAAAATTTTGAAAAATATGAGTTTTAGAGAAAGGATGTTAAAAATTTTTTTTTTGCAAAAATTTTCAACTTTGAACTACAATATCTCCAAAACGGCAGCACCTATCGTCATCAAATAAACGGTAAAATATTCTCCAGACCGTCATCTTAATTATTAGCTTAAACTGAATACATTTATATTCAACAGATCGCTAGTTATAACGGTTTTTGTAAAATAGACTAAAATAACAAGGATACTTTTAAATGTCCTTTTCGTCCTTAAAGGATAATATGCGCCATTAAAGCTATATATTTTTTTAAAGCTGGCAACACCAGCTATCTTTTATATATAGTCATTTGGTCCTACGCGGATACTAGTTAAACCTTAGAATCCCCCAATATAATAATCAAATGTCTTATTTTTATTAGTTGTTAAGGCAAGAGTATTTAATTTCACTTAACAAAAAGCCACCATATTACAGCCATATTACCTAATACTATTTAACATTTTATATATGAATATCTACTTAAATTTATTTTTATATGCACTAAAGAATATTGAAAAGAAACTGCCATCTAGAATTTTCAATAATTTTATTTTTTTTAAACTTTCTAAACTGATATTCATATATATTTATGGTAGCACATTTGAGTAACCGTTAACCTGAAGCAAAATTTTTTTACTGTGTTATGGATATAAATATTATATTGAGTGTTATACGTTACAATTTATATGTCTTTTTGTTTAATAAACTTTTATATTTGTTTGTTTTTTATTTTGTTTATTGTGTATGTGTTTTTAATATGTAGTGATAGTAACCGGAGCATATCATAAAACATATATTATCATGTTTCTGACGGATATGAACGTTGAAATTCACATTCGCCTCAAGTGAGGTGCTGTCAAGTGTTATTTTCATTTATTTGTTTTTATTTTTATTTATATTTATTCTTGAATACTTTTGTTTTGTTGTACTTTTTTAACATTGTAAATATAAAAAAAAATATGGAGTTTTCTTTTCGGAAAATTCCCTCGTCTTAAGAATTTTAACATTTTTCTTTTTATTCCTCCTGTTTATATTGCAAATAAGATAATTTTTATTGTAAAGTAAAAATGGAACCCTAATTGATATTAAACTTAGGGTTACCTTTATAAAAATATTTTTGTACACTTTTCTTTTCACAATATTTATACTTATTATGAAACTAAAACTTGAAGAAGTTTAAAAAAGTTTTATTCCAATTTTTATTTAGAATTTTTTAATAAAATATTTAGGAAAGATTCAAATTGAGTCTAAAAAATTGAAAAAAAAAAACAATTTAAAATAAGAAAAGCAATAACTTTCATTTTAAATTATTATTAATTTTTTTAAAATATAAAATTGCTATAAATATCTTTTTTAAACTTTCAGGGTAAGTTTCAATTCATTTCAAAACCTTATAATAAATTTAATATCCATATACGAATAGAAAATAAATTTTTATAAATTTGTTTATATTTAAGCATAAGGTTCATCAATTTGCAGGGACATTTCATGTCACTGTAAATATTGAACAAATAAATTTTAATTTAAATTTAAACCACAAAATATGATAAGCGAGTAAATCAGCAGCTTTTCCTTTTAGGTAAAATAAATATTATGATATTAATTAAAAATATTATTTTTTTATTAGATATGATCTGAACGTGGTTCGAACCCGGGAGCCTTTGATTGAAAGGCTGACGGCCAAATACTACTACATTGTTGAAAAATAAATAATTTAAGATGCGGCGGGGGCAGTCGAGATCGGGCCATAGGTTTTAACGATGTCCATCCGATAGCTCGGTAAGTCAAAAAATAATAAAGCTTTCTTAATTAAATTTAGAAAGTTGGTGAAAAGAGAGCCTCTAAAATTTAATGCAAGGGTTTTATCATGTTTTCATTGTATCCTTAAGATTATCCTAAAAATACACCTTCCAACATCTATAACAAGTATATCTTCGAAATTAAAAAAAGAGAATCTTGAAAGTTTTTACAAGATTTTTTTATGGTTTTTTTTGCATTCATGAAAATTAAGGTGAAGAATAGGTTGCTTGGGTATTTATATCTCTTTTATGTTCTTAAAAATTGGATGGGATAAGTTTAATGATTTGAGTCAAACAATTATAGCTCCGACGCACCTTCCACAGTTTAAAGGAATATATCTACGTCAATAAAAAAAGGTATTGTATTGCTTGTAACTCATATTTTAATGTTATATAAATATAACATTACTTTACTTTTTCCATTTTATATTATATTCCAATATAGAAAGCTTTATAGATTTTTTAATTAGGGGAAATTTTACATTTGTTGGATATTATTAAATAAGCTGTATGGACTTGCTTTGATCTAGTCAGGACTTAAACCCGTTAAGTTTCACTTAAACACTTGCAGTCTTTACTACTACGTCATTGATCAAATTAATTTTACTTATAAAATACTTCTTATTAAATTATACTTTGACTAACAATTACAATTAGAAACCATTGATTTAATTTGTTTTCATTAAAGTTGTGTTTAAATATATTTATATAAAAAAAATTAAATCAAACCAAACATTTATTTTTAATTCTTAAATTTAATTATAAGAGTAAGATTTTTTTTTGTTTTTTCTGTGTTTATTCATAAGGATAATGCACATACACATGCATATATCAATCTCCATATCTATCTCTATATAATTTTCTAAATTAGAATATTTGCATTATAAAACTTTACATGTATATCTTCTTTCAGAACTCCTACAAATACACATTTTAGGTCAATTTTTTTTTTCTAAATATTTAAATATCAAAAAATATCTATATTATTCTTTCCAAACTTCATTAAAATTCATTTACTTATGTCAAATATTAAATTGAAAAAAAATATCATAAAATTTTGAATATGTTTTTATCTTCTTAAAATAAGACAAGTGATGAAAAAAACCAAGGGGCTTTAAAAAACCATATTTTGAAAATTATAATGTTTCACACTAAGTTTAATTTTGGGAATATATGTATACTGGTAACTAAGTTACTGATTTATAAAAATGGGAAATTTTAAAGAACTTAAAAAAAAAACTTTTCTGGTTTTCGACAAGACTCAACTAGCGTTCTCAATTGGATTCAAATTAATGGCTTAATCAATAATTAACAATTATATATCTTTAATAAAAAAAATACATAATATAACAATAGAAACAAATAATATAACTCACAAATACAGATTACCGTATAACTAAAATGCAAAATATTACAAAAAAAACAAAAATAGAATTGTATCTATTGAAAATCTTAAACGTTTCAACATGTTATAAGGTCTAGTACTATCTCATTTTTAAATTGTATGTGGAATTCGTTAAGATCAATTTTAATAGCACGAATATTATAAGACCCCCCCCCCCGTTCTAACGTGTACCTGTGCTATAGACAGTTACAGATGTTTAAAAATAGCCAAATATCAATTTTGGACTCCTAACAAAAAAAATTTCTTAACCGACTCGTACTAAATTGTAAGGATTTAACTTCTCCCAAAATTTTAAGGTTCTTTAGCCGTTCAGAAGTTGTGAGAGGTCAAAATTTTCCAAAAATTAAGGTTTACATAACGATGAATTTTAGTACCGTATGACAACCATACGAATTCGCGTTTCAAAAATGTATAAAGCTTATAAAAGCAGCTATCTTTTACCGTTTGAAAATCAACCTAAAAGAACTCTTATTGTAACAATTTAAATTTAGCGCTTTTCCCAACTTAGAGGACCACAGCTCCGTAACGGGCTACAGAAAAAAATTCTTCCATGAAATTATTTTTTTTGCAATATCTACTCCTAGTTAAAATTTCCTTTCTCTATTCTAAACAGTGTAGAAGTTCTGGTAAACATACGGACGGACGGACGGACAGAGTGAAACTGTATAGGCACATTTTTACAAAATCTTTTGAAAATATGCTAAAAAACTATTTTGCAAACTTGTCACAAGAGTTTTTATTTTTTTAATTTACATAAACTTTGTATCCAAAATTATTTTATAAAATTGACCCCAAATGAATATATCTTGAACTTTTAAAAAATTTTATTTTTTTTATCTCTGAAGTCGATTACAAGACAAGAATTTTTTTTTTTTTTAATTTTTAATTTAAAAAATTTTATACATTTTTGTATGGATAAAACTCAAAATTTAAAACCATAAGTAAAAAATAATATTTTCAATAAAAATTGGCTAGAACTTTTGTTTAAGATACAATAAATTTCTAATTCATCACAAATATATATACATTCTAGAGATACATATTTTGTTTTTCAAAATTAAAATTAATTAAAACCAACCAATTTAAGTATGAATATTCTAAACTTTAATAATTTTTATAATGTATTTACAAAAGGTTTATATTAAATATATTCATTCCTTTATACTTCCTGATCAGCTTAACTACTATGTGAATTTTAAAATGTAGAAGAAAGTGATAGAATTGTATAATATTGGTTTGCCTAATAAGATTTTTATAACATTTGTAACAACTGTTACTTTTTATTCAAAATAAGGTTAAACTGTTTTGATAGGTATGTAAGATTCCTGTATTAGAAACGTTTTTTGAGTTAATTTAGGCCTTTGAATTGTTCAATTATTCAAAAAACTTTTTAAAAATAAAATCAACTGATGGCGAAACAAATATGAGGACTACTAATAAATTTGTACTGACCTTCTTACTTTCTTCTTAATTATTCAAAACGAATAAAATTTATCATAATTTTATTTTCATAAAACTATTAGTCTAATATTATTAGTGAACTAACTTTATTAGGATAATTTTATTTTATAAAGACTAAAATTTTATAAGTGCTATACTAATAATAATTATTATAATTTTTATTAGTTTAGAAAGACTATTAAACTCATATTAATCTGTGAAAATAAAGAATATTTAAATTTAATTAAGACTTACTATTATGTGCTCGCAATTTATTTTAATTTGTTTTTTATTATTTAAATTGAATATAAACAAAATTAAAGTTTTTATATTTAATATACTTATAATTTATACAGATTAATTTTTAATATTTTTTATTCTTTTGCATTTGAAATTACATACATCTTGTATATAATAAGATATAATAAGATATAAATTTATACATTTATAAATACTATAAATAATATATATGTATAATATAGAAAGAAAACCAATTATATACAAAATAATTGAACAGTCAACTAAAAATTATTAATGAAGAATTTATTAGTAAAATTTGTTAGTTGCAGAAAAGTTTAATGAAAATAAAAAACATTACTTTTTTATTCTAATAATTATTAACTAGTACTACCCGGTGCTCGAAATTCAAGTTATTGTTGCATTTGAATAATTACAAAAAAATTTGTTCGGTGTAATTTACATTAGACTAATTTTACACGAAAAATTTTTTATTTTTTCTATAGTAAAAAAAAAATTATCATAACAATTTTGTCAACAATTCGAGAATTGTTGGCCAAATTCAAGCGACAGCTACAATTCATCTAAAAAACTAGCGAATTTATTTTAGTCACCACTAAAAACTTTCATTAGTACCAAATTTTAAAATTAACTTTAAAAGCTTCAACTTACAACTTAGCTTAGTAGTAACTAAATTAAGTTTTAAATAAGGAATAGTGATTGCTACGGGACATAATATAATTAAAAATTCAAGTAATTTAATTAAATCCAATCATAGAACTAACAATTTTGAAGTAATATTAAAATCGAAAATTTAATCCTGCTTTTAATTTTTATTTTGTATAAAAATATTGGCCGAATTCATTAAAATAATTCTCTATTAACTCTATTATAACTCTATATTACAATTAATTAAAAATCAAAACACAAACGAATTGATTTCCAGATAGTGAACTGAAGTTTATTCTTTATTGTAAATTTGATATATTTATTTAAATATTTTTTTTATAAATATTAATATAAATAAATTTAAAATTCATTTAAAATAAAGAGATCACCAATTACCACATTTACCCTTTTGAAGAAAGTTTTTATCAATATTCATGTGTTCGGAAACCAAAATTATATTAAAATATAATTATTTATTGTTTGGACAACTCTCCGTAAACGGTTTTTGTGACTTTTCTTACTGAAGATTACGGACAGTTAATTAAGGCTTTATTTTTAATTTATTTTTTTTATTTGTAAAAAATTTTTATATTTAAGCCTTTCTTAATTACATAACAATTTCATTAAAATTTTAAAAAAATTCATTAAAAACTTTTGGATCATCCAAAATTATATTTAAACAAAATGCACTTTTTGATTTTTCATGCAATTCTTATAGCATTCCATTTTTTTTTGCATTTTTAATTGTCGTTAATCGTATTTTTTATTTCTCCCTTTCTTCATAATTAGTTTAAGAATAGACTGATTAAAAATAGCAAAATAATTAATAGACATCTTATTTCAATTTTTACACCCGTATTCAATACTATATAGTCAAAGGGTATAATAAATTTGCTATTACATTAAATTAAAATTGCCATTTGGGGGGGTAGATATAGACTCAAGTGTATGGATCGGATCAGAATCGAAAAATAAATCGTATGTATGTCCGTCCATTCGTCTGTCCGTCCGTCAGTCCGTCACCACGATAAATCAAAAACTAAAAGAGCTAGGACCTTGAAATTTTTGCAAATTCGTTTTTTTGCAATAGCCGTCATCGCTATTTTTCAGCTCCCCGTCCGCCGTATGGCAGCTCCCCGTCAACCCATTTTGGTCCATGGGTTCGGGGAGCTGCCATACAACTTCTTTTTTTATATAAGTATTACTCTGTACCTATTACAGCAGCGTGTCTGAAATTTTGCCAAAAGTAGTTTAGTTTTATGGCCAAAGTTTCTGCAAAATTTGGTTGGTCTACTGCAGTGGATTCGAGTAGCTGTCATACAACTTCTTATTTTATATGAGCATTACTCTACACCTAATGAAGCTGGGTGTCTGAAATTTTGACAAAAATATTTTAGTGTAATGGCCAAAGTTACTGCAAAATTTGGTTGGTCTACTGCAAAGGGTTCAAGTAGCTGCCATACAACTCCTTCTTTTATGAGCATTACACTACACCTAATAAAGTTGGTGTGTTTGAAATTTCGCCAAAAGTAATTAATGTTTATAATAATAATGATATAATGTTTATATAGCGGTCATACGGGTATCCCAGAGTTGACACAGTCTACTCTACCACATTCTTCCTCGTTTTTTTATAATATTTAAGCAAATATATGAATTTGTCCGGAAATCGACGTTTGTAATATCTATCCTTGTTATACGTAAACAATCTCGTCAAAAAATGAAAAATCAAGAATAACTTACTCAAAATTATAGGTAAAAATAAATTTGTACTCTTCATAAAAACCACAATTTAAATTTCTAAAGCATTGCAATTTGTCAAAGTGTACTACGCAATCTAGATTTATGGTTATGCACACAGGACAGACTTTAATATAGATAGTCTAAAAATAGAATCTAGATTTCTCACATTTTCTGAAATGTCCTTTTTACCAAAATCTTTCATAAGCAATTTAGTGAAATCGCACAACCCATGGGTAAATTAGTTTGGGTACTAGTTACCAAAAACATTAAAACGACAAAAGAATCAACCTTAGTTTAATTAGCGCGACAACAATCGAAAATTAAAAACCAAATTATGTTGCAGACTGGACACACAATTTCCAACAAAAGTCCTATTTCAATTTTTGCGGTTGAAGTGTATAACCTATCTTCTAAAATGCATATATTTAAAATTGCTTAAAATAACATCAAAGTTTGTGAATCATAAGAGTTTTGCTGACCCATAACTGGTGGGATATATTGGCCCTCAATTTTAGGTGAACCATTTAGCCTTAATTCGACGTCTTAAAGTCTCGCCAAATCTTGTGTATTATAAATCATATAATAATTTAAAGCACTATCACTTAAATTCAAATTACTAAATGTAATTAATTCGTTCTTGTTAAATCTTAACTGAAATGTTTATAATTTAAAATAAATATTTTGTTTTTTTTTACCTAATTTCATTTTTCACTTTTAGATGATATACTGACGCTATTGCGTTAAGCCGATAAGATACTTCTCCAGTAGGGTTGAGATAGCTTTCAAATTCTAACAGCGTTGCCACAGCCTCTTCATTATTATCCAATTTTAATTGAATATTTCGCCCAGCACAAATATCTTTTGTTTTCAATTTATTTTTTACTTTCAATCCATACCATAAAATTTCTAAAAAAAATACACCAAAATCACCGTGGCGGACCTCAAATATTTTACTCCTTAGTAATTTCTTCCCACTTATTATTCAATGTAGATTTACTGCATGCATTTTACTTGAATTTTAAATAATTAAATTAACTTTAACTTTTCAATAAAACTTTTCAAATTTTCAATTCAAATAACAACGAATAACAACTGAAATATTTTAGTAGTTTAAATTGACAAAAAAATAAACAACAAAATTGTTTTCCATTATTATGTTTTTAGTTGTATATTTTACAGAATTGTCAGTTGTTCATAATTTATTTAGAACAATTTAATCTTTAAATAACAACAAGCCGTTAGTTGTTTTTTATAATTGACGTGATTATTTCTCATTAAACCGATGCGATTAATTTGAAATCAGAGCCGACCGTGTAGAAATTTAAATCAGATATTATATTAACATATATAAACTTAAATATAGTTACTAAATTACAATGAAATAAATATTATTTATTCATAAATCATTAAAAAAATTTAAATAATTTTAATTTTAGTAGGAAGAAAATTTTTCCAAATTACATTAATTACATATTTTTACATTTACATAATGACTAATTTCCTAGTACATTATTAATAATTTAAAAAAATTTATATACTTAATAATTTCTGAAATTAATTCATAAAAATATTCAAGCGTATATTAAATTTGGCATTACGTTTGTGACAATGTAAAGGGGGTAGATATAAGCTCAAGGATATGGGTAGCTTATGGGTTTTTTCATGCATGAGCTACATTTGCTTTTCTAGCCAGTTTGCACAACGGGTCCGAGTCTGCTGCCACACAACTTCTTATTTTATTTGAGTTTAACTCTATACGTAATAAAGCTGGGTGTCTAAATTATCCAAAAGTAGTTAAAAGTTTAATGGTTAACAATTTTATTATATAAATTTAAATATTTTTAAATAAAACAAGGACACTTTGTTTTATTTGTATTTTATTTATTTTATATTATTTTACTAGTAATCATTTACTAGGAATTCTTAGTTTTGTATAAAAATATATTTTATTATCTTAAATGTCTTAAGACCAAAACTGAATTGAATTATACTTGATAATTCTTACATTTATATACTATTTGATTTCTTTACGTTGGTCTTACTTTACCATTTTACTTCTGGTATTACAACATATTACAAACGTTCTTATTCTAATTTTAGTACAATGTATTCTTATTCTAATTTTAGTATTTATATTAAATGTTTACATTAATGTTTACATTAATGTTTACGAGAATGAAAATGCATATTGTGCATTTTTACATTATAGTATTTATATTGAATATTTGTATTATTATAAATGCATATTATGCATTTTTACATAAAAAGAAATGTATTAATAATTTGTATTGGAATTTACTCCAATAATAAAAAGAAATGTATTTTTATTATGTAATTGAGTTTTTATTTTTAACAACCAAAAATTAATGTTTTGGTTTATTTCATAAGTGGTTTGTAAAATATTTGGGTTAATAGGTATTAAATGAATTTTACATGTTTTAATATTTAGACATGTGTTATTATGAATGATTGTAGGAGGTCGATAAAAGTGTGGGAAAATATATTTATTAATTTGATAATTTCAGCTACTGAGGAGGTGAAATTATATTTTAAGATTATTTATTTACTTTTCTTAGAAGGTGGTAAAAAGATAAAAAGATAATATTAAATAATGGAGCGTAATGTAACTCCATCCCCCTTAGACTGAGGCTCCGACGAAGTTATTATAATATTTCCATTATTAGATTTTTTTCTAAGAAGATAAATAATAATTAGTATAAGCGATAATGCTATGATTATAAAAATACAATAGTTAAAATAGTTTGTATATCTATGTTTGATATGAATTTCTTCTATTATTTTCCTATTATTATTTATGTCGCTTAAAATTAATTCTTTAGAATCTAATTCAATATCATTCTCACTATTTGTTATATTTATGTTTGAGAATGGATAAATATAATGATGTTTAATTTTAAAATTATCATTTGTAAAAGTAAATCTTTTAATAGTTATAGAACAATCTTGAAATTTAATTAAACTATTTTTATATAACATTAAATTTTCATCATTACAGTCATGGCTAATACTAGTATCATTCAGGTTCTTTACAATAATTAGACCTGGTTTTATTTCTTTTATTATTTCTTTTGTATTTAATTTCATTTCACAAGTTGCATGAGTGGAACTTGTGATTTTATTTACACATTCATCTACTACTTCAATTAAATTCTTTTTTTGATTATCTTTTACATTATTATAAAAAATCTGTTTATACAAATCCATTATATATTTATTATTTGGTAATGTTAATTCTTTATTATCCTTATTAGGAATTGGCTCAATGGTTATTTCGAAATAAGTCATAGAGGTGTAGATTGGAAGGTAAATGATAATTAATATTTGGTTTTGGAAAAACGCGACTGAAATTTTTATATCTTTGAAGGATTCGATGTCTGATAGAATATCTATTTCGTCAGGTGTCAAGATGTTTCTAGTCAAAATATTAAGTTTGCTAGATAAAATAATTTGTTCAATGTCGTCTATATGATTTCTTAGGAGAGTAATATCGTAATTAATTTGAAAAATGTGTTTTAGTATGTCCAGTTCGTCTTTTGCGTTAGTCGTTCCTGGTGAATAATTTTTATACTTAGATAAAATTTCTGCGATTGTTTTTTGTTGTTGTACTACATAGTTAGAAACATTTTTAATTTGTTCTGAGAGTTGGTTATTTATCGATATCTGTTTGTTAGATTCTGAGATAAGGTCAGAATTTGATTTAGAAAGTTGATCTAGTTTTTCCTGAATCAGTTCTTTATCGTCGTTGTCCATATTGCCAGTTAAAAATTTTATTGTTGAGCCTACAAAGTTTACTAAACCTCTTTTTGGTCTTTTGTGGGTATGTGGTTTTAACCCGTCAATTTTAATTTCTAATAAGTGAAAATTATGTATCATAGTTAAGTAGGCAGGATCGTTCAAATTGATGTGATTTTTTATTATTATGATGTTTTCTTCTATGTGGTCTCTATTTTTTTCAAATTGTGATATGTTAATGATGTGTAGGACTCTCTCATAGTCCCTTATTATTTTAATTGGTCCATCTTTGATTATAATGAATCCGTTGTTATCATTTAGATTTTGAACCTCGATTTCCCGTGATAAAACCATTGTTGGTAATAGTAGCGTTATTAATATGAGGAGCATTTTCTGTAAGTATTGATTATTTAATAATCTTAGTTTTGGATTGTATTTGAAGTATTATTTTGGAATTTTTTAGATCTTTTTAAATGTGATCTATAATATTTATATCCGGTATTAGTGATTATATGGTCATTGTCCAGTCTGTTAGCGATTATTTTTCTAAACTTAGAATGATTTTTGCCTCCTCTAATTTCTTTTAGGTATTGGGGGCCTGTTTTAATTTCGACTTCTTCTCTATTTTTGTTAAGTTTACCTATAATGTTTTCTTTTATTTTAATTATTCTGTCTTTAATGTCTTTATATTCTGATTGTCCGATTGTACCATTACAAAAGTCAATGGGTTTTCTATTTGTGGTGGAGTGAATAGTGTTGTTGTAAAAATTTATAATTTTTAATATTTTCTCTTCTACAGTTTCAAAGTTCTTATTAGGATCGTGGCGTAGTAATCTTAAATGTTCGTTTATTGTGTTGTGAAGTCGTTCGACGTCAGAGTTAGAAGTATGATTATTATTAGATGTAAAATGAATTTGGATGTTGTTATCCTTTAAGAATTGTTGTAAAGGTATAGCTTTCAGTCCTAATTCATTGTCAACTGTTAATTGTTTAAAACTTCCTACTGAACCTAAGTATTGTAAGATTGCCCGTCTGAACTCTGTCCAAGTTCTTCCCTTAATTCTAATTGCTTGAGCATGTTTCGAGAATTTGTCGATTAAAGTTAAGAATAAGGTCTTATCTAAGCTATAGAAAACATCACCGTGAATGATTTCTCTAGGTCCACTTGGTGTTTCGGTAATTTTAAATTTTTCCCTAATAGGTTTACGTTCGTATTTTTCCATATTACAGATTTCGCAGTTATTTATGTACTTTGTGATTCTATCTTTTAATTCTGGATTGTAAATTTTGTCTTTTAGTTGTGCGAAATTCTCATTTATACCCCTATGGTTATTTTGTATATGTTCTTTTTCAATCATGTCAGCTAAAATATTTTCGTCCGTGATATCTTCAAGTAACTTTTTGCATCTTATAATTTTTAGTTTTTTATTGTTGAGATCAGCATTATTTTTAATAGTTTCATAAAGTTTAGTGAAGAATAATTCGTCTTCTATTAAGATTGCATTAGTTCTTTCAGCACTAAAATGATTATATATTATAGTTTTAATTGTTTCGGTGTCCAGAAACTTGGTAAGGATAGTTTTTCTAATCTTATTGAATAATTTTTCTGTTTTGATTTTAAGGGAACCGGAATTAACTCTTTTAATAATGATTTGGTTTTTATAAAAATTTATTGGACATTTTGTATCCTTAATTATAGAATCTTCTACCTCAGGTTCCTCAACGTGGTTTATAATGACTCTGGATAATGCATCTGCATTTCCATTTTGTACACCTTTTTTATATTTTATGACATAGTCATATTCCGAAAGTTTAAGTCTCCACCTTGTTAGTTTAGAATTTGGTTCTTTGACTGAGAACAACCAAGTCAAAGGTCTATGATCAGTTTCAATTAAAAATTTCCTTCCAAATAAATAAGGACGAAAGTATTGAGTTGCCCATACTATAGCGAGTAACTCTTTTTCAATAGTGCTGTAATTTTGTTCATGACCGTTAAGAGTACGGCTTCCATAACAAATAGGATGATTGTCCTGTGAAAGAACAGCACCTAGAGCATAATTACTTGCGTCAGTTTGCAGAGTAAATTGCTTGTTGAAATCAGGATAAATTAGTATCGGGTCGTTAATTAATAATGTTTTTAATGTTTCAAAACTTTCTCTATATTCAGGATCATTTATATTCAATTTAATGTCCTTTTTTAAATATTTTGTCATGGGCTTGGCGATTTTTGAATAATCTCTAATAAATTTCCGGTAATACCCTGTGAGCCCTAAAAATTGTTTTATTTCCTTTGCCGATTTTGGTAAAGGAAAATTTTGAACACATATTATTTTTTGTGGATTGGCTTTTATGCCTTCACTTGTAATTATATGACCGAGAAATTCGGTTTCACGTTTCAGGAATTCCGATTTATCCAATTGTACTTTAAGATTCGTATCCTTAAGTCTTTGGAAAATCTTGGTTATGGATTCCAGATGTTCTTGCAATGAGGTTGAGAATATTATTATGTCGTCGAGATATACCAAGCAAATTTTATTGATATAATCTGACAAGACATTGTTCATCAATCGTTGAAAGGTAGCCGGGGCTGTTTTTAAGCCAAACGGCATACGAAGAAATTCGTAATGTCCTCCTTCAACACTGAAAGCAGTTTTATGAGTGTCCTTTTCTGCTATCTCGATTTGATGAAACCCCTTAGCAAGGTCTAAAGTTGTGAAATATTGACATCTTCCGAGTTTTGCCAATATTTCATCAATATTTGGTATAGGATACCTATCATCTATTGTTACCTCATTCAATTTGCGGTAATCTATGACAAGTCTCCATTTAGCTTTACCACTTGCATCCGATTTTTTTGGTACCACCCATACTGGTGCAGAATAAGGTGATGCACTTGGCCTAATGATATTGTCTTCCAACATTTCTTGGATTTGACTTTGTACTTCATTCTTATGAATGTACGGATATCTATAGGTTTTTACCGCTATTGGCGCATGTTCGGTAGTTCGAATTTCGTGCTTTATAGCATTGGTAAAAGTGAGGTTCGTATTTTTTTGATAAAAGATACGATAAAATCTTTTAACTATAGTCAATAGTTTTTCTTCCTCTTCCGGGTTTAAATGGGTAACTCTAATTTGTTGAGATAATGGTAATTCCATTTTCTCGATGTTAAAATTCGAGTGGATTATATCCTCTGGAATTTGTTTTTCATACTTATTATTTGTATTAATTTTAACTTTTCCCTTTTTATTTTCCTTGATAAATTTTGGTTTACTACTGATATTTATTATATTTTCGCGTTTTTGTTGTAATTTATCTCCAAGATTTAATGAAACGTTGGCTGTTTTTGTTTCATTTTTGATTGGTTCATTTGAATTTGATAAGTTGAATAATATAGGTATTTCTTTACCATTAATTTTTAATTTATTATTTGAAAAATCAATTTCTGCATTATATTTTCTTAATACATCATTTCCTATCAGACCGTCATATTTGTCATGGAAATTACATATTAAGAATTCGATTCTTTCATCGGTATTTCCTAATTCGAAAAATAATGGAACGCGAGCTTTAGTATCTATGGGGATTTGGTGCTTTAAAGTTTTAACCATAATTGGTTTAATTGATATTTGCCATTTAGGATGACAAAGTCCTGGATTTATAATAGAATTGGTTGCACCTGTATCTATTATGAATTTAAGGGGTGTCGTTTTTGACTGTACCACTATATAGGGTAGGTTTCCCCTGAGGCTGTCAATTGAAAATTTTCATTGACTTGCGTTTTGTTAATATCCATTGGCTCTTGGCCCATGTGATTATTATTATTATTATTATTATTATTATTATTGGTATTGTTAGCATTATTATAATTTGTGTTATTATAATTTCTAAAGGTATTTTGGTTATAGTTATCGTTGTTATTATAATGACTATTATAATTATTATTATAGTTGTTATTATTGTTCTGAGGCCTAAAATTACTTGATCTCTTATAATTTTGGTTAGCATTGTTTTGATAATTCGTTTGACGATTATTGTTATTTTGTCCGTAATTTTGACGGTTATTGTTATTTTGTCCGTAAGTTTGACGGTTATTGTTATTTTGGAATCTATTATTACTAGCGTTATTATTTTTATAATTATTGTAATTATTGTATGTTTGTGGTCTATTACCACCATTCTGAGCGCGGTTTGGTCTTGTATTTGGAAATGTATTTGTCGTAAATGCATGTCCAGATTGGAATAAAATTTCCATAGCGGTCTCTAATGTAGTTGGGTTCCTACATGCCAGAATTGTTTTCATTGGTTCTGGTATTTTACTTTTAAATAGATTCAGTGCAGTTCTTATATTATTGCGAGCACACTCGTTTGCAGCGACTCCCGGACCTAACACTATTACTGTTTTGTTATTCAATGCCCTTAATTTATTTTTTATTTCGTTAAAAAATTCTATACTTCCATTCTTGTAGGTTATAGCCCTAAGTTCGTCATATAATTCATCTGGAGTTTTCTTTTCACCAAAGTTATTTTGCAAAATGGTTTTAATATCTGCCCAAGAAGTTGCTTGGCAGTTTATTTCTATTATTTCCCTAGCTCTACCTCCTAGTTTACTTTTAATAATGTCTGAGAAAATTGTTTGAGATAAGACGTCGTATGTACCCAAAATAGGATGTACTCTGTCTATTAAATTAGTGAAATTTTGTAAATCTCTACTATCCCCGTTAAATTCTGGTAAGCGTTCGAGATATTTTAAAGGTTCTATTGTTAGGGTATTTACTTGTTGTGCATTGGCCATTTTTTTTTTTTTTTTTTTTTATAATTTTAATTGGTTAATGAAATTGAAATAAATGGATTTGCATAAAAAAAATTTTACTTAACTGAATATTAAATACAACTTAATTTACAAAACTTATAGAAAACTTAAATAACTTACAATATATTGATATAGGAGTTCGTCTACTGCTACTGATGTTTTGTCTACTTGCTTTGGTTGCTTGGTTATTGCTGCTAGTTTCTTGCACTTTATTATCTCGTTCCGGCCTATTTTCTTCGCCTTCTTTACAGCTTGTTGATATTTATTACGTTTTTTGTTATTATTTTTTTTATAGAAGTTAAAAATTGTTTGTATAGTTTTAACTTTAGGTTTGATGTTTTGTTTTACCGACCAGGTTTTAAATGTTTCACTGGCTTGTACTACGTTAATAACACTATTTTTTGTGAAATATTTTTTATAAAATATATTCCGATTATGTTTTTGAATTATTATTAATTTTTTAAAAAGTTTACTTCTAACTGTTTTTTCGTATACAGTTCTTGTTATTAAATTTTGGTTTTTTGCTTTTATTATCACTGTCATTTAGAAAGTGTTTTTAAAATTATTATTTATTAATTATTAATTTGTATTATACGCTTAGCGCGTTTTTTTTTTTTTTTTTTTTTTTTAAAAAAATTTAGATTTTTTTTTATATTGTTTAATTATACGCTCGGTGCGTTTTATATATACAAATGTATGTATATATTTATTGATTTTTCCTTATCGGAATTGTTTGTAAATCCGTTTTTAAGTGTTAATACACAAGTGAAATTGATATCGTTCAATCAGACTCAATTGAACTTTAAGCGTTTGGTTTCTTTTGCAATATCAATTGTTTTTCACTAAACGGATCCCATCCTCGTCGCCAATTTTATTATATAAATTTAAATATTTTTAAATAAAACAAGGACACTTTGTTTTATTTGTATTTTATTTATTTTATATTATTTTACTAGTAATCATTTACTAGGAATTCTTAGTTTTGTATAAAAATATATTTTATTATCTTAAATGTCTTAAGACCAAAACTGAATTGAATTATACTTGATAATTCTTACATTTATATACTATTTGATTTCTTTACGTTGGTCTTACTTTACCATTTTACTTCTGGTATTACAACATATTACAAACGTTCTTATTCTAATTTTAGTACAATGTATTCTTATTCTAATTTTAGTATTTATATTAAATGTTTACATTAATGTTTACATTAATGTTTACGAGAATGAAAATGCATATTGTGCATTTTTACATTATAGTATTTATATTGAATATTTGTATTATTATAAATGCATATTATGCATTTTTACATAAAAAGAAATGTATTAATAATTTGTATTGGAATTTACTCCAATAATAAAAAGAAATGTATTTTTATTATGACGTAATTGAGTTTTTATTTTTAACAACCAAAAATTAATGTTTTGGTTTATTTCATAAGTGGTTTGTAAAATATTTGGGTTAATAGGTATTAAATGAATTTTACATGTTTTAATATTTAGACATGTGTTATTATGAATGATTGTAGGAGGTCGATAAAAGTGTGGGAAAATATATTTATTAATTTGATAATTTCAGCTACTGAGGAGGTGAAATTATATTTTAAGATTATATTAATTTGATAATTTCAGCTACTGAGGAGGTGAAATTATATTTTAAGATTATTTATTTACTTTTCTTAGAAGGTGGTAAAAAGATAAAAAGATAATATTAAATAATGGAGCGTAATGTAACTGTTAACTTCTGCCCGAAATATGATTGGTGTATTGCAAGAGGTTCAACAGCTGACATAAAACTTATATTTTTTTTTACACAACACGCAGTTTACACAAAGTCTAACAAATTGTGTATTTGAAATTTTGATAAAAGTAATTAATCAAATGATCAAATTTTTATATTATAAGTTTGCGAGTATCCTAGAGTTGACATAGTACATTCAACACTTTTCCTCGTTTTCTGCATAATTTGAAAAACATTTTTTTAATATGTTAAAATATTTACAAATGTCCTAATTCTTATTTTTAATATTAAAATGCATATTTTATTTTAAAGGTTTTGTTATTTGAAATGAGTTTTTATTGAATTTATATTAAATCGTTATTTACCAAATTTTATTTTGATTGTCAGTTTTCATTAAAATTTTAGTGACTTTGACTATAAATATTTAACAAATAAAAATCAAATTTTAAATATATAATTATATTTTGATTATGTATTTAAAATCTAAATCAATCAATATATTAAAATAATAAATTTTATTGAAAAATTTTTAATGTGACCTTTTTGATTACCTTTTCAGAAATAATCTAAACGTCAATTCAATTTAAAAGAAACAAATGATAAGTTAATTTTTATAACATACAATTAACAGATTATAAATAAGTTTAGAACAACACAATCTGTACTGCAAGATTTTTAAGTCCTAAAAATCTTGTATTTTATAATTTATAATTCTGATTGACTTGTATTAAGTAACATATAAAAGCAAGGGCTTCATAATTTTGATTACATATTTGATTTTGATTACTCCCGGGCCAAAGACATCTTTAAATAATTTATAAATTATTTAGAGAATTCATAAACAACTTGGACTTTTTAAGAAGTCAAAAGTATACCTAAGAAAGTTGATAAACTAAAAATGAACTAAACTTATTGTATAAAATTGTTTGCCAAAACCAAATTTTTATTAAAAGAAAATATGTTTGGAATGGAGATGAAAATGGTTTAAAAATAATCAAGTATTTATATGCAAAAGTATAATAAAAATTAAATTATCATGAAAATAACCGACATTATACTAATTTTTATTATCTTTCAAATGAACATCATTTTTAAACATCGAATTTTATTCTTTAATATTTTTATGTAATATCAAAGGAATATCAGTTATTATTTTTTATATTTCTCAATTATTTAAAATATAAAAATTTCAATTGAATTTTTTAAAGAAAATTTTTGAAATTCTTTCTTTTAAATTTGCAATTTTAAATTTTTAAAGCATTCTAATGAAATATACTTGCATTTTCAAAGTTCTTAAAAGAGAATCAATTGATTTTTTATATCCCCATGACTATTAGTCAAAAGGGTTTACTAAATTTGTCATTACGTTTGTGACGCAGAGGGGGTTAGATATAGACTCAAGTCTAATCAGTAATTAATAATTATATATCTTTAATAAAAAATATATTAATATAACAATATTACAAACGCAAAATGTAAACAAATAATTTTATTGAATAATATAACTCACAGATATAGAATACTATATAACTCAAATACAAAATATTACAATATAAACAAAAAATAGAATTGAAACTATTAAAAATATAAGATGTTTCTAACTGTTATAAGGTCAGTACTATCTCATGTTTAAATTTTATGTAGAATTCAGTAAGACCAATTCTAATAACACGAATATAATATAACCACGTATTCCAACATGTACCTATGGTATAAACAGGCTCATTAGCCTTACAGTTGAACAGTTAGCGCTTAAAAAAAAAAAAAAATTATAGATCGGATCAGAATTGAAAAATAAATCAATTTACCTCTGTATGTCCGTCTGAACGATAACTCAAAAACTAAAGGATCTAGGATCTTGAAATTTTCGCAAATTTGTTTTTTTGCAATAACCGTCATCGCTATTTAAATCGAGCCATTTTGGTCCTCGGGTTTGAGTAACTGCCATACAACTTCTTTTTTTATATAATCATTATTCTGTACTTATTAAAGCTGGGTGTCTGCAATTTTGCCAAAATTAGTTTAATTTTATGGCCAAAGTTTCTGCAAAATTTCGTTTATCTACTGCAGTGTATTCGAGTAGCTGCCATAAAACTTCTTATTTTATATGAGCATTACTCTATACCTATTAAAGTAGGATATCTGAAATTTTGCTAAAAACAGTTAAGTTTTATGGCCAAAGTTACTGCAAAATTTGGTTAGTCTCCTGCAGAGGGTTCGAGTAGCTGCCATACAACTCCTTCTTTTATATGAGCATTATACTACACCTAGTAAAACTGTATGTTTGAAATTTTGCCAAAAGTAATTAACTGGATGATATAATGTTTATATTACGGTCATACGGGTATCCCAGAGTTGACACAGTCTACTATACTACATTCTTTCTCGTTTTATACAAAAAATAAATTGATTCGTTTTTAAAAAAGTGCAAAAATTCAAATTCAAATCAGCAGCAGCTTTTTGTTTCTTTAGTAATATTAATTTAAAGGATTTCAATATAACAGTCAATAAGTATCAGAATTCTTTTAACTATTAAAAACCACCATATATGCACTTATAACGGAAGTTTATAAAACAGTAAAGTCAATATTACAATATAACTTGATGCAAAAAAAATTAACATTATTGAATTTAAGATAAGAACCAAAGCTATGAATAAATGGAAATCTTCTGGAAAGATCCAACGTAGTCGCAAATAATGAAAATAGTTCTCCTGTTTTTAGCGCCTTGAACTCCGCATAATGTACATGAATTATTAACCGAAATATATTATTGGAATAACAATTTAAATATTAATTAATATAAAAAGATTTAACTATATGTATGTTACTTTAGTGTGAGTCTGATAAAGGCTTGTTTTGTTATTTAAAATTTGTTATATAACATAAGGGCTGTTACGACATTTTAAAAGCTGTTTGAAAGGGATATTTGCTATTTTGAGTAATCAGTAGCTTAATCGATGTTTATTTTTCCAAAATTAAACGTTAGCATTGAAGCTCCAACATTATATTTCGAAACATGGTAGCAGGTTTTCTTGATTTCATTAGACTTATATGCGGATTTCATTATTAATTATATGGTAATGAACTATTGAAATAAATAAAGAAAATTCTGAGTTTTAAGTAGTATCCGCATAGGACCAAATGACTATACATAAAAGAATGCCGGTGTTGCCAGATTTCAAAAAATATATAGGTTTAATGGCGCATATTATCCTTTAAGAACGAAAAGGAGATTTGAAAGTATCCTTGTTATTTTAGTCTATTTTATAAAAACCGTTATATCTAGCGATCTATTCAGTATATATAAATTCATATAGTGCTAATTATTAAGATAACGGTTTGGAGAATATTTTAACGTTTATTTGATGATGATAGGTGTTCAAAGTTGAAAATTTTTGCAAAAAAAAAATGTAAAAAAATTACATATGTCTCTTCCATTGTACGTTCCACTGTATATACGAAAATTTATATTATCAATTCCACATTAATCCTAAACCCTGTTGAACATTTTGGAAAACTGTATTATATTGTTTGCATTTTAAACGCATATAAAGTCAACCGCCATTATGTACTTTTGAAAAAAACGCAATTATTTCAATATTGACGTTTAAACTGGTGTAGTGCAAGTGTTTGGGATATTGATGAGGCTTTCTTTTAAGTACTTTCTTTATTGGGAGTACTGAACTGAGTCTTATAAGTTGTTGGACAAGTCATATATTGTTTATATTAAGTTCGTTCGGGTACATGTAGATAAATTTTTTATTTGTTTATTTAAATAATAGGTAATAATTTTCTGAAATTTTAAAATTCAATGTATTTAATATATATTTCATTGAATTTCAGATTGCATATTATAATATATTATGTATGTATGTAAATACATATAATTATATTTTAATTTTAAAAAATATGCATTTTTTCTATGCCATTGACATAATTGTGATGATATAATTAAATACATTCCAAAATTTAGACTTTTTCACAATTCTTTTAAATATCACACACTAACAATTTGAGAATGAATCCTTTATATTGAATCAATTAAATTTAAAAATTATATTTACTAAAAATCATTTCTTAAATCTAATTTTTAAGCTATTTCCAAAAAGTTTAATATCTTCTTTTACAGAATCTCAGCACATTGAATTTTGAGTACCGAGCTAAAAAATTCATGCTTATTTCGGAGTTATGACGGAAAACAGGTTGCTGCAAACCAATAAACTGAACACAGGTTGTTACCATAAATCTTAATAAACAAAGTTTCATATCATTTATTTTATAATGTATATATTATATATTAAACACCAAGGGCCATGCGAATCGAACTCACACTTCACGGTTAATAAGCCATAGGTTAACCCAAGCTACATCAACGGGTACTCTATTAAACTTATAAGGTACTTAGTTAATAATAAAAAAAAATTGTTTAATCGTAAAAACGATTTGTAAAATTAACATAAATAAAAAATATCCATTTAAATTTTAAATTATATCTATAGTAAATTTTCTAAATTGTTTGGTTATTATAAAATCATTAATAATATTGTAAAATTAATTTATAACTTAGTTAGAAATAATTAAATATATGCAAATATAAAAATATTTAATTTCAAGTCACACACCGTTTAGTACATGTTTGATAAATTTAAATTCTATATAATATATTCTGTATTAACTCTGTGTTTTGTACTGGAATTTTATGAACTATATACATATTTTAATATGCAATGTTTTCTGTTCGATATACATATATATAAATTGGTGACCTGAATTATGGCCCTGCGAAAAAAAGCACACGGGCTATTATTTCCCGTTTAATGAGAAATAACACCACGGGGTACCTTATTTCTCATAGTAATTGAGAAATAAAGACCCGGGGTTTTACTTCTATTTTGAGTTGAACTACGACTTCTATGAGAAATAAAGCCCCGGGTGGTTGTTTCTCTTTCAATTGAATCTTCGACTTCTTAAGAAATAAAGTCTCAAGTTATTATTTCTAATTAAATATGTAATAAAATCCATTTTTGTAATATTCAAACCTGAAAAAAATATAAATATATATATATAAGTAAAATATTAGACGTAAAACAACATATGCGAGATTCTATATTAGGAAGCATATTTAAGTTGGTTAAAAAATCAAAGTTGACCCTTTTTCCAGAGTATTTATAAATTAATTTATGCAAGACTTTGGCAACAAAATCATGTTTATATGTGAAGTTTGTAATAAAAATGTAGTTTATATGTCAAAGAAAGTCTGTATATATTCGTATGAAACCATGAAATATATGAAACCATTGGGTTCTTTTCATTTGCAGGTTCAATTGAATTTTGAAATAATGCTTCGGGGCTTTATTTCTCACAGAAGTCGTAGTTCAACTTGAAAGAGAAATAAAATCCTGGGCTTTATTTCTCAATTACTACGAGAAATAAAACCCTAGGGCATTATTTCTCATTAAATGGGAAATAAAACCCCGGAGGCTTTCTTTCGCAGGGCCTTAATTCAGGTCACTATATAAATTTTAATATTTAATTGTAATTAAATAGTACAAAATAAATAAACAATTATATACAGAAAATATTTTTGGTTTTAATAAATTTATTTATTTTACCATTATTATTTTCCATAATTAAAAATTTTGCTATTTTGATATTATCAAATGTTGATGCTGTATACAAAATCCAATTAATTTCAATAAATCGTTTGATGATATTTAGTTTGCTAAAAAAATTTTTCACCATATTTATTTGCCGAAATTAATTTTTTTGGTTAATAATTTAAAATAATTAAAATAAAATATTAAATAAGTGTATAAATAAAAGGAAAATAATAAAAATAAAAACAAAATACATTTTTTTGCTATTAATATTCTATTTTATTCAGATAAATCATTTTAGATAATTAGTGTAATTAAAATTATTTCAATTTAATATTATATTACATATAGTGGTATTATACATATTATTTACTTGTAATCATAAGTAATAAATAAAATGGTTTTATGTAATTTAAAAAAAAAATATTAATTCGAATCCTAATATATGACCAATTAAATTTAATTAAAAACGAGGAAGATTATAGTTGCCCTTGTCAACTTTTAGATACCCGTGCATACCCACTAACCGTTATTTATTTCCTCTATGCTATTATAAATATTACAAAAAAATATAAAGTAAAATAGTTAAAAAAAAATTTACCTTTTTATCCCATAATTTTAGCTTAAAAAAAAAATTAAATTTTTAATTCCATTATACTACCATAATTTTTGCTTAAAAACAAAAAAAAAAAAACAAAAAAAAAAAAAATAGCCCACCCTAAAAGTTGGTCCGAGTGATGTCCAACTTTGCCAACTAACTTGCCCTATTACTTTATCTGCCCAGTTTTGATTTTAACCTCGTAGCTTCATTAGATTCACAGTTATCGAATTGATTACTTTGTATGGCAGTTGTCCGAAAACGGGGCCGTAACATTTTGAAACTTCATATAAGTGCTCGATTCATTATATAACTAACAGTGTGTAATTTTCATCCTCGTAGTATAATCAGTTTTCAAGAAATTCATATTGGTGCAAAAAAGTTGTATGGCAGCCCCCCGAAAATGAAGTCGTAACATTTTGAAACTTCATATAAGTTCTTGATTCATTATAAAACTAACCGTGTGTAATTTTCATTTTCCTGGTATAATTACTTTTGAAGAAATTCATATTGATTTAAATAAGTTGTGTGGCAGCTCCCCGAAACCTTGATCTGGTCTTAACCAAAAAGAATAGGGAACCTAAAAAATGTCCCAAAAATGTTTTGTGTGAATTTCAAAACTCTTGCTCTAATTTTTCAATTCCATCTCTTATAATTAATTTTTAATTCACGAATATATTAAACTTAAGCCAAATCAACTTCATATGATCATTTTCATATAATAATCATCATGATAGATAATACTCATCATATTCATATATGATTCATCATATATATTCATAATTATCTATCAATATCAATAAGCCATTTACTTAAAAAAATCTTTGTCTTCTTTTTTTTTGCTTATCTTAAATAAACTACGCATCATTTAAATCATACGAAATTCTATCTCGAAATCATTATCTTTAAAAAAAAAAAAATAAACAAAAAAACAAAAAAACAAAAACAAACAAAATTCATATAATTTCATGTTAAATACTTCATGTTAAAATTTTTGTATGAAAATATTGGAGTTAAAAAAGTTAGCTGTTCGAGAGCTACCTGAAGTTTTGGTCCGATCTTAACCAAAAAAATAGGGAACCTAGAAATTGATTGAAAAATATTTTGTGAAAATTTCAAAACTCTAGCTCTTTTAGTTTTTGAGTTATCGTGCTGACACACAGACGGACGGACGGACGGACAGACACACATAGCTAGATCGACTAATTTTTCGATTCTGAGCCGATACGTACCCTTGACACTATATCTAGCTCGTCTAGATCGATGCGTTACAAACGGAGGAGCAAATCTAATATACCCGATGTCATATATGTATGCACGGGTATAACGAGAAACAGTGTAGTAGGGTCAACTCTACTATGTCAGGATACCCGTATGACCGTAATATAAACATTAAAGTAAATATAAGTTGAAGAGAGCTACCTTTAAAATTTTGTACACCGATTGTATTTTATTCAAATGTTGATTATTAAAATTAACTACTAGTGACAAATACCCAGCTTTACCGTTTATAAAGTTTTTTAAAATTAAAGTAAAGTTAGCAGCTACCGTTCAGCAATAGGATGGATTTCAATAGCGATAACGGCTATTGTATAAAAGCGAATTTGTTAAAATTTTAGAATCGTAAGCACCTTTATTTTTTGATCTAGATCGATTTTTCGATTCCAATCCGATCCACATCCTTTTAGTCTATCTCTACCTCCTTCACAAACGTAATGGCAAATTTAGTATACCCTTTTCATTTAAAATCTAACGGGTATACAAATATGTATTAAAATTTATATTTACAATATAAATAATAAAATAATAATAATTAGTGAATAAAAAATTTATTAAAAATTTTAATAGTTTTTATCTATTTGGAATAGTATCATGAATACTCGTATATAACTCTGAATTAAAAATTTTGAAAGAATTTGCCTATGTAGTTTCAATCTGTCCGTCCATCCGTATGTTTACAAAAATTTTTACACCGTTTGAAGTGGAGAAAATAAATTTATTGCGAAAAAAATAATTTCATAGATAAAATTTTCTCTCTAGCCCCATCCGTTTACGAAGCTGCAGTCCCCAAAGTCGAGAAACCACCCATACATAAATCTAGTTCTATAAGGTTTATTTTCAATCTGAATGACAAAATACAGCTGTTTTTATAAGCTTTATAAAAATATATCACGGTAGCCTTACGGCACTTAAATTAACAGTTATACGAGACTAATGATTGGTCACGACATTTTTTTAGGAGCTGTAAGTAATCGAAAATTGAAATTTTGATATTTTTAAACACCTGTAACTTAAATACCCGTCCAAATTTTTTTTTAGTAATATACTAAATTTAAAAGGCTCCAACATTATGGACTTTATGTTAAAAGATTTTCTTAAATTAATAGGAGGTTCTTAAAATTGAAGCAAGTGTCTCGTCGTTTTAACAATTTTTGCTTAGATAATAAATATCTAAGAAAAATTTCAAATTTTGGTGGAAATCACAAAAATGTTCAGAGGAGAAAGGTGGGTGTGGTAGGTGGTGTAAAATTTTCGAAAATCACTATAATTCTGCTTAGTAAAAATTTGAGAACCGTCCCCATTGAATCTCTATTATGACTTAAAAATGGTTGTATGTACCCACTGAATATTTTAAGAAATTATTGAAATTGAAAGCAAAATTAATAATTCGAGTTATTTTTGCTGTTTTATAAATATACTTCTTGGATTAAAAATAGGTTCTCTAATTATTTTTATGATTAAAAAATTAATAAAAAATGGTAACAGATAACTAAATATATGTATATATGTTGTAACTAAATGTACTCTTAATGAAATAATGTTTTATTTATAAATAAGTTTCCATACTTCACATCACAAATAATTTAATTAACATTTAATAAATTGATTTAACTTATGAAGTAATGGTATTAAGCTGAAGTTTAAACCGGTCTAATGATCAAAATCTAGACATCTATTTTTTCGTATGATTTTTAAATCAATATTTATTGAAAGTTTTATTCTGGATCACATTCTTAAAATTATTTATTAATATATTTGTCTAGAATGAAGTGTAACAAACGCACTCAATTAAATGTTCAATTATAAAAAATTAAAATATTAATGTTTTGTTGAATGTGTTTTATTTTAGAAAATAAAATATCATAAATTATCATAAGTAGGCCAAAAAATATTTTATTAATTTTAAATAAAAAAAAAAAAAAAATAAAAAAAAAAAAAATTTTTTTTATGAAATTAAATTTAATTATTAGCTTATGAATTAGTTCATTTCAGTTTTAGAAATCACAGATGATTTTCTGGAAATTTTAAATAAATAATAAAACATTTTGTAAGTAAAAATTAAGAAGACTATGCTACACAGGAACATTTGTGTAGGAAGTCTTAATTATTTTCAGTGAAATCTGAAATAAGGGCGAAGGTCCAATGCACGCTTTGATGCATTGCTTGGTTTGCTTAAGCAAATATACCAAGCAATGTATTCTAAGTATTTTCAAAGTTTCCCTCATCTCTCCTTAACCTCTCCCTCATCTCTCCCTCATTTCTCCCTCATCTAACCCTTATAATCTTTTAATTATTTTTCTTTTTATTAAAAGTTTTTAAAAATTTAAAAATGGAAAAAAGTGGTGTACAGGTTTGGAAAGTGGCTTCGGGTGTACAAAATACCCGAGTTGCACAATGAAGCCAAACAAAATAATTTTTTTTTAAACTTGATAAGGTATATTAAAAACATTCCAAATAAAATTTATAATTTGCATTTGATAATGCAAAACTCAATTCAAAAATCAACATTTAATAAAATTTTACGTACATATAAATAGATACATTAATTAGCATGTTGAGATACATTATAGAACGTTAGCCTTCAAACAAGTATTTTGATTTGAATCTAAACAAAGGAAACAATATAGAATGTATAACAACATTTTTTAAAAATATATATACAAAACATTGAAACATTATTGAAACAAAATAAACCTATAAAAAATTTAAAATCTTTTATTAATTTATTTAATTTAAGCAAGTACGCACTTAAATAAAAAAAATATTAATTGAAATTAAAAAAAAATTATACCAAGAAGGGATTTGAACTAACGATCCCAACATTTTATAAAACATGAAACATACAAAAAGTAGACTACCTAACTTATTCATCTTCAAGTTTTTAAGATACAGCAAGAAATTATATGAGTCATTTATTTATTTTTTGTGTATTCATTACTAGAATCGAAGCATAATCTGCGTTATACAAAATGTAACGGTTGCAATTTTATTTAACATACTTTTAACATAATGTACATAATGAAATTAGAAATAGTTCTTCTTTCAGTTGACCTTCCGTCATTCTGTTGCGGGCCAACAGCTAGTTAATAATAATATAATAATAAATTTTTTAACATATATTACTTGTTATAAATATTCAATAATTAAACCGTTTTATCCTATTCAGCCATGGAACACTAACTAAAAAAAGGATATGTCTTAATGACCTTATTAGGAAAAGTTCCTTTTTTTTTCAATTGATCTTAAAGAAACTATCTATAACTTTCGTTTTTTAAGTAATTTCGTTAAAAAAACTCAGAAAAATTTCAAAAATATTCAAGAATTTGCCCAGCCAATTATTTTTTTTTTCTTCCCAGTTCTTTAAAAATACTTAAAACTTAATACACTGTAAGAATTAAATATATTACAAAGAAAATCCTATGTTTTTTTCCAAAAATTTCAATGACAAATTTTCCTCTAAAAAATTATTTTACCAATATATTTTTAAATAACTTTTTAGATTTTTACAATTTTTAAATTTTTATTTCAAAGAAGAGATTTTGAACATTCAATTAAAAAGTTTTTCATTTAGAGTGATTCTCTTGCTATATTCCACTAAAAGTTAACAAGTACTTAAATTTACTAGTAACAAAAACGCATTATTCTGCCAATTTTTTTTAAGATAGGTTAAAAAAAATATGAAATATGTAATTCAAATCAAACGGTCTTATTCAGCAGTATTAAAAGTTAAAAAAGAAAATGATTTCTTTCAAAATTAATGATTTTCCTGGATTATAAAAGAGAAATCTTGAAAAGTTAAAAAGTTCTGCGACAAATTCTGTATTATAAAGTCCCTACTTTATAATAATTCATATCTGGCATAGAAATATTTTGAAATAAAAATAATAATCTATAAAAAGATTTTGATGAATTATGAATCACGTCCTTCCCTTAAAAACACGATTTTTATATGATTATTTGCAAGTTCGTAGTCGCAGTAACTACGTAACGAAGCCGCATATAATTAAAACAAAATATTATATGGATTTTACTTGAAAGTTGCATTGAAATTTACATTGGGTTTTAAAAATTCTTCATATTTCTAATAGCATTTAAAAAAACTTGATTTAATATTGAAACAAAAGATCTTTTCATTAAAATTAATACATTTAACTTTTAAACTAATTCTATATTAGTATTATATGTGTATTATAGTATACATTTTACATACGTCACATATATGTATATATCTTTCACCCGATGCAGGGTTATAACTCCAAGGGTCAAGTTCCTTTGAGACTTATGACTCATGTAGTGGGACATAAGTTTCTTAGCGACATTAGACTTACTTTAAAATATTAAAGTGGGACATAACCCCCTTGACATGTAAAACAATATTATGTGTTTATATATTTGTCTATGCGAGATTTTGTATTAGAAAGCAGATTTAAGTTGGTTAAAAAATGAAAGCTGACCTTTTTTACAGGGTATTTATGAATTTATTTATGCGGCACTTTGTTTACAATTCCCTTTTTTTCAAAATAGTCTTTCGAAATGTAAGTTATATCCAAAATTATTGTTTTATTCGGAATTTTGGAAAAAGGGAATACTCTGATTTCGAATGTTACTCCAAAATGTGTTCTATTTATTTTTAATATTATAGTTCAAAAAAGTGGAAATACTCGAATACGTCACTGACGTTATATAATTAAAATTAATATTCATTTTAATATTACTAATAACCCCACAGCTGAGGGAGTTATGATCCATCATTCTGAGTTAAAACTATCAGGATCATAAGTCCACTAGGGAGTTATATGGATCAAAACAATGAGTCCTAAGACCTTGAGGGGCTAATGTCCAACTAAATTAGTTATAAATCCCTAAGGGAATTATTACCCTGGGAGTTATGACCACACACCTTTTCACTCACTTATATACTTCAATATTCAGATTATATAAAAATAGAGAATTTAGAATATTTAGACACATGCACCATAATTATTCAAACTAACGTCCATTTAATTTAATTAATAATAAAAATGTATAAAATGTCTTGAACTTTTTTGGTGAAAAACGTTGAAAAACTATTAAACTTATAAAACTTTTTATATTTTTTTTATTCGAGAAATTTCTGGGAAGATTCAGCCAGGAATCTGTTTAAAAATAAATATGCTTCAATTCCAATTATCTTCTTAAATTTTTATGCAGAATTGAAGAATGAACCGAAAAGATTTTTAAAGTTGTTATAAAACTTCTTCTGCTTCATCAGATACATCTGTGATTTTTTATTGACTTTTACCTTAAAACTTCGTTATTTGAATAAAACTTTCAACAAAACTATTAAAGTTTCATGTTGCCAATGATTGCAAATCGAATATTGTTCTTAAGTGACGGCAATAAAATATTCTTTTGTTAAATTTTACAAGTTTTAAACAATTTTTTTTTTTTAATAAAATTACAAGAAGATTAAAATAGATTTTCTTCTTATTTTTAAGTAAAGTTTTACTATTAAAATTTTCACACTTTAATTTAATTTTAAAGATGAGATGAAATCCGATAAGATAAAAACTTTTTTTTGTTGCAAACTGAAAGTTATAAATTTTAATTTTTAATTTTTAAAGCTGTAAATATTAAGGAAATTATATAAAATTAAATAATCAGAAACTATATTTTTGGTATTATTTTAAATTAAGAATAACTTTCTGTTCTATTTTTATAAAATACTTGGTGGACAGAGATAGTCTTACATATACTTCTAGTTTAGACATTTGACCCAGTATCTTATTATAATTTAAGTATATTTAACTTTATATCAATTAAGATTAAATTGTGTATTGGGTTAGTTCAATAATTCCAACTATTTTTATAAGCGTTTCAGACGGGGGGTGAAATAAATTCATCGTTAAAGTTATTACCAAAACCAATGGAAATAAACTCAAATTGGCAAATTTATTTTATTTAAAAAAAAAATTTTCAAAAAATAAAGTCGAATACAAAAAAATAAATAAAGTCTACTAATTCAGAATCTCACGTATACATAAATATAAATATTCTTGAATAAGCGAAATGCCCTAATTTTGAAACCATTTCAAAAATCCCTCCTAATTATTTTTATTGTACAGATATTTGAATTAGAGGAAATAAACAGATTATTGAAACCATAAAATCGACATTTTCGAAGCCAAAATTTTGGCAGTCAACATTTTGGAAGTCGACATTTTGAAAATCGACATGAGCTCCGTATCCCAGTTGATTCGACTTTATTTCATTCATTTTATATAGCTGACTAAAGTCGAATTACTTTATTTCTTTTTTTTGCATTCAATTTTATTTTTTTAACGTTTTTTTTGGAAATTAGATAGAATTGCAAATTCGACTTTATTTCAATTGTTTTTGGTAATTCACCCCCCAATCAGAAACCATACCAGCAATTTTTCTCAGAAAATGAACCAAAGTTTATGCTTGTTTATATATATAAAGAAAATTTGCAAAAAAAAAATCATCAAAAACTGCAACCGAAAGAAAAGAAATTTATTGAGAAAAAAATACTTAAGATTTTGAGGACAAATTCTTAAGTATTTTAAAAAGTTGTATCTGCAACTTCAGAACTTGGTATTTTGTCAATAGGTAAAACTGGTAATTTCTGAAAAATTAAAAGGATAAATCCATTACAGCTGTGACAGAAATATTACCCTACCAGCTAAAATTGAGCCAAAATTTGATGAACCATTTTTAAACTCAAAAGAAAAAATGAATTCAATTAAAAAACGAGGAAGAGTGTAGTAGAGTAGACTGTGTCAACTCTGGGATACCCGTTTGACCGTAACATATACATTATATCATCCGGTTAATTACTTTTGGCAAAATTTCATACATACAGCTTTATTAAGTTTAGTGGAATACTCATATAAAAAATGGGGTTGTATGGCAGCTACTCGAACCCTCTGCAATAGATCAACCAAATTTTGCTGTAACTTTGGCCATTACACTAAACTATTTTTGGCAAAATTTCAGACACCCAGCTTCATTAGGTGTAGAGTAATTCTCATATAAAATAAGAAGTTGTATGGCAGCTACTCGAACCCACTGCAGTAGACCAACCAAATTTTGTAAAACTTTGGCCATTACACTTAACTATTTTTAGCAAAATTTCAGACACCCAGCTTCATTTGGTGGAGAGTAATGCTCATATAAAATAAGAAGTTGTTTGGCAGCTACACGAACCTACTGCAGGAGACCAACCAAATTTTGCAGAAATTTTGTCCATAAAACTAAACTACTTTTGGCAAAATTTCAGACACGCAGCTGAAATAGGTACAGAGAAATACTGATATAAAAAAATAAGTTGTATGGCAGCTACCCGAACCCATGGACCCAAATGACTGGATTTAAATAGCGATGACGGCTATTACAAAAAAATGATTTTGCGAAAATTTCAAGATTCTAGCTCCTTTACTTTTTGAGCTATCGTGCGGACGATAACGGACGGACGGACGGACGGACGGGCATACATAGCTAAATCGATTTATTTTTCGATTCTGATCCGATCCATATGCTTGAGTCTATATCTACCCCCCCCCCCCCCCCCCTCCTCTCTGCGTCACAAACGTAATGGTAAATTTATTATACCCTTTGACTATTTAGTCACACGAGTATAAAAAATTTTAAATTTTACATTTCGGTGCATTTATAAAAGGGTAAAGATCAAAAGCGCCTTCAGCAAAAGAAAACTTCATTAAAACAAAAAAAATAAATAATATAAAAATCATACTAAACAAGTGAGGGAAAAAAACCAAGGGTTTTTAAAAAGCACATTTTCAAAATTATATACGGTTTCTTACTGAGTATTTTATCATTTATTTTTATAAAAATATATATTATGATAATATTATAATTTTGTTATTTCATTAATAATTAATTATATGACTAATAGCGAAATACTTAGAATATAACCCCAAAGCACTCAAGAAAACCTGTTAATAAATGCAAAATATAATGTTGGTGCTTCAATGTTAACGTTTAGTTTTGGAAAAACTTACACTGGTGAATAAGTAACTGTTTTATAAAAACATAAAAGATTTTGATGACCTAGTAGCCCTTCAATGGGGAAGGTTCCCAAATTTTTGCTTAGCAAACTTATGTTGGATCTGCCCACCCCCCTCCTGTCTTCACCCTTCCATTTTTTTCCGGTTATAGGAAATCAATTTTGAACTCCAAAAAAATTTGGAATTTTACCTAGAATATTATTATCAAACCAAAAATGGTTAAGACTAAGAAAAAATTTCTTCAATTTAAAGAGACCCTTTCAAATTTAAGAAAAACCTTTAACGTATGTTTTTTAATACAGTTTCTTAAGATTTTGTAGTGGAATTGTTTTGTTCTTTCTTTAAAGGTAAAATCTTTTGGTTAAGGGTTACTTTTTAGCACATTTTCAAAAAATTTTGTAAAAATGTGCCTATATAGCTTCACTCTGTCCGTCCGTCCGTCCCTTTTTACCTACGGCTGACTAAAAAATATCAGAAATGGGTAGGTATTGCAATAAAAATAATTTAATGTCAAAACTTTTTTTTGTTGCCCCCCCCCCCCACAAAGTCGAAAAAAGCCTTATATTTAAACAGTTATAATAAGAGTTCTATAAGGTATATTTCCAGCCTGAAAACGGTAACAGACAGCTGTTCTTATAAGCTTTACAAATTTTTAAAAACCAATTGCGGTACTAAAATTTACCGTTATTCAAAACTATGTTTTACAAAATTTTTGGTCCGTCATAACTTCGGAACGGCTAAATCTAGAAACTTGAAATTTTGGGAGAAGTCAGGTCTTTTGAAGTTAGTAGGAGTCGGTTAACAAAATTTTTTTTCACGCCCCCTCTTTAGGAGCTGTAAGGGGTCGAAAATTGAAATTTTGCTAAAAATTTAGCTTTTAAACACCTATAACTTGAATACCTGTCAAAATTTTTTTTCATTTATATACAAAATTGAAAGCTCCAAAACGAAAGTTTCAATAAGTGTCAACGGTTTTCCTTAATTTGACTTTGTCCGTCCGCCCGTCCGTATGTTTACAAAAACTTTTACACCGTTTGAAATAGAGTAAAGAAATTTTAACCACGCGTAGATATTACAAAAAAATTAATTTCATAGAAGAATTTTTTTCTGTAGCCCCACCCGTTACGGAGCTACAGCTGCCCAAAGTTTGAAAAAGTCCTATTTTTAAATTGTTATAACAAGAGTTTTGTTAAGTGTATTTTCAATCTGAGCTGGTTTTATAGGCTTCACAAAAATATAAGGATAAAATGTATCTGGTTACCATACGGTACTAAAATATACCATTAAGCTAAACTCAACCTTTGCAAAATTTTTGGGCCCACATATCTTCTAAACGGTTCAACCTAGGGTCTTGAAATTTTGGGAGAAGTTAGTATTCCGAAATTAGTAGGAGTCGGTTTACAAAATTTTTTTGTCATGCCACCTATTTAGGAACTATAAGGGCTCGAAAATTGAAATTTTGCTATTTTCAACCACCTGTAATTTCAAACACCTGTTCAAATTTTTTTTTACAAATATGCAAAATTTACAGCTGCAGCATTATATTATTCACAAAAAGTAGGTACTAAATATATAGGGGCTACTTGTAAAGCCATATTAAGTGAATATTCCAAATTTAAACTGATTAAAGTATATATTTGTAGAAATCTGTTAATTTAAAAATTATCAAGTATTAATAAACTATTTTACCAACACAAGTCAAATAATGTCGAATTCACCATTCTCCTATACTTCCAATAAAAATTAGCAAAAAAAACAATAAATAAGATAAAGTCGTTTCAGTTTAAATCAAAACGAGGAAGAGAGTGGTAGAGTAGACTGTGTCAACTCTGGGATACCCGTAAGACCGTTAAAAAACATTATATCATTATTATTATAAACATTAATTACTTTTGGCAAAATTTCAAACATAAAGCTTTATTAGGTGTAGTGTAATGCTCATATAAAAGAAGGAGTTGTGTGGCAGCTACTCGAACCCTCTGCAGTAGACCAACCAAATTTTGCAGTAACTTTGGCCATTGCACTAAACTATATTTGGCAAAACTTCAGACAACCAGCTTCATTAGGTGCAGTGGCTCATATAAAAGAAGGAGTTGTATGGCAGTAGATTCTTTTTTTGTTCTTCTTCAAAAAGACGATTTAGCTATGTCTATGTATGTCCGTCTGTCCGTCCGTTCGTACGCACGATAACTCAACAACTAAAGGAGCTAGGATTTTCGCAAATTCGTTTTTTTGCAATAGCCGTCATCGCTATTTAAATCCAGCCATTTTGGTCCATGGGTTCAGGCAGCTGCCATACAACTTCTTTTTTATATGAGTATGTCCGTCTGTCCGTCCGTTCGTACGCACGATAACTCAACAACTAAAGGAGCTAGGATTTTCGCCAATTCGTTTTTTTGCAATAGCCGTCATCGCTATTTAAATCCAGCCATTTTGGTCCATGGGTTCAGGCAGCTGCCATACAACTTCTTTTTTATATGAGTATTACTCTGCACCTATTACAGCTGTGTGTCTGAAATTTTGGCAAAAGTAGTCTAGTTTTATGGCCAAAGTTTCTGCAAAATTTGGTTGGTCTCCTGCAGAGGGTTCGAGTAGCTGCCATACAACTTCTTATTTTATATGACCATTACTCTATACCTATTAAAGCTGGGTGTCTGAAATTTTGCTAAAAATACTTTAGTGTAATGGCTAAAGTTTCTGCTAAATTTTATATGAGCATTGCACTACTCCTAATAAAGCCGTATGTTTGAAATTTTGCCAATAGTAATTAACCGGATGATATAATGTATATGTTACGGTCATACGGGTATCCCAGAGTTGACACAGTCTACTCTTCTACACTCTTCCTCGTTTTCTTTTAATATGGACATAAAATCACAATCTCGCGTATAAATGAATATAATCCAGAAAAAGGTTATACACCCGGATTTTGAAATACATAATCGCAAACTCTTTTTTATAGTTATTTTCATTCTTACATATATACACAAGAAATCATTCACAATAATGAGGACTCCCTCCCTAAACCTTCAATAAACAATTCTTGGAACTCTGATTTTGTAAGTAACCATCAAATACTTCAAATGATTCCTTTAAAAACATGAATTGTACTTAAAATTCTTGTTTTAAAGGATTGAGTTCAGAATCAGGGTATACCCCTCTTGGAGAATATTGATACGAGATTCGGAATTCAGACTCCTTTTAATTGTAATCTTTATATACCTAATTTTATTCTTTTATTTATTTATTTATTTATTTGTAGGACCAGACAATAGTAAATATTACCTAATAATAATAATCCTTTGCTTATTGGACTTATTATTAAATTATTTTAGTATACACATTTTTTATTAGATATGATCCGACCAGGGTTTCAACCCGAGACTTTTCGATTGAACAGTCGCCACTTTACCACTGAGCTATCGGTCAGATTTTTATTCTTTTGTTAAGCATTTTTACCAGCTCAGACAGATAAGGTTATGCTAATTAAGTATAAATCGGAATAAAAACAATGTGAAATGTGTTTATTATTTCAAAAAATCAGTTTAATATCTAAATAAACTGAAAAACAAAATTCTTATCCATTCTTAACTTTTTATAGTATTCATTATCATGATGTTATGCTAGAACGTTGATACATATTTGTTTTTATAGTTTTCATTTAAAAAAAATTTAAATTTATTTTATTTGTTTTTATTTTAACCATTTTTTTCTAGGTTCCCTTTTTTTGTATCTTTTATTTACAGATTATCTCGAATATACAATAATTTCTATTTTATGTTTTTTGTTGAAAAAGGGTTAACCACTAAAAATGAATTAAATTTAAGTGTTCCGTTGATATTGATTATGATTATTACTAATGGTCAGTTGTTAAAGTTTTGTTGCCCAATTTTATTAAAAAATATTTTTGGGAAAACGCTTTCTTTAATAAAAATTAGTTACAGTAAGAACTCGTTTATTTCAATATAAAATAAATAGAAAATATTCTCCACTTAACTTTTCTATATATATACAAGTTACAACTACGAGGGTCTTAATTTGTAAAACTTCTTAATAACAAATATTAGTTAATTTTTGAACAACTAGTAAAATTTATATTAAATCAAACTTAACAATTTAATATTAAACGAAATTACTATTGCTGTGTTTGACTGTATATTTTATAGTCAAGATCTAATCAAAGGGATTAGATCATGATCGATAAGTAATCCTTTATCCATTTCAATAAAATAAAGCTATTTGCTATTTGGAATAATGGATAAAGTTACTGAATAAAAATATGGCTTTACTTCATTCTTAGAAGTATATTTTTCCTATTTGAACTTGAAGTATCTTCTTCAGGAATTTTAGCATATTCTAAGTTTTTTATGAATAAAATGAAAGTAATATTTTAAACTTTAAGTAAAACCTTCAAAAAAATTAATCATTCAGTGACTTGAATTATTTTTATCCATATGAACTGAAGCATGGCTACATAACATATGCCCTTGCTTAGAACAGATTATGCTACTAGTCTACTTTTAACTTTGAAGCTTTACTAATATCACTTTTTTTTTGAAAGTTTTACAAATTATGTTACATATTTCGAAAATTAAAAAAAATTATAATTTTAAATTAAGAAATTTGTTTTTTTAATGCATTAAACTTATATTGAAATATTTTAAAAAAGGTTAAAAAAAACTAGTTTTACTAAAAAATTTAATAGTGGAGATCATAAAATAATTTTTTTGAAACTTAATTCAGTTATTAAAATTATTTACCTTTGTTTTCAGTTAACTTTTTTTTTACTGTAACAATACTTTTCTAATAAGAATGTATAAATAAAAGCAAGTAAAAATGGCAGGCATTATGTAAAACAAGAATTTTTGAAAACTACACAAATCCATTATCAAAATTGTAGTTTTATTTATATTTTCTGTGAAGCAAATTTTTGGCATAAAACCAATATAAGCTTTTTTCAATTTCAGGCAAAGATCGTACGCATTCTACGCTTTGAAGAGTTACACGCTTTAAGTTGTATATCGAGATTTATATGGAAGCTTATGAAAAAGCGTAAAACGCTTGCAAAGTACAAAGGTGGCCAACTTTAACTTTTTTGTGTTTTTTTTTTAACGCTTTTGACATTTAAAACTAAAAACTGGAAAAAAAATGTTTTGATGTTTAATTTAATTTGATTTGATTTTTATTGTGAATACGTACTATTTAAAATAAACTACCTTCTCTTTGTTAACAACTTTGACTTGCTTCTAAAAGCATTCATTACATTTTGAAGGTTTTGAAAATACAAATATCGTAGAAATCTCAGAAAAATTAAAATTTTTAAAGCGTACATTGAGTTTCGATCTTTACAATATAAATTTTTACATTTAAAACTATAAAGTGTTGGATTAGAAAATATTTTATTTATAACTCTAACTTATCATACAAATTTATTTTCTTTTTGAGATTTTAGAAATTTAAACTTGGAGATTTTGTAACCATTGGAAATTTAAAACTAATAAGACATTCGATATAAAATGTATTAAATTAATCTCAAACCATGTGCTAGCAAAAAGGAGGATCAAACAGAATTTAAGTATAAAGCACATTTTTAAAAACCTTTTTAAAAAAACTTAAACTTATGTACATATAAACGTATAAATGAAGTTATATTTAGTTGTATTTTATTACAAAAAGAAACATAAAATAAAAGGAAGCTTTCGTTTCTAATGTTACGATAGATAGGGTTGTTTTAAATATTATAACTTTGTAGTCTAGTACCGAATAAAAGGAATAAAACTGTAAAGCACAATTATTAGCACATATAAAAAATCATGTATTAGAATGCTGAAAAACAATTTTATATTATAGTAAAAAAAAGTTACAAGGCTAAAAGTAAAAAAATGAATTTATATTTTATGCGTTTTCCAAAAGAGGTTTATTGTTGTAATATAAAATACATATAGTAAAAATTTTATTTGTTTTTTTACTAAATAGAACATACACATATAGTTAATACATTGTTCTAAGATTTATTTATAAAGCTATTTGAATATGATTTTATGTATTAGCGTATTCACAAACTAATATGTATATACATATAAGATAAATTAAAAGCATTTATTTAATGTTAGTATATTTATTTTTTAACTTTGCATAAATTTATATTTTAATCATAACGGGATTAAAAATGTTTTTTTATATATGTATATCTTTATCAATATATAAAATTGTTTTTAATAACTGTTTAAAATATTTATATTTTATTATCAAATATTAAAGCGAAAACATAAGAAAAAGTTAATTTAAAATAATTTATAATGAAATATTTTGTGGCAATTTCAAAACTAGTTTTTCTCCTTCAGTTTTTGAGTGACGAACATAATAAACCTTAACAAAATACGTATTATATCATTATTATATTTGAATATTATCTATTAATTACAAGAAACAAGGAATACATACAAAATATTACACATATACATATTATATGAGATGAGTACATATCAACTGTTTATCAAACCATTTACTTAAATAAAATTTTTACATTCATTTTTTCTTATCTTAAATTTTTTTAACTACGCATCATTTCAAAGTAATAATAAAAAAAAATTTCTGAAGATAAGTTTTTTGAGAGCTAACCGAAGTTTGGATCGGATCTTAACCAACAAAATAGGGAACCTAGAAATTGTTTGAAAAATATTTTGTGAACATTTTAAAATTGTAGCTTTTTTAGTTTTTAAGTTATCTTGCTAACACGCAGACGGACACACTTTTCGGAATCGATTTACTTTTTGATACTGGTCCAATACATATCTTTGACACTATATCTTGCTTGTTTAGATTGGTGCCTTGCAAACGGAGGAAAAATAAGATTTAGATTTAAAAATATTTTATTTATAACAGTAAATATTATAAACAAATTTAATGGCCCTTTTCCTCTCGGATGTGGGCCAGAGAAAAAATTTTAATAAACATACCGTGGCCTTAATTGAATGCACGAGTATAAAAAGTATACCTTTTCAGTTTCAAAATGAGAATAGTAAACTTCAAAGTGGAATAATAACTTTCAATATGAAAATAGTAAACTTCGATATGAGAGTAGTAAACTTCAATTTGAGAATTTTTATTTAAAAATATTAATGAAATACCAAATATTTTAGAAAAAAAATAGATTTATTAATACTGCATATTTTCTAAGTTAATAGCGGCAGGTATTTTCCTTTGAATGGATCCGATACAATTGGCACATATTGTTTGTGTAATTGTCTGAAGGCCTTCTTCCACAAGGCTTTTAGGTTAAACATTGGGCTATAGGGTCCAAGTTTAAGTATCTTATTTCCATTGAATTCCTGCTTCAATAAAACTTCTTCAATATTACTGTGACATGGTGCATTGTCAATCACGATAACAACCGGTTCACCATGTCTGACCATTGCTTGGCGAAGGCAGGTTTCCATCCACTCTTTTGCGTTTTCTTTTTTGAAGGCACCTCTTCGTATTTCATAATGAATAAATCCTATTGTGCTTATACAGCCTATTACATGTACATTTGCGTTTTTTGAACCGGCTGCTATAGTTGTGCATCTTGTTCCTTTCAAAGATCTACCCCGCGTTCGTGAAATATGAATATTTAATTTACTTTCGTCCATAAACAAGATTGGCTTATTTTGGGACTGAAATTCCAATAGACCTTCAGCAAACTCCTTTCTTTTTTGTTTATTCTCAGGGCTGTTTCCCTTTTCTGGTTCATATCTTACGTATTTCAACGAGTAACAGAGAGAATCTAGGTGTTTAGAAAGAGTTGCTTTTGAAATAGAGAAATTAAATTTTTATTCAAACGCACCAGTAAGTTCCGCTAATGTAATGCGACAATTTTTTTCTATCATTTCAACGAAATAATCTTTATGAATTTGAATAATTTTTTCAAATCTTTTCCCTCCTCGTTTGTCTGAGGTTTCCCCTTTTGAAATCCAACGATATACTGTTGATTGAGGAATATTAAGACGGTGTGCAAGTTGTTTCCAGTTTCCATTCATATTTGACAAGTAATTGTGTTTTCTTAGATTGTTTTTCTAATTTTTTAATTTTTGTAGACATTGTTGTAGGGTTTTATTTTTACTATAAAAACAAAATTGTAATTATGCTCTAAAATTTAAACAATTTATTGAAAATCCACACAAAGATTACTATTCTTATTTAGATTTTAGCATTTCTCATATTGAAGTTTACTATTCTCATATTGAAAGTTACTATTCCACTTTGAAGTTTACTATTCTCATATTGAAAGTTATTATTCCATTTTGAAGTTTACTATTCTCATATTGAGGTTTACTATTCTCTGAATATTCTTTGAAACTGAAAAGGTATAGTTTATATAAAATAATATAGGTATACAAAATATAACTAAAATTGATTTAAACGTCAATAAATTTTTTAACGTAAGAAACACAAAAAGTTTAAAGTTGGCCAACTTTGATTTTCACCTTTAATGTCAAAAGCGTGTTGTAGTAAAAGAGTAGATTTTATTATACCGATTTTATTATAAAAGCGTTCTTTGAAAAGGTTTTATATAATATATCTATTTATCACCTACATACGAATGAAAACCAAGATACTACAAGTAACAAATAAATGAAAACAAAAATATTTCAAATAAATGATTATATGATTAGTGTAACTTATTGGTGCAACAAGGCCCTGCTCACAAGTTTTAAAATTATCTGTGAAACTTAATAAATTACTTTTTTTAAATTATTTTTTTTGTTTTACAATTTTTGCGGCAGCTAAAAGAAAATCCCCCAACACTAACCAGATCATTTCCGTTATCAATTGAAACGAAGCTTGTAACTTTCCCAAGAATTTTGCCACAAAGAAGCAAGCAAAAAAAGTTGTGCAGGATTGTAAAAGTGGAATTTCACAATTAACGATTTTAAGAATGTGCATTAATTTAAAATTTTTGTTTAGGTTTTTGATGTTTTGTAAAGAATTTTGTGTGCCAAAATAGTAGCATTCAAAATTAAAGAAACTCAAGAAAAAGAAACAAGACTCTATTCTATGAAAAATTAAGAACAGGTACTAGAAAATATGATATGTATTAATTTTCCATAATTAAAAATCAAAAGCCTGAAAGCAATGCACATTTACATGCAATGATGCAATGTTGGATGGAATAAATATATTGCAATGTATCAAACAATAATTGATAAAATTTATGATAAACAGTACCATGAACTGATTCTAATAATTTTGTTTTTTAAATTTGCTATTGTGAATTGTGATAAATTCATATTAAATTTTTTTTTTGTATTTTTTATTTGACTAAAAAATAATATCGTTTTAAGTTTCACATTTGAAATAAACAAATAGACAAAACATAAATTTCAAGAATCCAAGTCAATTTATTACAAATTTTTAAATTTAAAAACTATTATTTGTTTTGTTTTTCTGTATTTTTTTTCTTCATATTAGATATGACATTAGTAGTTAGATACGACATCAGTGGAGGTAAATTTTAATACCGAATAGTAACCATAAACATTTGCCAAAGGCTCTTTTTTTTGCAATATCTACCCGAGGTTTAAATTTTTTTACTCTATTTCAAACGGTGTAAAAGTTTTTGTAACCTGAAAACAGCAAAAGAAAGCTGGTTTTATAAACTTAATAAATTTTTAAAAGGCAAAATTTTAGGGCTGCCATACAATACTAAAATTTACCATTATGTAAAACTTAATTTTTGCAAAATTTTTGCCCACACTTATCTGTTAAATTTTTGGCCACACTTATCTGGAGAAGCTTGATCCTCAAAAATTAATAGGAGTCGACCAACAAAATATGATTGTCAAGCCCCCGTTTAGGAGCCAAGGGCTTGAAAAATAAAAACTCGCTATTTTTAAAACACCTTTAACTTGAATACCTTTTCAAATTTTTTTTTTACAAATATACAAAATTTAAAGCTGCAGCATTATATTTTAACATATGTTAAAGGCTTTTCTTAAATTTCAAAGAGGTTCTTTGAATTGAAGAAATTGTCTTAGTTTAATTGTCTGAATTGAAGAAATTGTTTTAGTTTTAACCATTTTTGCTTAGATAATAAAATGGCTGCTATTTAATGGGTCAGTATTTTTATATATTTTTGGTCAGTATTTTAAGTAAATGGTCAGTATTTAAAATAACATGTCAGTAGGTAAAATAAATGATCAGTATGTCGCTAATTAGGGGTGAAATTCCAAATTTTGGTGGAGTTCACAATTGATTTCCTAGAACCTAAAAAAATTGAAGGGTGGGGGAAAGGGGGGGGGGGATGGGCAGATCCATCATAAGTTTGTTAAGCAAAAATTAGGGAATCTTTCCCATTAAAGAGCTACTTGGTCTTAAAAATTAAAACTTTTATGCTTTTATAATGTTTATATAACATTAACAGTGTATGTTTTTCCAAAATAAAACGTTAACATTGAACCTCCAGCATTATATTTCGCACTTGTTAACAGTGATTGTATTCGAAGTATTGATTTCACTTTTATTCATCATAATTAATAAATTGATGAAATAACTAAATTATAATATTATCATTTATTTTTATATATATTTGTATAAAACTAAATGATAAAATACTCAGTAACAAACCCTATATAATTTTGAAAATTTGCTTTTTAAAAATCCTTGGTTTTTTTCATTATTTGTTATTATAATTTTCAGGTATGTACGTTCTAATACGTTCAGGTATATGTACGTTCATTTCTAATACGTTTTGATTTTTTTTCTTTCTGTTCATACCAAAGCATTTTTATTATGTTGAATTAACATTTTAGTAGTTTCATTATACCCGTATGACTATATAGTCCAAGGGTATAATAAATTTGCCATTACGTTTGTGACGCAGAGAAAGAGGGAGGGTAGATATAGACTCAAGTGTATGGATCGGATCAGAATCGAAAAATAAATCGATTTAGCTATGTATGTCCGTCCGTCCGTCCGTCAGTCCGTCCGTCCGTCATCACGATAACTCAAAAAGTAAAGGAGCTAGGATTATGAAATTTTCACAAATTCGTTTTTATGCAAAAAACGGAATCGAGTTTTAAATTCAGCCATTTTGGTCCACGGGTTCGAGTACCTGCCATACAACTTCTAATTTTATATGAGCATTATTCTATACCTATGGAAGCTGCGTGTCTGAAATTTTGCCAAAAGTAGTTTAGTATAATGGCCAAAGTTACTGCAAAATTTAGTTGGTCTACTGCTGAGGGTTCGAGTAGCTGCCATACAACTCCTTCTTTTATATGAGGATTACATTACACCAAATGAAGCTTGGTGTCTGAAATTTTGCCAAAAATAGTTTAGTGTAATGGCCAAAGTTACTGCAAAATTTGGTTGGTCTACTGCAAAGGGTTCGAGTAGCTGCCATACAACTCCTTCTTTATATGAGCATTACTCTACACCTAATAAAGCTGAATGTTTGAAATTTTGCCAAAAGTAATAAACCGGATGATATAATGTATATGTTACGGTCATACGGGTATCCCAGAGTTGACACAGTCTACTCTACTACACTCTTCCTCGTTTTTATATATAAATATACATTAAATTCTACTATCATAAGTTTAATTAAATTATATTTTTCGCAAAATTTCTTGTATGTATTACATTTCTTTAATGTATATATATATATTTATTAAACCTAATTATATACTTTCATTTATATACGTAAGTATTAGTAATTAGAAATATGTTACGTGTATACATAACACTCAACATAACATAGGGCACGCTAATCAGTAGCAGCAACAGCGGAGTTTGTCTTTTATTATATTTAGATAATTATGTTTCATTTGACAAAAAAAAAATATCGATATTTGTAATTATGTTAATAGCATAATAATTGAAAGAAATTTTGCGATAAATATAATTTAATTAAACTTATGATAGTAGAATTTAATGTACCATACATTTTTTTTTAAAATAATGTACTGTTGCTGTAAATTCATTTTTTTAAATACATATTTTAATTTTAAATTCTAATTTTATATCTTCGCATTTTCCATTTGCAACATTTTTTCTGTACAATGTTCTAATTAATATAAATTTTATTAAATGTTCATAAGTTATCTATTTATAACAATAGATTTTTTTTGAATAACACTATAAAATTTTTAGATTAAACAGTATTATAAAAAAAAACACCAAATTTATACATTTGTATAGATAACAAACACATTTATTAATTAACACCAATATTTTGTAATAGTTTCTGATGTTTTTGAATTTCATTTTAAATTTTTTATTATATATATATATATGCTTTTATTAAACCTAAAATTAAAAAAAAAAAAAAAATAAAAACATTTTAGTCCTTTATGACGTTTATTATACCCGTGCATACATATATGAACATCGGGTATATTAAAATTACCTCTCCGTTTGTAACGCATCGAAATATAAGAGCTAGATATAGTGTCAAGGGTACGTATCGAATCAGCATCGAAAAGTGAATCGATCTGGCTATGTAGACAAATTATTAATTGTTCTATGGTATAGTGGGTAGGACATGGAACTAGTAGTCAAAACGTTTTGGTTCGATTCCTGGCTGGGGCAAAATTTTTTCTTTTTTTAAATTCATCTTAAAATTCTCATTTACAAATTATTTATTTTTTTTAATACATTTTTAAAAAAATTCAAAACAGTTATTCAAAACAAACAATTGATACCATCGCAACTATAATAATTTAAAAAAAAAATTGAGATGAATATAAAGTCGATGGCTTAGTGGTTAGGACGTCGACATTTTAATTGAAAAGTGTTGGTTCGAATCTCGTTGAGAGCATATTTTTTTTTAAATTCATCTTTTTTTTTAATTCATTTTTTTTTTATTAATTTTTTTTGTAATTAAATATAAAAAAACAAATATTTTGAATTTTCTGTCAAACAGTTCAATTGCAATATATGAATTTCTTATTTATTTAATACACGCACGGGTATCTAAAAGTTGACAAGGGCAACTATAATCTTCCTCGTTTTTATTTCATGTTCACCAATATGTAAAATAAAACATCTGTATTTCTCTTAGTAATGACAATCGTTTTAAAATAATAAATATTTATTATAAATACAAATATTAAAATTTAATATCTTTTGTTTTTTTTTATCATGCAAATATTAGTTTTTTAATAATAAATAATCTGGCTTATAAAATACATAATTGTTATTTTTTATTTTATCTCCCATTTAGTCCAAATAAAGAAATTACACATAATGAGAACTAATAGCATGAAACTATTAATATATATAAAACAAGGCAGAGTGTAGTAGAGTAGACCGTGTCAACTCTGGGATACTCACGTGACCGTTATATCTACATTATAGCATTCGGTTAGAAATTCATATATCAGCCAAAAGAAAATATAAGTTGAAAGACAGCTCTTCCTTTCCTCCATTCCTCCTTTCCAAACCTGTTCATATAAAAGATGAAATTGCATGGCAGGTACTCGAACCCACTGCATTAGAACAACCAGGTATTACATAGTTAGATCGACTTACTTTTCGATTTTGATCGGTATCTTTGAGTCTACTCCCCCTCCTTCTCTGCGTCACAAACGTAATGGCAAATTTAGTATACCCTTTTGACCTATAGTCATACGGATATAAAAAGTGTTATTAACTTATTACATTTTTATATCGGTTAAATACTTAAAAGCCATTCATTTTTTGTGAGTTAAGACTAGGAATCATATAACTTAGTTGGTAAAATAATTTTTTAACTATTGTCAGTGGTGATAATTAAATTTTCATAACTATAAAGGATAAAGGACATACCAGATTATACCTTTATATAAAGTAATTTTTTATGATAGTTGGTTGAAATAAATACGTTTCCTTCAATCTAAAATTGAAATTTAATAAAATATTAAATTTTTCAAAAATAATTAAAATACAAGACACCTCTTCATTTTCAAAATGCTAGTATTTAACTTTATCAAACTAAATTAATTTAACGAAATTTGAAACTGCAACTAAATGCAACAAAATAAATCTGTATATTTGATACACAACCACAAAGCTTTGCCTTTTCCAGAAATGTCTTTCCATATTCCTGATTCCATTTATTTGAAAGTTATCAGCCTTTCAACGAAAAAAAAATTTTTATGTTTCAAATTTTTACATTTTTAAATCATTTTAATTCAGTTGTTTAATTTGGCGTAAACCAGTTTACTTTTATAATACTGTTAGCCAGATGTACCTCTTGAGTATTTCAGAATGAAAAAAATAACGCAGTATATTTATAAAACAATACAAGTTATACTTTGTTTAAACAGATTTCAAATTGGGTGGCATTGTGGTTAGAGTATTCTACGGCTGGTTGGCAAAGTAATTAGAGTGCCTACCATCCACTGAAAGTGAAAAAAACTTTTCAAGTTTTAGACTTGACTCAACTATCATTCGCTATTGGATTAAAATTCTTGGCTTAATCAATAATTAATAATTATATATATCTTTTGCAAATCTTTGACGTTTCTACATGTTAAAAGGCCTAGTACAATATCATGTTTATATTGTATTTCGAATTTATTAAGATCACTTCTAATAACATAAATATAATATGATCTAATATGACCCGGTTTAAACACTGGTCAGATTATATCTAATACTAAAAAAGATATTTTAGATCATAATATAAAATACATATATCTGTCACAACAGAAAAGGTAATGTTGACCCACTCGCTTATTACATTGTACGTAGGAGGGGATTATATATAAATAAATCTTAAGATAATTTAATTGAAACTAATACACAAAACAATTTTGAGTTAGTTGAAATCCCCTAATGGCATTCTCAAGTTAATGGGATACAAACGTTAACAAAATTGAATTATTATTTATTGCAATTATAAAATTGTTAATATTAAAGAAAGCATTTACTTATTAAATTATTTTTAAAAAATTAATATTTTTAAAGCCACCCAATAAATTTTACTTTCGAAATCTTTTTTTTAAATCTAAACTAAAATAGCAAATCTATATAGAATAAATGATTATAATTGTTAAAGACCATTGTCCATTTGAATTCTATTTCAATATATTATATTTATTTATGTAATTTTTTTTTTTTTTGGTACGTGATCAGATTTAAATTTAGTCTAATTTTAAAAATATATTTGAATATTTGAAAAAAATATTGGTAGATATTTAACTACAGTTATAATATTTGACAAAAAATAAAATTCTTTTGTGGGTTAACCATAAAATTTTATTTAGAAATATTTTCATATTTTTAAGAATTTTATAGATCCAAAGAAGAAAAATTAATTTTGTTTTTAAATATTCAAATTGCATTTAATATTTAATATGAATTCTATAATTAAAATAAATGTGGTTTCCAAAAAATATACATATTTAAAAATACCATATTCAGGCGAGTGTTAATATTGTAATAATTAAGATTTATATTTCTTTTATATTTTTTTAAAGAATTTTTATTATAATTATCATGATACAGAAATTACTATATAATTTTTACCAATTTTTAACTATTTTATTCGACCGGTGGCGTAGTCGTTAGGACGTCGACATTTGAATCGAATGGTTTCGGCATAAACCTTGTCATATTTGAAACATTAAATCGTTTAGTAAAGACGATTATTGCAATTTGATATTTGATAAAATTAATATTTGCCGGCAAATGGAATGGAGCGACCAAAGACCAATCACATGTGTCCTTTTAGGAGATAGTTCCGGTCAATTTCGAAAAAAATTTAAATAAAAATAATAATTTATTGACAATGTGTAGTTGGTATTACTTTTGATGGTTGTGCAACTATTGTTAAAGTTTGTAAATTACAAAGACGTTTAATATATATTCTTTCATATTCTGTCTTTGTTCTACTTTCTTTAAGCACTTTTCCAGTACTTTTTCAGTGGTGAATAGAAAGAGTTTTTCTAAACTTTTTCAGTGGTGAATGGAAACATTTCTTTTATCATACTTTTAGATACTTTTTAGTCGTGAATATAAGTAGTTTTCTCAGTTCTGCTTGAGTAAAGAACTAATATTACATTTGCTAAAAATTATTAAAAAAAAATTACACAAAATAGGTACTCACCTTTATTCAAAATTTTTTGATTTTTTTTTTATTTTTAAATTTAATTATAAAATAACTTCCACAACTTCCGCCAATTAAGTTTTAACTCCAATTAAATTTAATTGTTAGTGATGGAATTCAGTAACACTCTATTAGGTATAAAAACGGACGGATGGACGGACAGACACACATAACTAGATCGATTTACTTTTCGATGCTGATCCGATACGTACCCTTGACACTATATCTAGCTCGTCTAGATCAAAGCCTTACAAACGGGGGAGCAATTTTAATATTCCCGATGTCATATATGTATCCCAAGTAACAAAATATATCTCATAAGACTCTAGAAGAATTCTTTAAGAGTTAATTCTGAAAGTATTGCTCTCAAAGTTTACTCTTGAAGAATTCTTCTAGAGTCTTATGAGATCATTATAAGAGTTAAAATACAAGCTTTTTCGTCAATAATATAAGCCAAAATACTACGGGCATTGAAATTTTATTAATAAAAGTAGGCATTTTACCTCGAAAAAAAACAACGCGCGCCAAAAATAATTAAAATTTAAAAAATTTAAGGCTTATTATTCTATTTCTACCTATGTTTATGTGAAAATTCGAGTAAATTTCTGTAAAACTAAATATAAAATACAATAAATTATTTCTTAAATTGAATTGAAGCTATCATTTTATGTTGTAAATTATTTAAATTTAATAATTTTTACAAGAAATATTTGTTCATATTTTTTTAATTCAAAATTAATTTTCTTATAAGAGTAAAATTCTTCATATGAGAATAATTCACTGAAAAAAATTATTAACAAATCAAATAAAGTACAAAATTTTTCACATTTATGATTTGTCCGTTTATTAAAATTCTGAACATAATTTAATAATATTATAAATATGTAACATTATTATTGTTATTATTATTAATAGCACTAGCTGACAAGGTTATAAATATTTATTAATTCATAAAATATATTTAACCAGGTTCACAAAATTTATAATTTTTTACTTTGGATATTTATTATTAACGTCTTCATCAAAAATATGAATAAGTTTCAAGTTTTGAATTAAATTCAAAAATCTAAAAATTATTCTACCCTACACCTATAGAATAGGTAAAGGGGTATATTAACTTTGGTATGGTGTTTGTAACCACCTAAAGGAAGCGAGCTAGATATGGAAAAGTATATATATTTGTGATCAGCGTGACCGCCTTAGTCGATATAGCCATGTCCGTCCGTCCGTCCGTCCGTCCGTAGGCACGATAACTCAAAAAATAATGGAGCTATCTTGATGAAATTTTAACTGTAGGTTACTAGGACTGAAAGTACGGCGGGGATTGCATATGGGCGAAATCGGCCCATGGGTTCGGATTCTGGACCTTTTAATCGGTTTCAGGGCTAACGAACAAATATAAAAAATCACGATAACTCAACAACTAATGACGCTATCTTCATCAAATTTGTGCTGTAGGTTACTAGTAATAAAAATACTTCGGGAATTGCGTAAGGTCGGAATTGGACCATGTGTTCGGAACCTAGAACTTTTTGATCGAATTTAGGCCAAACGAGCATAATTCCGAAACCAATGAAGATAGAACCTCCAAATTTAGTATCAGGGTGTCCTTTCCTATTTCCTAAGTGTCTTGTGAATTTGCGTCCCATTGGAGTAGTGGGTCGGGGACCAGCCACACATTTCCGAAGACCTTAAAGCATATCTTTAAAATTAATAAAGATAACAACTTGAAAAAATGTAGAAGCTTCAAATTTGGTGTTCTTTACTATCTCTTGCGTGTTCCCCTAATTTGGGATCAATTGGAGTGGTGGTTCTGTACCCCTCTCAGACCTCCCAAGTTTTAAAGGCTTATAATCGAAATTACTAAAAATAGTTACTTAAAATTAGGATAGACCGTTCAAATTGTGTACAAGGGTTAACTAGTACTATAAGTACAGCGCGGACTATATAAGGGCGAAATCAGCCCAACGGTTCGGATTCCGGGCCTTTTAATCGATGTCAGGGCTAAGGAACATATATAAAAAATCACGATAACTCAACAACTAATGAGGCTATCTTCATGAAATTTGTGCTGTAGGTTATTGGCAGCGAAACTACGGCGGTGATTACGTACGGTGAGGATTGGACAATGGGTTCGGAACTTAGAACTTTTTGATCGAATTTAGGCCAAACGAGCATAATTCCGAAACCAATGAAGATAGAACCTCCAAATTTGGTATCAGGGTGTCCCTTCCTATTTCGTAAGTGTCTTTGAAATTTGGGCCCCATTGGAGTAGTGGATCGGGGACCAGCCACTCAGTTCTTAGGCCCTTAAAACATATTTTCGAAATTAATAAAGATAGTTACTTGAAACAAATGTAGAAGCTTCCAATTTGCCACAAGGGTGTTCTTTACTATTTCTTGCGTGCCCCCCTAATTTGGGATCAATTGGAGTGGTGGTTCAGAACCTCTCTTAGACCCCCCAATGTGTAAAAGCTTATCATCGAAATTAATAAAACTAGTAACTTAAAATTAAGATAGAGCGTTCCAATTGTGTACAAGGGTTAACTAGTATTGAAAGTATGACGGGACTGCATATGGGCGAAATCGTACCATAATTTCGGGTCCTGGAACCCTTGAAAAGTTCAAGGACTAACAAACATATATCTTAAAAACACCATAACTCAAAAAATAATGCCGGTATTTAGATGAAATTTAACAGTAGGTTACTAGTAATGAAAGTACCATGGGAATTGGTTGTGGTCGAGTTTAATTTCGAAGCCAAAGAATATATTTCCTATGTCCTATGTGTCTCCGAAATCTAGACTTAATTGTAGGGGTTTAGCTATGTTCAAAGGTACTTGCTGCATTTATGTAAAATTTATTTTTATATTTAAATGAATTATATGAAAAGGTGTAAATTTTTAATCGTATTTTAGAAATACATTTATTGCATATTTTGCGTTTATAAGTTTTTCTATTAGGTATATAAACTAACCATTTAAAATAATTGCAATTTTTAAAAATTTGGATTATTAAATATATTATGCTTTGATTATCTTTTTATCACAAAATTTAATAATTAGAATTTTTTCATTTTGTAATTGAATTGGAATAAATATATTTTCATTTATTTCAAGTTTGTTTGTTTTTTAATATTTTTAAATAGATAAATTAGTAAGAATTTGTAGTATTTTTTAATAGATAGGGTAATTAGAAAATGTTTTTAGTATTATACAGTTAATTTGGTTAGCTATGTCTTACGATCAAATTAATAACAGCTTCTATGGTGTTAAAATGACTTATGGATATGTCCTTAAATTAGAACCAAATAGGTGTAGGGTATTTCTAAGTCGGTTGCACCGACTGACTGTTTCTTTACTTGTTTTTAATTCATGCTATGCTATAAAAATTAAAAGATATAATAAAATACATATTTCGTGTTTTTAAGCATTAAATAACTTTAGAAGTATAATTTAAAAATAGTAGGTAGTCTATTATACATTATATTAAAATAATAATAAATGTTGAATTTTTATTTATTCTAATTTCCAAGTATTTCGACAAAACGTATTGTTTGATAATTTTTTTCAGTGTCAAAATATATTTTTTTTTCTCAGAAAATTCTAATTTTTTGTTATATCTAAACAAACAAGTTACAGGTATGCCAAAATTTATACTGCGTTTGTACCACATGAAACTTATTAAATTAGTATAACATATAGCTGTTCAATATTTTTACATGTGCATGTTCATATGTATATTCATAAAAATATGTAGGTTCGTATAATATATGATAATACTTACATAATATTATTGGTAATACAAAAAATTGAAGTAAAAAAAAATACCGGCACTAAAACTTACTTAACATAATATAGTGCACAATGTTTTAATCTTGTGTAGATTAAAGAAATAAAAATGACAGAAATATTTTTAAAGAAAGACGAATTTTAAAAGCTTTATCATTTCATTGTAACTAGTTAAGTAATACTAAAACAATAATAGATTAATGTACATTGAATATTTTTTACTACACAAATATAATTTGAACATTTTGCGGCTAATTTTAAATAGTTTTGCAGTAAAGTTGATGTTTAGAGTTGGCAAAGACAACCCTTTCTTTGTAGTTTTACATATAAACAAAAAAATGCATGTTTTATGAAATGAGTCTTTTTACTCTTAAGAGAATATTGCTCTTCTTACAAGTATAAATCAGTCTTTTTACTCTTATTATGAAAATATTGATCTTGTTAGAAATATAAATCAGTCCTTTTACTCTTATTATGAGAATATTGATCTTGTTACAAGAGTATTAATCTACTTATTTAAGTTAGATTCTCACAAAGGAATTCTTATAAGAGCACAATTCTATAAGAGTTAAAATCTCATAAAAAAGACTTTATGAGAATAGAAATTTTCTTACTTTTAATGGAGATATATGAAAATAGTTTTACTAGTTTTAGAGTAAAAGAATTTTTAACACTAGAAGTGTTGATATCTTATAACAAGAACACTTTAAGAGTTAATTTAACTCTTGTAATAAGAAATATGTTATGAGAGCCTTCAAGTGTGTTATGAGAGCCTTATGAGATCTTTTCCAAATTTTCTAGAGTATTACTCTTGGCAAATATTACTTGGGATGCACGAGTATAAACATAATTAGGGAGGATCAGCCCGATTACTCAAAAACTAAAAGGGCTAGAGTTTCGAACTTCACACAAAGTCATTTTTAGATAATTTCTAGGTTCCCTATTGTTTTTGGTTAAAATCGGACCAAGCCTTCTGGGAGCTGCCATACAACTCTTTTGCACCAATATGAATTTCTTCAAAACTATTTATACTATGAGGATGAAAATTACATACGGGTAGTTATATAATGAATCGAGCCCTTATATGAAGTTTCAAAATGTTACGGCTTCAATTTCGGGGGCTGCCATACAACTTCTTTGCACCAATATGAATTTCTTCAAAACTAATTATACTTCGAGGATGAAAATTACCCACGGTTAGTTTTATAATGAATCGAGCATTTAAATGAAGTTTCAAAATGTTGCGGCTTCAATTTCTGGGAGCTGCCATACAACTTCTTTGCAATAATATGAATTTCTTGAAAACTAATTATACTACGAAGATGAAAATAACATACGGTTAGTTATATAATGAATTATATGAGTTATATATGAAGTTTCAAAATGTTACGGCCCATTTTCGGTCAGCTGCCATACAAGGTGGTCAGTTCGATAACTGTGAATCTAATGAAACTACGAGGTTAATTCCCGCACCAACTTTTAGGCCAACTTTTTTTTTAATTTTTTTTTGTTTTTATTTCTTGCTTGGCAAATTTGGACATTACTCGGACCAATTTTTAGGGTGGGCCAAAGTTTTTTTTATTTCTAACGAGAATCTAACTTAGATCTTTTTACTCCCGAAGCCACTTCGATAACCTTTACACAATACAATTCTTATTAATTTATCGTAAGATTTCTAATATTAAAAATTCACAGTGTGACTGAAAAATAAACTCATAAAAGGCAAATTAATATAAAAGTATATAATAAATAAATTTAGATAATAAGAACCGCAAATATAATTTTTGTAAATAATTAGAAAGTATAAATTTTAATGTAAATTAAAAAACTTATTGGCCAGGCCGAAAAAGGCGTTTGTAGCCGAGGGTCTTACTGATGTATTTACAATTTACTGTAATTATTTTAAGATTAAAATAAATAAAAAAATAATTACATAAATATATTAAATAGTATAGATATACAATCTAGTAATAGTATCCTAATCTATAATGGGCTTAGTAACCGATAGTTTTACGATATAACATATTCATTAATGGTATGAAATATTGATTAATATATGCAAAAAATTGATATTAAATCAAAAAAAAATATATATGGTGTAAACTCCGACTTCTCTTCAGTGGCCAAAAACTTTTATATACAAATTTCCCGGATAATTAGTTAAGCAGTGTAAGATAAGATATATATTGATTAAATAAATATAATTAAATATATATGTATTGATGTAATCTAATAATTTTAGGAAACAAACCAATAATGGTCCCAGTAAACGATGATTTCAAAAAATATTGCATTATTATTTATGACATAAAGCACTAAATCAGTAATAAAAATAAATAAATAAAAAAAACAATTGAAATTTCCAAAACATAAGTTCAATTAGTAAAAGTAAGTTAAAATTATATTTTAAAATTTTATTTTGAGCTAATTTCTTATGGCTATAAGCAACGAAACTACCATTTGACAAATAAAATCGGAACATTTATTTATGATTTTAAAACTGTTACCTCCAACGTAATATGAATCGAGCAGGTTGAAAATTAAATTAAAACAAAGAATAAAATGTTTTTATCTATTTATAAACACCATAAGTTTATTTTTTTTTTTTATTTTTAATATGTATTATTAAAAATAATGTATAATGAATATATAGGAAAAAAATATACTAAGCAAATTGGATTACCCTGAAAATAGATATCTCTGACCGCATTCAATTTAAATTTTACAACCTTCCTTTACATTTAATATATTATCATAATTTATTTTCAAATACATAGTTTATTTACTTATATTGGAAATCATTAGTGTTGAAAGGAAAGTGTGACAAAAAAGAAGTAAATAGTCAGGAAAGATAGTACAGTAGACTGTGTCAATACTAGGATGGGGTAGCTCCCCATCAAAGTATTTTTTTTCAAAGTATTTTTTTGCAAATTTATTTTTAAATACACAACTAATTAAAGTCTGAGTTATATTTAAAAAAAAAAAAGTTTAATGGCAGCGATATTTCAACCTCTTGCCCAAAACCAACTGTATATAATCTACAACTGTATTCAAAAATTCAACTTTTTAATATAGCGAGTTCTGCTCATATTAAGAAGTTGTACATCAGCCATTTGATCCCGCCCAGCGAATAGACGCACAGACATTGTTTTACTTTTCGATTCTGATTCGTACCATATATGCCCCTCCATATACCCCACGTCTCCGCCCGCCTCTCCCGTCTTTTCCCTTTATAGTGTAACAAACGTAATGGGAAATTTATTATACCCGTAGAACTACGTCGGTATGGGTATAATAAGAAATAAGCTCTTACGAGTATTATTAGACCAATCACAACACTGATAAAATAATTTGGTTGTAAATAGCTGAATATTTAGATCCCTGAAATAAAGTCAAGAAGCACCATTTCAATTCACCATTTGAAATAAAGCCAATAAGCGAATTTTTAAAGTTTGTTTAAACTCAAATTGAAATAAAATCGAAAATATTTTTTAACAAGCACCTTATTTAATAAAGTTTTAATTTTAATTCTATTTTATTATTCATTTATCATTTTTTGCAATTATTTTTTGATATTAAATGCAGACAGGTTTCGAAGAAAGTTCGCCTTAGATTAGATTTTTTTTCACCTTAGAATTAGAAGAGATTTTAGGATGTTATTCATAATCAGGATTGTCCCCTTTACCAGAATATTTATATAAATGTGAAATTCTGGATGAGGAAGGATTATTTTTTGTATATAATAGGTATGCCGAATTCTCATACTATTCTATTGATTTTAGCGTTAGATGCTAAATCTAATTTCAATCATTTAGTTAGCAGGGGTTCTGGAGCGGTAGCACGCAATATTAAAATTATTAAAATAATTAGTAAAATAATTAGATATTAAGATAGTTTTATATTATACGGGAAGCAGCCCTCGAACCCTCGCTAACTAAATTATTGAAACTAGATTTTGCATCTAACACTAAAATCAAGAGAATAATATGAGTATTCGGCATACCTATTTCGTACAAAAAATAATAGATGCTAATTCATAATCTTTTATTTATATAAATATCAATATTCTGGAAAACGGGGCCATCCAGATTTTGAATCTAGCTTTAAAATCCATTCCAATTCAGAATTTCACGTATACATAATATATATAAATAATCTGGAAAAAAAAGTATAACCATGCTTTTAAATGCTACCAATTACAAATTTATTTTTCACAAAATTTCTGAACAATAACATTTCAATTGTTTGCACATTAAAAAACCAGCAATTTGAAATAAGGGCAAATGTTTTAACTTCAATTTCTCATATTGAAATAAAACCATAATTTAAAAATTTGTTTTTTGACTTTATTTCAAAATGAACTTTGGCCTAATCTATCTAAAAATGGAGATATGGTATTTTTGGAATATTAATGCAATAAAATTTAAAAAAGATATAATTTACGAAGCAAACACCTGTTTTAAAACTAAGACAAAATAAATTTAAGAACGATCTAAAAATTTTAATACCGATAGACTTTATCTTCTTCTATCTTACCGAACTAATTTTACATATATAAACGAGCCCCTATTGTTACAGATTTAACTGGCGTTCATATAATTTTTCATGTATCATCTACCAAATTACTATTGAACATTAACATTCTTAATATCATTTTTAATTTAAAACCAAAAAAATTTATGAAATTTTAATACTACAACCCATTGCACAACAATTTAAAATCAAAGGAAGTATTAGTATGAAATATTTTAGCAAAAACTCAAAAATTCTTTATGTTGTTAAATTGAAATAAAGCCAAAAATGTGCTTTTTGACTTTATTTCAGAGAACCAAAGAACTATTCTTTGTAATAATTTGATTCATTATTTACTTTCCCTTTAAAAATGAAAAATTAAAAATGTACTAATGTATAACCAATATATATATATATATATATTTAGTATATATATTCTTACATTTTCTCACTTACTTCCATTACAACACATACACAACTTAATTTTATAAAATAAAAAAAAAACAATTTCCTTTTTTTGATTATATTTTATGGTGCATTTAATTTTCTTTTGAATCATTACTTTTATAGTATTTTTTCGTCTATCTTTTTTTTTCTTTTATCTCTTTTCTTAAAATGAAGAAAGAGTACATTTTATAATTAAAAGAATAAATAAATGGTGCAGAAATTATTTTTTCACATTTGTCTTTTTGACTATTTTTTATCATAAGTACCTAAAGTACTTTTTTCTTCAGTATATTAATTGGGTATTTCATATCTAACAACTTTGCTATAGTATTATATTATCCTATATATATTATATATAAAAGATTATATGAGTAATTTCTTTAAAATAAATCTTTAAATTGCACTTGAAAATAATTTGCTGCTTAACTCTTAAAAAATCGAAGCATTTTATTAAATTAGCAAGAAAAGATATTGGAAAACTTTTTCTTTTTTTTTTTTTTATTCTAAATGAGTAATTTTTTCAAAATAAAATCTTTAAAATACCCTTAAGAAATCGTTTTATTTTTAATATATCAAAGTTAATATATATAGCAATAACTAGATGTTTTTCTTATTTCTTTTCCACTGTATTTTACTACTCAGGGCATTCACCAAGTCATTTGGACTATGCTTCAGTTTCTTCATCTTCAGTAATCGTTATATTCACAAATGTTAATTTTGTGCGCCATCTATTGTCTTACCCAAGAGCTATTTATATATTTTTATTAAATTTTATTTTACATTATGATATTATAAACTATTACGATATAATTACATAATTTTACGATATTTTTTTATCGAAATGATCATGTCCGGGGTTTGGACCCGAAGCCTTCTTTAAGAAAGGCGACGTCTTTACAACTACCCCATTGGTCAGATACAATTACTGTACATCTAATCTTAATGCTCACAAAACTTAATTACATCTTCTGTGTGTTACATGTGCTTAATGTCTATTTTGTTCCTATGGTGGATGGAAACGATTCAAAAGAAAATTTTCCTTGAGAAAATGGCTTTTTACAAACTATAATACCAACTTCCTTAGTTGCTATAGTGAGCAACAGTGAATTAACAGTAAAAATATTAAATTGAAAATTTTGAAGAAAAGAAGAAATATATATACTGCCATATATCGTGGAAGAAATTTTCAAGCGGACAAAAAAGCTTTTAATAATAAAAAATTATCAAAAGCACGAGTTGTATTTGAGTGTTTTTTCGGCATATGGGCTAATAGATGTAGAAGACTCATGACAAATATTTATTGTGAACAAAAAAAGGTTAATAAAACAGTATTTGCAACTGTAGTTTTACATATTTTTTGATGCTACAAAAAGATACACAATATTTTACATCTAATTTAGTTGACTTTTACTTAACTTCATCCTTTGCACATAAGAATCAATAATAGATCTTCAAGTTAAACCTTTTATATTAGCTGTTAGCCCGTCACAGAATGAAGGAAGGTTAAATGAAAGAGAAACTTTTTCTAATTAGAAACTATTTCTAATTTCATTATATACATATAGTTACATATATTGTATATCAAAACCGTTACATTTTGTATTACGCAGATTATGCTTCGATTCTAGTAGTACATACACAAAAAAAAATGACAATTATAATTTCTTGTTGTTTCTTAAAAATTGAAAGATGAATAAGTGTAAACTACCTTTTGTATGTTTTCAATTTGATAAAATGTTGCGGTCCTTAGTTCAAATACCTTCTTGGTGAAATTTTTTTAATTTCAATTAATTTTTTTTTTTTATTTAATAACGTACTTTTTTAAATTTTAAATTTTTAAAATTAAATAAATTTAATGTATATTTTTTCACAAAATTTGTTTAAATTCAAATCGAAATACTTTTTTGTTTCCAACATTTTATAATGTACCTACTCAACATGCATTTTGTGGACATAAAGTTGTATTAAATAAATGTTTTGAATTGAGTTTTGCATTATCAAATGCAAATTATATTTTGTTTTTTCCATTGTATCTAATTTAAAAAAAAAATTTTACCTAGTTTAAAAAGATATTTTTTTTTTGATTCTATGGTGCATTTCATTTGGCTTTATTTCAGGGATGAGGGAAACTTTGAAATTGCTTTGATTACGTTGCTTGGGTTATGCAAAGCAGAGGAAGCAATGCAAAAAAAACGTAAATTGGTTCTTCGCCGTTGAATTTGATGTCAGGTGTGAGGGAAATTTGAAGTTGCCTTGATTACATTGTTTGGTTTATTTGCTTTTAAAAGCAAAACAAGCAACGTAACAAAGCATACATTGGGCTTTCTCCGTTATTTCAGTAAAATAATTGACACTTATACAGAAATGTTTCTGTGAAGCATTGTCTTAATTTTTAATATGAAAATGTTTTACTTTTTATATAAAATTTCCAGAAAATATTCTGTGAGTTTTAAAAACTGAAATGAATTAATTCATGAACCGTTAAAAAAAATTTAAATTCATAAAAAAATATTTGATTATTTTTTTTTTGTTTATTTGTTTTTTATTAAAAATTAACATAATATTTTTTGGCCTGCTTATGATAATTTATGATATTTTATTTTCTAAAATAAAACACATCCAACAAAACGTTAATATTTTATTTTTTTATAATTGGATACATCTAACAAAACACATTTAATTGAATGCGTTTGTTGCACCTCATTTCCTAGACAAATATATTAATAATAATAATAATATATTTGATGTGAATTAAAACAAAAAGATAAAAAAGATTTATTTGTGTTTGGCTTAAAAAAAAACTATTTAAAAAGAACTAAATTATAGAAAAAACTAAATTTTAAATTTAAATTGTGACAAGCAGCAACTTCAAAATTAAAAAATAAAAAAATTTTTAAGCTACTGCCTGACACTGGGGTCATATTGTGTCAGCTTATATTTAATTACATAGAAGTGAAAATTTTTTTGACAATGTCGTATCGTATGTTGCAATTTTAAAGTGCTGCCTTATTGTGTTTCTAACTTTAAAGTTAAAAAGAAATTATTGTAAAAAATTTTAATATGGAATTTCTGGATATAATTATCAAAACATTACGTGCTATGCTACACAAAACTCAAATAACATAACGTAAAATAAACAATAGAAGAACAAATACCATTTTCTTGTCAAATAATTTCTCTTCCTTTTTTAATATAATGAAAATTTTCTAACAACCTTACAAAAACAAAATTCAAAAATATCCTGTTGCCTTTTTTTTTTGTTTTGACAAGAATCAAGAAGAATAATTGGTTACATAGAATGATAAAAGACTATTCCAGGACAAAAGATGTGCTTTATGATTTTTTTCTTTTTCATTTTTGGTTATTATTCAAAGAGAAAAGAAAAAAAAATGGAATTATAAGAGTTATTACAAATTATTGTTAATTTATAAACATAAATTATTTTTTTTTTATTTAGAAGGTTATTTCAGAAAAGTATTTTGTATTAAAGCTTTTTAAATACTAAATATCTTTAATTCTGATAAATTTAAGCTAACATCTTAAACATAACTATCAAAATCGGCATAGCCAACTAAACTTCACAAAAGAGAATTCAAACCAATGTCTAGCTAGAAGTTTACAACAAGATTTCGAATAAGAAAATAAAATTGAATAAACATACATTTTAAACATGATATATCCTATAAAATACACAAATTTTTTTACTAACAATAATTGAGATATTATATCTACTTTTTATTTTAGATTAATCTGATATTTTTTTATTACCTATATTAATTTATAAAAGAAAAATGAAAAAAAACCCCAGAAATATGCAATTTATTTCAAAAGTTATCTTAGTATCTTAGTTTTTGTTTCTTTAAGTTCTGCCATGTATTATATTTTTGTTGGTATTATTATAATACGAATAATTCGTAACCATATTTAAAGAAGTAGTACTGGTATAAAAATGATGTTAAAATTTAAAATAGTTTGGCAATAGGCTTTATTCCACTTGAAGATTTTAAATACCTCGATCAAAATAGTTTCGTTGCAGATCCCAAAGTGTTTTTAAAAAAGCACATTTTCAAAATTCTATAGTGTTTCATACGAAGAATTTTAAAAGTAAAAAAATAAATGATAATATTATAATTTATTTATTTCATTAATTCATTATTTATAATGAATAATAGTGGAATCAATACTTATAATATAATCCCAATGTATGTATAAAGAAAACAATGTACCGAAAAAAACCTTTGTGATTATCGAAATATAATGTTGGAGCTTCAATGTTAACGTTTAATTTAGGAAATATGTACACCGGTAACTAAGTTACTGTTTAGTTATAAAAACAGTAAATTTTTAAGTCCTACTAGCCCCTAAATGAGTAAGGTTTCAAAAGTTTTACTAAGCAAACTTATGATGATTCTTAAGGATCAATCTCTCAAATCTTGTAGTTATATATATCTACATCCTCTCCCTCTCTGCGTCACAAAAGTATGGCAAATTTAGTATACCCTTTTGACTTATAGTCATGCTTAGGGCTAGGGTATAAAAAGCCATAAAAATACACACACAGAAGGACGGATAAAACTATGGACAGACACACAAAGCTAGATCGATTTACTTTTTGGTGCTGATCCGATCCATACCAAATGTTTTTTTGATCAGCGTCGTCGGACCATGGATTCGGAGCCTCCGTACGAGTCTAGGCAAAAGAACATATCTCCAAAACAAATTAAAGTTAAAATTAAAAATATGGAGAAAAAATAAAAATACGCAAGAATGGAAAGAACCCCATTTTCTAATTTGTACCTTAATTTTGTAATGGATATAAGTAGTGGTTCTTGTACGCTCAATAATTTTTTCATAACATAAAACGAGGAAGAGTATAGTAGAGTAGACTGTGTCAATTCTGGGATACCCGTATGACCGTAATATAAACATTATATCATCCAGTTAATTACTTACAGGCAAAATTTCAAACATACAGCTTTATTAGGTGTAGTGTAATGCTCATAGAAAATAAGAAGTTGACCTATAGTCATACAGGTATAAAGAGTTTAGAAACTTTTTCATTATAACTTTTCTAAATTTTTGGTTACGTAAATGATGATAGGATAAGAGACCTAGAAATATTTCTAAAATTACTTTTTAATTTTATTCATATAAGTTTATCTTGTTTGGTTCCAAATTAAAGCCATAAAACTAAAAACAATTTGAATAGCCCGTGCATTCCAAACGGTTTTGAATCGGCACTACCTCCAAAATAAATGTTTGGTTTTTATAAACCTTAAAATAACCCTTAGTTTTAGGGTAAGCTTTTGGCAATACTATATTAACTTTAATCACAAAAAAAATCACAACATACAAAATAAAAAATTTAAAAATCACTTTTTGTGATTTTACGTTGTATGTTTTTTTGCAAAGCAATAAAATAATGATTAAAATCTTTTGTTTATTCTTATAACAAAAAAGAAACTCTTAAAAAAATCGCTAAATTTTGTATTCAAATTTGAAATATAAAAATCGCTAAACAAACAAATGTATATGTAAAATATACATATATGAATTGTTAAACAAACTCTAATATGAAAATCTACTGCATATTTAAAAATTTGTTTAGAATACGATTTTTTCGTTTTTATTTAATAAATTGAACAATGTAAAAAGACAATAATATTTTCCTAAATATTTTACATCTATGCAAAAGATTTTGAATTTTAATGGTCTATTAAATTTTAAGATAGGATTTTGATAATTGGAATTAAAGCGAAAAATATATGATGTCTTTTGTTTTTCTTGTAAGGGATTATAATTTTCGATGGAATTCCGTTCAGAAATAGAAATTTTGCATAACAGCAGCACTTTTGAAGTGCCTAGGTACTTCTCAAATAAGAGATAGATGAAAATTACAATGATTCGAAATTTGACTCAATACTAAAAAAATTAACGTGGAGTGAGTGTTCAGTGGATATTTGTTTATGGATATTGTTTATTTATATTTGTTAACTCCTGTTCGTAAGTTTCAGGCTTACAAACTAATATATGTATATCATAATTAGATATTAGAACAGATGAAAAAATACTGGCCATATAAAATAGCTACGGTTAGAATTGATCATAATCAATTTCAGTTGATTGATTTACTCATGTACTGAACCTTCTAACCGTTGTTAGATACAATTGGAAACAACTTGCCTCATAACTTCGGCCGCCTGTTCTTATGTTTACAAAAACTTTTACATCGCTTAAAATATATAAAAAACGAGGAAGAGTGTGGTAGAGTAGACTATGTCAACTCTGGGATACCCGTATGACCGTTATATAAACATTATATCATTATTATTACAAACAACAAATTACTTTTGGCAAAATTTCAAACACACCAGCTTCATTAGGTGTAGTGTAATGCTCATATAAAAGAAGGAGTTGTATGGCGGCTACTCGAACCCTCTGCAGTAGACCAACCAAACTTTGCAGTAACTTTAGTCATTACACTAAACTGTTTTTGGCAAAATTCCAGGCAACCAACTTCAATAGGTATAGAGCAATGCTCATATACACTAAGAAGTTGTATGGCAGCTACTGGAACCTTTTGCAGTAGTCCAACCAATTTTTGCAGTAACTTTGGCCATTACACTAAACTATTTTTGTGCAAAATTTCAGACGCCCAACTTCATTAGGTGTAGAGTAATGCTCATATAAAATAAGAAGTTGTATGGCAGCTACTCGAACCCACTGCAGTAAACCAAACAAATTTTGTAGAAACTTTGCCATAAAACTAAACTACTTTTGGAAAAATTTCAGACACGCAGCTGTAATAGGTACAGAGTAACACTTATATAAAAAAAGAAGTTGTATGGCAGCTACCCGAACCCATGGACCAAAATGGCTGGATTTAAATAGCGATGACGGCTCTTACAAAAAAACTAATTTGCGAAAGTTTCAAGATACTACCTCTTTTAGTTTTTGAGTTATCGTGATGACCGACGGACAGACGGACGGACATACATAGCTAAATCGATTTATTTTTCGATTCTGATCCGATCCACACACTTGAGTCTACATCTACCCCCCCTCCTTCTCTGCGTCACAAACGTAATGGCAAATTTATTTTACCCTTTGACTATATACGCCGGGTATAAAAATTTTAGCCTTTTTTTGTAGTCCCACACTTTAGCTACAACTCCCTCAAAGTCTGAAAAAGCCCTATATAAATATTGTTATAACAGTAGTTCAGTTAGGTATATTTACAATCTGAAAACTGTAAAAAAAGCTGATTTTATAAGCTTTATAAAATTTTAAAAGACAAATGTATAGGATTGCCATACGGTACTAAAATTAACCATTAAACAAAACTCAATTTTTGCAAAAGTTTTGGCCCTACATATCTTCTAAACGGTTCAAGCTAGAGTTTTGAAATTTTGGAATAAGTGAGATCCTTAGAAATTAGGAGTCGGTTAACAACATTTATTTGTCACGTCTCGTATTTAGGAGCTATAAGGGCTCGAAAATTAAAATTTAACTATTTTTAATCACCTGTAACTTGAATAACTGTGAAACTTTATTTTAAAATTTAAGACTGCTCCAATATATTTCAACATATGTTAAAGGCTTTACTTAAATTTAAAGGAGTTCTTGAAATTGAAGAAATATGTCTTAATTTTAAACATTTTTGCTTAGATAATAAAATTCTAAGTAAAATTCAAAATTTTGGTAGAGTTCACAATTTAATTCCTAGAAACTAAAAAATGGATGTGGGGCGAGGTTATTAATTCATATTATAAGTATTTAATTCATATTCTAAGTATTGATTCACTTTTATTCATAATTATTAAATAGTTAGTAAAATTAGACTTGAAAATGAAAATTAAAAATTAATAAAACTATAGATCGTAAATTTGTTTGTTTGCTATTTGTTAATGTATAAATTTGAATTTTGCTTCCCTTGAAAAATATTCTGCGACCGCCTATGATTCTGAGCGGAGATCGTACACGTATTCTCTCGGTTAATTATCCACGTGTTTACCAAATCTTTATGTTTCACAACTTGCATAGCTACAGGCTTTGGGGTTAAAATAAAATTTTAACCAACCGCTTAGTGAATATAACGATTAAAGAAACTGAAGCCCTTGAGACTTGGTGAACGCCCCATACTCCTTAAAGTAGTGAAAAAGGAATAAAAAAGAAACTTAAAGTACGTTGAGTAACCAAAAGATAACTGAGAATCTGCATATCAACAACATTTTAATGTATGTCAATATTCTCCCCCCAAACTTTCGCTAAACAATATATTAAAACTGTAATTTCAAATCAACTCTAAAATTCCTCTTAATTCACAATGTCACACGTTACTAATGTACAATATGTAAACTCTGCATCATCCTGATTTTGAAACTTAAAAACTTTAATAATTTTTTTTTTTCATACAAAATACAACAACCACATGCATTAAAAATAATAGAACTCATATAATTATGGTGTACTCATTATATTTATACTTATATACATTTTTTAACATAAAAAACTTAACTTACCACTTACCAGTACACATATTTAATTTTAAAAGTTCTGATTTAAGTATTACAAATAAAATTTCAGAAATGCTTTACAAAATAGTTGTCATTAAAATTAAAAACAAAATTTTTAGTTGGGGTTGTACTAATTATATTAGCGCCAATTCATTGAAAAACTATTTAACTTAATTATACATATATACAAGGGAATTTTGTTTTTCTTGGTTTATTTTATGTGCTATATATTTAAAAAATAAAATTATTTTGTCATTTTTATTTTTAAATTGTATTACCTTTCATTTCCGCAATTTGATATATATAAGGCTGGTGTTTTGGAGCAATATGCCATTAAAAACATACATTTGAATTGTTTAAAAAAAAAAAAAAACAAATAAAAAAAACGATTTATTTTATTGTATATTCTTTTTTTTAAGTTTTCTGTTTCTAATTCCCTAGTGACCAATTTTTTCTATTACTATGGATAAAATAACTAACTTTAAGAATGAAAATATTCTATTAAAACTTTGGCATGGTCTGCACCACATAAAAATTCATTGAATGAAGAAATCTTTAAGTTACACATACGTTAATTAATACACATACATATTATAGAATTAAAGTATTATAAAGTGCAGTTTTTTCTATTTAGTTCAAACCAAACTATACGGGTCATTTACTGGAATAAAGGAGTTGTTAAAAGAAAACATAAAAGTAATAAAAAAAAAAAACAATTCACCGAAATAAATAATTTAGCCGGGCATTTTACTTTAAATTAAAGAAACCTTATAAAATCCAAAGTTCCCATGTTTTAAAAACAGAAAACTGATATTAATTTTATATAACTTCATTAACTTTAATTAAAATACAACAACAAAAAAATTAGCATTTTGCTATATATCTACAGTAATTAACTATGAAAGAACTATAAAATTTCATAGTATGGTATGTATATTCAAATGGGTAACATAATTAACAATAATTAAAAGTTTTTGTAGTTATTAATAAGTGTTTTTCTCTCTCATCCATATTAAAATTTAAATTCTTTAAGAACAAAATATTTTATAAAAAGTTAGACGAAATTATTTTATAATCAATATAGTAAAAAATTTTTAAAAATAAGTCAATTAATATAAACCGGGTGTCCATGTGACATTCAGAGGTCACAAAGAGCTGATAGATATTATTATCAACGCCCAGAACTTCTGATATCTACTTACACTCCAACGAACGAAGATGTTATTACTTTTTTAAAAAGTTAAAGAAATTATTTTAAAAGACGTGCAACAATCATGCAACAACATTAAGACTGAGTTGAAAAAATTTCTGCAAAATGAAGAAATAACAAATATTGTTATTCTCTTAGAACAACTAAAATATTGATTTAACCAAAATACACAGTTCTTCTGAATAAACTTAAAATATAATAAGTTATAATACTTATAACTAACCACACAATGATCTGCAGGAGAAACAACGTAAAAATTATATAATAAAAGTAAAAGTATCTAACTAGACAATAAAGTTCCTAAGGTCATATACTTTGTCATCTGCTTTAATTTCAAACTAGGTTATCAACTTTTTATATTATTGGTGTATAAGGGTATTATTTATTTGCAACTTATTATACAAAAATAAAAAATTTTTTTCATTTGAACAATTCTAAGATAATTATGATCAGGTGCGAATAATAGAAATAGACTAAATGAGACCATGCAGAATAAAGCAAATACGAGGCTACAACAGTTAGGTTGATTCTCCAAAAGAATTATCTGCTTTGATTTCAAGGAAAAAAAGGTTCCCATGCATTCAGACAAGTAAAGGTAACATATGCTAAAATGCTCTTGACTTAGGTTAAAAACACAGGTGTGTTACAGGTGTCACATAAGTGTTCACCTAGAGGGGTGATAGTGCGTAAATAAAAGGGCAGTAATGTGTATCATACAAACAACATATCATAGTTTTTGTGTTGAAATATTATTCGAGAAATCACAGCTGAAATATAAAGCAACTTTTGAAAATTGTACTTCAATGACATTGATCAAAGATAAGTTTTATAATTTTTTTAAAATATTTAATTGTGATACATATCCTTTGGTTTACGGAATTCAACTGCCGGAATGCAAACTTATACTCAAGGTGTGTTGTAGAAATAAGCTTAGATGATATAACTTTTTACCGTAATAGCAAAGCGTTGAACATGATTTTCAATTACTAAAGTCCATAGTGATAACGACCTCTAACTACGAATATATAATGCAACTACAGAAACTAAATTTCATTGTGAACCTTTAAGCCTCAGCATGACAGGATTCTATTCTCAAAACAAAAATATGATGGCTAACTCAAGATACCACAGTTTCGAGAAACTCTAGTCATGATTGAATCTATTACACGTTTAAGATTTTATTTTATGAGAATCCATTTCAAAAATCAGGGCAGGCTGTAACTCTTTCATACAAGCTATGAATAAAAAGGACCTTAACCCAAGAATTAATAGATAGGCTCTCTTACAGGACTATAACCACTTACCGGATTATAATTAGAAAACAGCGCATAGACCCGACGTGCGTATGAAACATGTCGACACATTAAGTCACATGTTCGTACTTATCGAATTTCAAAATAACAGTTTAGAGTTTCGGAAGTCTATTCTTTGCAACAGAATGGTATACCGAAAGGATCAAACTATGACAATCTTAAATCTTTCTCCATAGTATTGGTGAAGGTAATAGAAACCGTTCAATGTATTACACATTGACCATGTCGGACCAAAGGTAAGAACAGATTCATTGGTCGGGCTTAATAAAGTTACAAAAATTAGTAAATTCTACCCAACTTAACATTAACTGACTTTTAATTCGGTCGAATCAATTACTGCAAAATATTTTTTTAATATTTTGGCTCATATATCGTTTAAACGAATCGTTTCAAATCACATCCGATCGAGGAACCACTTTTTCTTCTAATTAATTTAAGTCCTTTGGTAAGTTTTCCAAATGGTAAATTTTAGTACCGTATGGCAACCCTATACATTTGCAAAATTTATAAAACTTATAAATAGAGCTACTTTTTACCAATCTGATTTTATATTTTTAATTATTTTCTTTGCAATACCTACCCGTAGCTAATATTTCTTTTCTCTATTTCAAACGATGTAAAAGTTTTTGTAAACATACTGACGTACGGACAGAGTGAAATTAATAAGCTAATTTTTTCAAAAATTTTTGAAAATGTGCTAAAAAAAAAGTTCTGAACCAATTAAAAATTTCACACTGAAAATATATATATAATATATAATATTTTTTGCAAACTTATGATGACTGTCAAGGATCCAAGCACCTCTTAACACGGATTAAAATATAAAATTTGAGCTATAATTTTTGTTTATTATACATTTCATTTTGTTTATCTGACCAATGGCGTAGTGTTAAAGACGCCGCCTTTCATGTGGAAGGTCTCGGGTTCAAACTCCGGTCAGATCTTATCTAATAAAAAAATATGGTAAAATTGTATATCGTAATAGTTATATCGTTATAGTTTATATCGTTTTATAAAATAAAATATTAATAAAAATATATAAATAATTCTTGTGTAAGATTTGATGGCGCACAAAGTTAACATTTGTGCATTTATATTTCATAACCTTATACAATAGCTACAGCCGAGTAATCAACGGCTTAGTGAATATTATGTTTAAAAAGAAACTGAAGCCTAGTTTAAAATAAACTTGGTGAATGCCCTATACTCCTTAAAGGAGTGGAAATGGAATAAAAATACAAAAATTCAATTTAGGTAGGTTCAGATGTAATTTAGTTTTATCATTTGTTTAATTTTATTATGTTCCTATTAAAAGTTACTCACTTATGATTATTACTTATTCACAAATGAAATCATTTGTGATATAATTGCTTTTTGTTCTGAAAATGAAATCATTTGTGATATAATTGCTTTTTGTTCTAAAAATTAGCAACAAAAAATTAAAATTTTTATAATCTAATAATAACGCTTATAATTTTTCAAAAATTACATATTTATATACTCAATACACATCAATAGTACTTTATGTATAGATATTCAGTAAATATATAAATATCTCGCTCTAATCGCTCGAGGAAGTAAGTGCAATAAGGGTAGTTTTGTAGTTTAAGGCAATGTATCTATAAAATATAGTTTGGGAAGTTCAAATATCTTAATTTTATTTTAATATAAGTAAATTGCATTTTTTATGCATTGTAGATTCAACTCATCTTTTTAAAAAAAAAAAATTATACAATTTTGATGGATGATTTAATTTTAAAACATGTAAACAGGCAATTCTTGTCATTTGTTAACTTTGGTAAAACAGTTTTTTAAATCTTTTTTTTTTTATTTTATACAAACAGTATGTTTATTTAAAATGGAATTTGTTTTGATTAATTTTTTACATGAAACACAAGTTAAAACGAGGAAGAGTGTAGTAGAGTAGACAGTGTCAACTTTGGGATACCCGCATGGCCGTAACCTATACATTATATCATCCGGTTAATTACTTTTGTCAAAATTTCAAACATTCAGCTTTATTAGGTGTAGAGTAATGCTCATATAAAAGAAGGAGTTGTATGGCAGCTACTCGAACCCTCAGCAGTAGACCGACCAAATTTAGCAGTAACTTTGGCCATTACACTTTTGCAAAATATCAGACACGCAGCTTCCATTGTATTGAGTAATGCTCATATAAAATAAGAAAACCCGTGGACCAAAATAGCTGGATTTAAATAGCGATTCCGGTTTCTGCATAAAAACGAATTTGTGAAAATTTCGTAATCCTAGCTCCTTTACATTTTGAGTTATCGTGATGACGGACGGACGGACGGACATACATAGCTAAATCGATTTATTTTTCGATTCTGATCCGATCCATACACTTGAGTCTATATCTACCCCCTCCTTCTCTGCGTCACAAACGTTATGGCAAATTTATTATACCCTTTGACTATATAGTCATACGGGTATAAAAAATATAAAAGGTACTTAAGAATTACTTGTATAACGAACAAAACTCCGGAAAACAATTTAAAATCGTGTATAATTGAGACACAATATATTTTAAAATAATAGAATAAAAAACCTTGTAACTAAAAAAGCCTTGAGGCCTAATTAGTTTCTACAACAAAAAATAAATTTGTTTATAGTTCCTAAAAATATGCGAAAGTTTGCATAAAATCAAAAAATGAAAAGTAGATTTTTTTTTTTCGCTTATCCAAATTTCTTTTTTTAATATTATTCATGTTTATATTATAATTATTATAAAAACATGTGTATATTGTTTTATATACCAACTAATATATAGAAACAACTTAGGTATAGAATAGATAAAATAAATAAAAGCATAATCCAATCAAAGATGTTTAACTAAAAACTATCAACACTAACATACATTCTTCCTTCAATATTATATTGTGCAAAACTAGTAAATAATGGTTCAATTATTTTTTATAATTACTAGCTAATACACGGTGTGCGTTTCTGCGCCGCTCAATATTTGTTTAATTTAAGATGATGTTATTGGAATAAAGTTAACAAAAAAAATAAACATGATGTAAATGTTAATTTAACATTTTTTCTTATTAACATATTTACTTTAAAACGATTTTTTTAGGATTTTTCTAGCAGTTTTTTACTTTTTTCATGATTAAAAATAAATGAGCAGAAATGTTAATTCAGTTGATATTATTCGTCAGAAAACGCCATCAACGCCTACCATTTACATTAAATTTAAAGTCTTTTAATAGAGTTAGTTTCACTTGCTCACAACTATACTTACACAACATTTAAAATAAATCGATCGAACAGTTTCTAATTTAGAGTGCAAGAACGAAAAAATCTTTAAAAAGTTGTTGTGTTACAATAGGTTAAAAATTGGGCATTATTCGCTTCCACAAATTTATTTTTATCAATCTTCGTTAACCGACCTGGGTTAAAAAATTCTAAATCGTTAATCAAAAAAATTCTAAATCGAGTCAACTCCATGTCAAATAGCTTCTCGTAAACGAAATTTAAAATCAGCGGGTCAAACCGTTTCTAATTTAGAGCAAAGTAACCAAAAAATATATAAAAAGCTGTTGGGCCACAATGGATTAACAAATTTCAAATCGTTAATAGAGTCATCTCAGTTCTCAAAGACCACCACATATAGAAAATTTGAGGTCAATCGGTCAAACCGTTTTTAATTTAGAACAAAAAAATTAAAACCCTGCACCACAGCCTGAATTTGTCGATTCTGCAAAGCAAAATTGTTAGACAAGAAGCACTCTCCATACCCAACCTCTTTATACAAATTTTCATTATAATCAAATAAGCAGTTTAGGAATTTATTCGCTACACAAAGAAACAAACAAACCACTTTTACAAACATAGATAATATGCTAATAGATAACTTCTACATTGGTAAAAGCGTATGTTTGTATACTTGAATGCTTGTATGTTTCTAGCATATAGATTTCCAAATTACTCAGCCGACTATCTTCAAAATTTCTATATAAATGTTTTTGTGTATGGAAAAAGTTTCTTGGCTAAAACTTTTGCTTTAAAGGACCGCAAAGCGTGGGCTGTGGTGTTACTCATATCCCTACCACGAATTATCAAAAATAATTTCAGTAACGTATTACTTCCAACTAAGCCAAGTTCCGTTATCCTATTGCGGTACAATAAATTTTTAAGGATTTGTTTTTTGTAATTAACAAATTTTTATACGCTACACCTATAAAATACGGAAAAGGGAATATTTGGTCTGTTATTTACAACCACCGAAAGGACGCAAGCAAACCATGAAAAAATAAATATATTTATTGGTCAGCGTCAATTCCTGAGTTAAAATTTATACTGTAGGATCATGGGTTCGGACTCCATAAATTTTTGATGGAATTGACCATCTACGTCTAGCCCTTCTTTTTCTTTTATTAAATCAGTTATATCTCGAGGATAATTATTTGCTGCTGAGCTATGCTTAATTATTTTTGTGTTATTCCAAGCAGCTTTTTGAATTATATTAATAAAGCATTCTAGTTCCAAATCTAATTGTTCTTTTGATTGTAAATTTTTATTTTAAACATGAAACAAATATATTTTATTACAAGTTAATATTTCTTAAAAATTATTTTAAAGTCCAACGAATATTATTGTCACAGATAACAGAAGAAGTCTCATCTCTTTTAGTTATGGTAGTAGATGTTGAACGCTCGAGTTATCAATGAGTATTACAATCATAATTATAATATATGTATAATTGCCTTTTATTTATGTAAAATTTATTTTGATATTTAAATGAATTTTATTAAAAATTTTAAATTTGTCATTGTATTTTAGAAAAACATTTATTGCAAGTTTTGCATTTATAAGCCTTTCAAATTAAATCATATCAGTTTTTTTCAAATAATTAAAATTAAAATGTTAAAAATTTAATCAAATAAAACTAAGTAAATTAAGAGAACAAATTTAAAAATTATTTAAAATTAAAATAAATTATCAACGGTACTAAATCATTAACAACAACTGCGGTACAACAAAAATGAAATTCTCCTGAAGAGAATTAATTGCCGCATGTATAAAAATTTGATTGTATTAAAACGTCCTAAATTTTTAATTTTGTAATTGGGTTTTATAAATACATTTGTTTCTTTGTTTTTTCATATTTGTAAATATATAAATTAATAAGAGTTTTTATTATGTTTGAAAGATAAATTAATTAGAAAAAGTTTTTAATATTATAAAACTAATTTCATTAATTTTTTCTTAGGATAGAACTAATAAAAGTTTTTCTGATTTTAAAATGACTTATGGATTTTTAATTTAATTTTAGCAATAGCGTATTACTAAGTCGGTTTCACCGACTTATTGTTTCTTTACTTATTTTTTTAGCTTGGAAAAAAATAATTGTTTTAAAAAAATAACAATAACAAATTCTTAAATCATGTATTATGTAATTATGTAATATGTATGTATTATGTAAAAATTCTTTGAGAGGCACAGTAACGCGCACAGGGGATTAGTTAGTTATATATATAAATCAAATTTCATATATCGAAGGAATAACATAAATTTAAAAATAAATAGAAAGAATACTATACTCCTACAATTTGTCACAGTTTTTCTTCTCAGATTAAAAAAAAAATTATTTTCCATGCTCTACTTTAACGTCTATATGTACGAGTATAACAAAAATTTTACTCAAAAATTAATTCCTTATTGTATTATGTATGTAATATTTAAATGTGCATTGGACAGTTTCAATATTAGCTGACTTTTTACAACAAAAACTCAGCTTAATTTCGTAAGTTTTTTCAAAACTTTATTTATTTGATAGAAAATCAAATTTGATCAAGCAGAATGAGAACTAGAATTCTAAATAAAATTAATAATTTTAAAACCAAATAGTTTTTAATTACTTTTGATGATTAAAATAATCAAAATTATATTTTTTACAAGAATCAAGAAAGAGGTTTCGGTGGCTTAATAATTAAGTATCTGACGTATTAATTGAGGCATTACTGGTTTGATACGCATTAAATCATAAATATTTTACAAGGAAAGATTACTGAAAAAAGAGCCTACACTTCGCAAATTTGAAAATATTTATTTTATATCCAATACAAAAATTTTTTAAAATTATTACATGTTTATACCCGTGCATACATATATGACATCGGGTATATTACAGTTTTGAGCTACAGTTTTGAAATTTTCACAAAATATTTTTCAATCAATTTCTAGGTTCCCTATTTTTTTTTGGTTAAGATCGGACCAAAACTTCGGGTAGCTCTCCAACAACTAACTTTTTTAATTCCAAGTTCAAAAAATTAGCAGTTTTACGGTAAAATTTAACAGTTATACTTGAATTATAGCAATTTTTTTGTACATTATCCGCAAACTAAATTTTATGAACAAAATTCATATATGACTACCCACTATATATATTATAATTTATATATATACATATATTATATTTTCTTTTATTCTTTAATTTTTTATATTTTTACATTTCATTTTTTTTTACATTTGCTGCTAAATTTACTGCCATGTTATGTTTGATTTTCCTATTGACCGCAAGCAAAAAATAATTTTACGGAAAAAATTAAAAAATAAAATAAATAAATTTTTTAACAAGCGGTTAACATTTTAATATAAAATATATATTTCGGATACCAAAAGTAAAAAATTTCATAAATAATAAATTGGGAATGTTGATTTTTTTTATTAAGTTATTTCAAAAATTTTCTTTCCGTTAAAGACTAATTGTAAAAGGATATACTTATACATATATATACATATATTTAAATTCTCTCGTTTAATTAAGAATACAATTACGAATAATTTGCAAACAACAAAAGTTCATAAGTAATAAAACCATTTTCATTGGGGAAATTTATGAATAAAAGGATTTGATTGAAAATTATAAAAACCCTTAACAGGATTAAGCACTAAAATTAATAATTGTGATTTTCCAAAAAAAAAACACCAAATATTTTATTAACACAGTAAAGAAATTTTTCTGTAAGAACAAAATAAAATATTTAATTAATTTGTTACTTTTAATTTATTTTAATTTAATTATCATTCAAATTCAATAATTTTTTTTTAAAGTGAAATATTTAAACAAAAAAAATGGTTTTATAAAACAAATATTTAAAAAGAATATAAAAATAGTGAATTAAAAAAGAAATTAAAAATATATTGTTAAAATATAAATGATAATTAAAACATTACAATTAAAAAAAAATTTAAAATTAAACATCATGATGAAAAAATAATTCTTCGAAATAATAGTAAAATGACTGCTTTTTAATACAATATCAATTACCATTTTGAATAATTTTTAATTTTTCAGAGAAAATTATTGAAAATTGAAAACATAAAAATTAATATTGCACACACACATATATAAATTATTTAAATGTATATATTGGTGTAATAATAATTGTATAAAACCAAAAACTGTATTTAACAAAATATAAAAAAAAATTATAAAATTAATTAATATTTAATAATTTTAATTTATATTAATATTTAATAATTTAAATATATATACATAAAAATACTTATACATACATATATAACAAAAATCAAATATTTATTTCAATTAAATTTTATGAGCCTAGCATTTAAACTGGAATTAAAATAATTGTATGAAAAATAAAATAATCAATATGAATGTGAGTGGATACTGTGAAGTTGATGACGTTTGTGATTGGAACTAATACTGTATCTTGTTTTGATCTTAACTTTACTATATAACTAATTTAATTAAAAACGAGGAAGAGTGTAGTAGAGTAGACTGTGTCAACTCTGGGATACCCGTATGACCGTAACATATACATTATATCATCCAGTTAATTACTTTTGGCAAAATTTCAAACATACAGCTTTTTTAATTTTAATGGAATACTCATATAAAAGAAGGAGTTGTATGGCAGCTACTCGAACAACAACAGACCAATCAAATTTTGCTGTAACTTTGGCCATTATACTAAACTATTTTTGGCAAAATTTCAGACACCCAGCTTCATTAGGTGGAGAGTAATGCTCATATAAAATAAGAAGTTGTATGGCAGCTACTCGAACCCACTGCAGTAGACCAACCAAATTTTGCAAAAACTTTGGCCATAAAACTAAACTACTTTTGGCAAAATTTCAGACACGCAGCTGTAATAGGTACAGAGTAATTCTCATATAAAAAAAGAAGTTGTATGGCAGCTACCCGAACCCATAGACCAAAATGGCTGGATTTAAATAGCGATGACGGCTATTGCAAAAAAACGGATTTGCGAAAATTTCAAGATCCTAGCTCCTTTAGTTTTTGAGTTATCGTGCGGACGGACGGACGGACGGACGGACATACATAGCTAAATCAATTTATTTTTCGATTCTGATCCGATCCATACACTTGAGTCTATATCTACCCCCCCTCCTTCTCTGCGTTACAAACGTAATGGCAAATTTATTATACCCTTTGCCTATATAGTCATACGGGTATAATGATTATACTATCCCCGTTGTCTTAGCCATGCCAAAAATGAAATAAAAAATTTTTATGCACCAAAACCGTATTTTATAATAAACTAATAAAATTTTGATTAAAAAAACAGTCACTTATGGAAAAACAATTACTTTTACTAATTATTAATAAATTTTGGAATGACCCTGCTTCAGTATTTTGGTCTTATATATATAAACAATTACATGTTTAATGCAAGTTCTAAAATTTGATTTTTAACAGCACCTGACAACTTTATTGTAAACCGTGACTGAAATTCTCAATCCAAAAGCTTTTTTAAAAAAAACGAGGAAGAGTGTAGTAGAGTAGACTGTGTCAACTCTGGGATACCCGTATGACCGTTATATAAATATTATATCATTATTATTACAAACACTAATTACTTTTGGCAAAATTTCAAACATACCAGCTTTATTAGGTGAAATATAACGCTCATATAAAAGAAGGAGTTGTATGGCAGCTACTCGAACCCTTTGCAGTAGACCAACCAAATTTTGCAGTAACTTTGGCCATTAAACTAAACTATTTTTGGCAAAATTTCAGACACCCAGCTTTAATAGGTATAGAGTAATGCTCATATAAAATAAGAAGTTGTATGGCAGCTACTCGAACCCTTTGCAGTAGACCAACCAAATTTTGCAATAGCTTTGGCCATTACACTAAACTATTTTTGGCAAAATTTCAGACACCCAGCTTTAATAGGTATAGAGTAATGCTCATATAAAAGAAGGAGTTGTATGGCAGCTACTCGAACTCACTGCAACAGACCAACCAAATTTTGCAGAAACTTTGGCCATAAAACTAAACTACTTTTGCCAAAATTTCAGACACGTAGCTGTAATAGGTACAGAGAAATACTCATATAAAAAAAGAAGTTGTATGGCAGCCACCCGAACCCATGGACCAAAATGGCTGGATTTAAATAGCGATGACGGCTATTGCAAAAAAACTAATTTGCGAAAATTTCAAGATCCTAGCTCCTTTAGTTTTTGAGTTTTCGTGCGGACGGACGGACAGACGGACAGACGAACAGACGGACAGACGGACAGACGGACAGACGGACAGACGGACAGACGGACAGACGGACAGACGGACAGACGGACAGACGGACAGACGGACAGACGGACAGACGGACAGACGGACAGACGGACAGACGGACGGACGGACGGACGGACATACATAGCTAAATCGATTTTTTTTTTCGATTCTGATTCGATCCATACACTTGAGTCTATATCTACCCCCCCTCCTTCTCTGCGTCACAAACGTAATGGCAAATTTATTATACCCTTTGACTATATAGTCATACGGGTATAAATATCTTAATGTTGAAACCACGATATATTCTTCACTTCAAAAAAAACTTATCATATAATATTTTTTTACTTTAAACAATCTAAACTATTCTAAAATGTTTGGTCTGGCTTCAAAAATGTATGGACTGGCTTCAAAAAAAAACTTAAAATTTTTATGTGAAACTGATCGTCTATATAATTATTTAGTCTGAAATACTTTTATTTCAAATACTACATTAAAGCAATTAATTTCATTTGGCAGCACGTTATGGATTTCCGACCCATTGTATAAAACTGTCTTTTTTGGACCTTGACCTCTAAAAAATTAAACCTGAAGTTGAATATATTTGTTAAAGGATAATGCTACACATCCTGAACAAGTATTAAACTAAAGCATAAATTATTTGGCAGTAACTTATTTTTCATTTTAAAAACAAATACCAACACATTCAATTTAAATCTCTGCTTAATGTTTAGTCATTTTAAGAATGCCAACATTAAATTTTATTGTTTATATCTTCCACATTTTAAAATTATTCTTATTCCCCAATTTTGTAATTAATGTATTCTTTTTAAAGTATCACTGTTGCTAAAAGCCATTAATGGCGAACAATACTCGAAGTGCGGTTCAAATTTTTTCAACAGTTAAGTTATTAAGGGCCAACGGCTGAATAAAATATAGTCGGTGTAGTGGAAGTGTTTAGAAAAGCTACCTTTCAACTTATATTTTCTTTGGTTCATAATTTAAAGCTTAATAAATTGTGTATTTAAAATTTTGCCAAATCAATATTACGGTCATGTGGGTATCACAGAGTGTACACAGTCTCCTCTACTACATTCTTACCGGTTTTTATACCCGTGCATACATATAAGACATCGAGTATATTAAAACTGCTCCTTCGTTTGTAACACAACGATCCAGACGAGCTAGATATAGTGTCAAGGGTACGTATCGGCCCAGAATCGAAAAATAAGCTATGTGTGTCTGTCCGTCCGTCCATCCGTCTGTGTGTCAGCACGATAACTCAAAAACTAAAGGAGCTACAGTTTTGAAATTCACACAAAACATTTTTTGCGCATTTTTGAGGTTCCCTATTCTTTTTGGTTAAAACCAGACCAAAGATTTGGGGAGCTGCCCCACAACTTATTTAAACCAATATGAATTTCTTCAAAAGTAATTATACCAGGTTAGTTTTATAATGCATCAAGCTCTTATATGAATTTTCAAAATGTTACGGCTTCACTCTCGGGAGGCTGCCACACAACTTCTTTGCGCCAATGTGAATTTTTTCAAAACTAATTATACTACGAGGATGAAAACTAAACACCGTTAGTTATATAATGAGCACTTATATGGAATTTCAAAATGTTACGGCCCCATTTACGGGCAGCTGGCATACAAAGTTGTCAATTCGATAACTGTGAATCTAATGAAGCTATGAGGTTAAAATTAAAACTGGGCAGGTAAAGTAATAGGGCAAGTCAGTTAGCAAAGTTGGAAATCACTCGGACCAATTTTTAGGGTGGGCCAATTTTTTTTTTCTTTATATGGTTTTTCTTTTTTTATTTTTTTAAGCAAAAATTATGGGATAATGAGCTAAATTTGACTTTTTTATATTTATACCCGTGCATACATATATGAACATCGGGTATATTAAAATTACTCCTCCGTTTGTAACGCATCGAAATATAAGAGCTAGATATAGTGTCAAGGGTACGTATCGAATCAGCATCGAAAAGTGAATCGATCTAGCTATGTGTGTCCGTCCGTCCGTCAGCACGATAACTCAAAAACTAAAAGGGCTAGAGTCTTGAAATTCACACCAAGTCATTTTTAGACAATTTCTAGGTTCCCTATTGTTTTTGGTTAAAATCGGACCAAGGCTTCGGGGAGCTGCCATACAACTTTTTTGCACCAATATGAATTTCTTCAAAACTATTTATACTACGGGGATGAAAATTACACACGATTAGTTTTATAATGACTCCGGCACTTATATGAAGTTTCAAAATGTTAGGGTCCCATTTTCGGGGGGCTGCCATACAACTTCCTTGCACCAATATGAATTTCTTCAAAACTAATTATACTATGCGGATGAAAATTTCACACGGTTAGTTATATAATGAATCGAGCACTTATATGAAGTTTCAAAATGTTTGGGCCCCATTTACGGGGAGCTGCCATACAACTTTTTTGCACCAATATGAATTTCTTCAAAACTCTTTATACTACGGGGATGAAAATTACACACGGTTAGTTTTATAATGACTCCGGCACTTATATGAAGTTTCAAAATGTTAGGGCCCCATTTTCGGGGGGCTGCCATACAACTTCCTTGCACCAATATGAATTTCTTCAAAACTAATTATACTACGCGGATGAAAATTACACACGGTTAGTTATATAATGAATCGAGCACTTATATGAAGTTTCAAAATGTTAGGGCCCCATTTTCGGGGGGCTGCCATACAAAGTTTTCGATTCAATAACTGTGAATCTAATAAAGCTACAAGGTTAAAATTAAAATTGGGCAGGTAAATTAATAGGGCAAGTTACTTGGCAAAGTTGGACATCACTCGGACCATCGGACTTTTAGGGTGGGCCAATTTTTTTTTTGTTTTTTTTTGTTTTTTTTTTTTTTTATTTTTTTTTAAGCTAAAGTTATGGGACAATGAATGAAAATTTTGTTTTTTTTTTTTGTGATTTTTTTTTTTTTGTTAATTTTTTTTTTTTTTTTTTAAGCTAAAGTTATGAGACAATGTATGAAAATTTTGTTTTTTGTTAATTTTTTTTTTTTTTTTTACGTCAAAATTATGGGGTAATGAGTTAAATGTATAAGGGAAGTAAATTACGGTTTATTTTATACACCATAGTGGGTATGCACGGGTATCTAAAAGTTGACAAGGGCAACTATAATCTTCCTCGTTTTTTTATAATATATATATATTAGCATAAGAGAAATAAAATTAATAACGGTTTATTTTATTTTATACATCATAGTGGGAATGAACGGGTATTTAAAAGTTGACACGGGCAATTATAATCTTCCTCATTATATTTGTGTATTTTATTTTACATATCTATAGCAAAACATATATGCAAAACAGCCAATAAAGTTTTTTTTTGTCTCAATAAGAGCCTATAAGAGTTAATCTACCGAACAGGAATGGTGAATTTTTATTTCTGTAAACCCAATGATTAAAGTTTGGAAAACCTAATTTGTTTAAACGTGGTTTTGATTAAAGAAGGAATTTTTTTTCCTTTAGAATTATTTGTTAAAATGCTTTAATCGATTCCTCATTATGATACTTGATGAATATGGTTTTCGTCAAAATATTGTAAAATATCTGCTTAGAAAATAATATGGAAGAAATTTTAGTTTGATTTTTTATACATATATACATATCTCTTATTATAACATATTATTTATCATTCTAAATAATATTTATGTATCTTATGTGTGAATGATCTTATAAGATTGTACGATGCTTTTCCTTGGCTTAATTAAATAACATGCGTATATTAACTAAATAAAAGAAAAACTTAATAAATTTAACTAAGATTAAAAAATTCGCTCTAATAGGAAATCGGCCTGTTTAATTAACTTTAATTTATTAATATTTAAAGAAACTGCATTAGTATATTTATTACAATTTAGAAGATCTTCTACTAACATTAGTACTACGATTAGAACTTTTACTTTTAGATATATTTCAATATAAATATTTTCATGTAGTATTTTAATTTTTGGTTCAAAAATTAAATTACTTTATCCAAAAAACTAAAAATCTTTTACTGCATAATTAAATTACATAATTAATTTGATTATTAAGTGAGTAAGCACTGTAACACCGACGCCCCCATTACAATAATTAATAATACAATTATAAAATAATTTTTTTTCATATAAAATATTTTTTCTTTGGAAATCCCCATGGTGACTAAATATATATAGTAAAAAATAAAATATATGATATAAAAAACTAAATAATATTACGCATAAAATAATATTGTTGGCCCGCATCCGAAACGAAAAGGGCGCGTCAAATTGCAAAGGCATTGTATGCACTTGGAAATACTAAATAAATAAATAAATATATTAATGGGGGTTTTTACATGGGTTTTCTTTTTGCTTTTAGGAAAGGGGGTAAACGACCTAAAGAAAAAACTTTACACTCGTATTCTTTTGTAGACCTATTTTTCATCTCAAACTATAATTCTCGCATCTCGATTCTCGCGGTTGTAAAACTAACACATTGACAAATATTTTTTGATTAAGGATTCAAAAATTATGTTTACGTTTAAAAAATTTTAAAAAAAATAAGCTAAAAAAATAAAAAAAAAATAAAAATTAGCACACTCTCAAAATTTAGCATTCAAAAGAATACCTGTGTAAAGGTAAAGCTGTTATATAGGAGAGTTTTTATAAAAATGTAGCAGTGTAAAAACCCCCAATAATTGTAAGTTATAATTTATAATTTAAAATATAATTCAACATACGAAAAAACCATACACATTTATATTAATTTATATTCAAGTTAAAAAATAATGTGCCTTAATATGCTTAGTAAAAAACAATATGAATTATAAATTTTTAATTAAATAATACCAATAAAATGTTCATAAATTAAAAAAAAATATGAAAAATTATAACAAAAGAACTTGTATAATTTTAATCTATTTAATTTATATAATAAAAATAATTTAATGATGAAGCTGCGTACAAAAATTATATGTAAATAAAATTGTTAAAAAATATTGGAGTATTTAGAAAACAAAAATTAATAATAACCGAACTAAGAAATAAATTCCAACAAGAATTTAATAAATATTAACCAAAATTATAATTAAATACGTATTAAAATTTTTTTAAAAATGGTAAGTGTTCAAAATTATTAATTGTTCAATTTAACAAAAATCTGTATTTCAAATTTTTCTAATTTTATTACTTACTAATTTTGCAATATAAATACATTTTTTTATAATTGAATTTTAAAATTGCACTAAAACTGAACTAAATAGTTAGGATCTCTATTTCTAATTCCTTTGTATATAAAATGCAAGACCAGTTGAAATAATAAACAAATAGTATCATGAAGCACTTACATTTCGCAATAAAATTATTATTTATATTTAAATACAAATAATTTTGCGACTTGTAATTTTGTGACCGAATACTAGGCCCATCCTTTACGAAGCTACAGCATATCAATGTCAAAAAAAGCTCCATTTGGAAAAAATTAGATCCTAAGAAGTAAGTTCGATCCTTTGAAGTAAGCATAAATTTCCTCGGAAAATATTTTGAAAACTACATTTTTAAAGGGCTATTAGCACTAAAAATTACAAATATCCTATTTTTAAAAACCAGTAACTTATGCACCTGTGTACGAATTGTCCGGCTAAATACCCTACCAAAAACTTCGGAAAATGAAGGTATTAAGCCTTTTATTAATATTTAAGGTATTTGGAAAGTAGATTTAATTATTGGTTTCAAGAAAAGGTAATGCTTGGTTAATTTTGTATGGCCTAGTCGAAAACGAATAAAATTTCTAATTTCAGTTTTATTTGGTTGGATGGGAAAATTAGCCTTAATTTTATTTAGATTTATTGAGTTGTAGTGCTGATTGCAGTTTACATCGTTTAGATTCCTGAATTACTTCGTACGACATCTTATTATATTTTGTTAATTAGAGACCAGTCAGCTGTAATTATTGAGGCTATGATTGAATATTTAGTCTTCTTGCTGACTATAGTATTACCAAGAATATTAGTGTGAACAGGAATCCAAAGAAGTTGAAGTTTTGTAGGATTTTTGATTAGAATATCTCTGATAGTATTAATTATTGGACTATGATTTTTGAGATTTGTTACGCCTTTTAGTACTTGAAGACTGTCAGAGCAAACACAATATTTTCCTTAAGTTTGGGTGTTTCAAGTAAAGCTGACAAAATGTCATGATTTTCGGCGTGGAAAATAGATTTGTCTAGATATAATCCACCAAGCGTTGATAATTGATTTTTGTCATTAATGACTGCATACCCAGTTGCATCTTTAGCTTTTGATCCATCAGTATAATAAATTTTCCATCCTTTCTTTTGCAAATTAAAAAAAATACAAGGAATATTTGTCTGTAAATTGAATAATAAATAGTTTTCTTTGGTAAATGGCAAGTGTAAAATTAACTGCAGTATTAGATAAGTTCCATGGAGGATATATTGGAACTGATTTTTTGGGAATCTTTAGTTGTACTTGTAGATTTTTTGCTAAACTCTTGGCCAGTGAAATTGCAGATTCAAATTTTAAGTGTCTTCTTCATTTTATAATGTTCTTTAAATGAATTTGTATGTCAGAATTATATGAATATAATAATTTAGGTCTAATTTTCAATGTTAATATTCTGCAAGGTTTTTTAAGGATGGAAGTCCTGTTTCAATTATATCCTGTTTCACAGTTGTACAGAAAGCTCCAGTAGCTATACGAATTTCTGTGTGATAGACGGAATTAAATTGCTGCAAATGTGTTGTGGAGCTGCTCTTTCCACATATTTGTAAACCATAGTAAATTTTTGATAATATTAGAGTTGTGGGTGGAAAAATGTGTTGCACTGCCCATGTTTTGGATTAAGAGATCAGAAGCTAATATGAAGTTTTCTATTATAGTCCCTCTTTAATTTGTGACATCTGAATTCCAAAGCCGACTCCAACCGTTAAAGTCACCTGTGATAAAATGTAGACCTGGAATATTGTGAATGATTTTTTCTACATCATATGATGAAATTTTGATGCTAGGTGAGCATTAAGCTGAAACTAGTTTAAAATTTGGGTTTGAACGAATTTCTGCTGTTATGGTATATTGGGTAGTGGATATTATTTTGTAAGTAATAGTTTTTTTGTTAAGAAAACCTACACCGTTTTTACAGATAGTATGGTTTTGAGAATTTGTGAATGTACCATCGTACATACTTGGTAAGTAATTTTTTTTTATTTAAAGGAATATGAGTTTCTTATAACGCTAGAATGTCTGGTTGATACTTATTAATTAAAAATTTAAGGTTATTGTAATGGTTCTGAAAACCATTGATATTCCACTGTATAGTTTTTAAATACATATTTAATTTTTGCATTGAATTGATGGATATACTTCCGGAAAGGGGTTGTGAGCTATCAAAATGACGTCATCACATAACTGTCTCTAAAATCCCACCTAATTCAGATTCTTGTGTATATATATGTATGTATATAAATCTGGAAAAAGAGTATAATTCTGATTTTGTAGCCAACTCTAAGGTCCTTTCTATTTATACTTTTACATACATACTTCAACACCAAAAATTTAAACTATGGGGTTGCCACCTCCAAAATCCCTCCAAACAAATTACCAAAACCCAACTCAATATTGTATCCAACTCTAAAGTGCATTTTACTTACATTTTTACATACATATTTCAACTGGAAAACAAAAAGACTAAAAAAATTTATGAGAAATAAAGTATGAAAATGTATTTTTTAATAAAATTGTTAAGTCATTTTTGTATTTATGTTCTCTGGTGGGGCAATTTGTCAACATATGCCATAATTATTATATACCGTTGGAAAGAGTGTAAAGAAACCTTTCTAACGGTATAATAAAAATATAGGGTGTTTTTGAAAATTTCATACTTATAGAGGTTTTTTTTGTAAGGTAGAAATTTTTTTTTTGATTTTTTTTTTAATTTTTACCTGAAACTGCAATATCTCAAAAACGGTAGCACCGATTGAGATGAAACAAGATGTATATTAAAGACAATATCGTGCCCATCCTAATACTGTAGGATATTTGTTCCAGTTTACTGTCCTACAAGAAAAATATAACATTTTTAAAAAAATACTACAAAATCTTAGGAAAATTTTGTAATGCATTTTTGACCACTAGATGGCGCCATCGCCACTAATAATTTATATATTCTGAAACTTTGAGATATTTAGTACCGTTATGTGATGACGTCATCCTGATAGCTCACAACCTTTTTCCGGTAGTATATCCGAATTGGTTTGGGTATGTAATGTTCTATAGGAAATATCTTGAAAAGTTGATTACTGGGTCTAATTTGGGTGATAATGAGTGTTTTTTTGTGTTCTTTTAGGTTATTCAATGGTATCGAGAATGTTGAAACTTACCTGTGAAAATCAAAAATATATAAAGATCCAAAAAAAAAAGAGATGAAAAAAACAAAATGTAAAAATAACTGTTAAGAATTATTATGATTTCAACACTTAGATTAGATAAAAATTAAAAACAAAGCGAAATAAAATAAATACGTCTGCACTTTACAAGAATTAAAGAGCGACAGAAAAATAAAAATAATTTTATGTATATTTGGTATTTTCTGATAAGATCGAATTTTATAGTAAACCTCAAAATCGCATTTTATAGTAAATTTCCGGATGTTTAAGTTTTAAGATTTAAAAATTTATTTAATGTTGTTATAATCTTCAAATTTAATATGGGACTTTTTCGAACTTTATACCATTTATTTTTTCCAAATTTTTAGATAAATATTTAGTGGAATTTTAATTTAAAATGAATTTTCTTTAATTGAAGGTATTTATGGAAAATTTATAAATAAAGACACATATCGATAAAAACAATTTTAATTATTTTTTACTTTTTTAAAATAACACATTTTTTTAATTTGTTAAACTAACCATTTCAGTAAATTCTCATTTTTTTTAGGAATTGACGGCAACAAACGATTTAATGAACACATCTTTAACAACACAATTCACATATAGTATTCCAGGACTCGACACAAGAAGCAGTTCATTTACATTTGGATATATTAGTCAATTTTTAACACTTATTACTCCATATGACTTACCACTTAGTAAGTTCTTTTTATTCTATGAAATAAAAGACTTATTCTTTTTTAATTTAATAATTTACAGATTTGGTTAGAGACGCTTTACACTCAAATTTGACATGGATTGATTTTGCTAACAAAGTAAATATACATATTTTAATTTCGTATTTGTGTAAACTATGAAAAAAAATTTTGAAAAACCTATCTCTCTGAATATTATCTGACCAATGGCGTAGTGGTAAAGACGCCGCCTTTCATGTGGAAGGTCTCGGGTTCAAACCCCTGTCAGATCATATCTAATAAAAAAAAAAAGTAAAATTGTATAATTAGGCTTAGTGAATATTATGATTAAAGAAACTGAAGTCTAGTTTAAAATAAACTTGGTAAATGCCCTATACTCCTTAAAGGAGTGGAAAGGGAATAAAAAAAAAAATCTCTCTGAATATAGATAAGACATAATTTAATACTTATTATAAAAAACCCACAAAAAATAAATGTGACAAATGTTTATAATTAATAAATATTATAGACAAATATCAAGAGATAAAATTAGCAGTACTAAAATAGAGCTGCAAATGCAACGCGTTTTATTGACTGCTCTATTAGAAAACATTTTTTGTCAAATTTACAGTATATAAATTTTTGCCTTTGCTTTGGTGGTTTAAATAATTTAATTTTTTATGCTTTGTAAAAATGGCAATTTAAATTTTTATTATTTTCGCCTTTACTTAATTTTTAGATTTATATATTGTTAAACATAGAATATAATTATTTTATATTTACAAAAAAAAATTAAAGCAGCTATTTGTATTACACGACTTTAGAAATTTTTTTAATTTAGTTTTTTAACTTAATAAAGACATTTTTTCTTTAGCAAAAATACCTAAAAAGTATGAACTTCAAATTTATACTCAACCTATACATTTCAATAATTATTGCAATAAAGTTAATTATATTTATTTCTTATGTTTTCATGTTTTTGTTAATCAGTCTTTACAAATTGAATCCGGTTTTATTGTTATAATGACATTATTAGTTATAATGTCATTTATTCCGTTTTGTGCAACAATAGCATGGTGTTGCAGAAAGCGTTCAGAAGATGAATTATATAATAATGAAGAACCAATAAACCCTTTAATGTTAATAGATGATTCTTTGGAAAATTCAATACACTGCCAACGCCGAGTGTCAATTACAATATTATTTGTATTATTTTTAGTCTTAATGTAAGTAAATTTGTTTTAATACTAATAAATATATCAATCTAATTTTAAAATAAATTATTTTTTAGTACTTGTGATATCGTACTATTTGTAACAAATGGTCGACTGTCAAAAGCAATTGAAATGACTCCAAAAGTTATAGAAGCATCAATTTATGACTCAAAAGTATTTTTAAAAAATACACACGTACAAATTAAATATCAATTGGATAATGGCTTAGATCATGCTATCGATAATGTAACAAAAGATTTACATGGTAAATAATGAAAGATATTAATGTCTATTTAAGTATTTTATAATCGTTTTACATTATACCTTATTTATTTTAAGAATAACTTTAAATATGAAAAATACATCAGCATAAATTTATAGTGATTTATAGTGATCGTCAACCATGATACAAAGCTTTTAAAGTAATATGCACTGCGCATGTTTGTTACTAAAAATTTTAAAGCCACCTAAATACGTATATATAAATACGGTGTAAAGTTAACTCTGAACGTTTTAAATTTTAATTATTTTTAAAAATTGTAAAAAAGTAGGAAAAGAACATATAAAATTTTAAAACTTTTTGAAATTAATATTTTTTAATTGAATATTTGGCCAGACAGTGCTATACATGTTTAAAGTATACAACAAAGTATACATATAATAAAATTTCTACTCTACAAAATATATTTTTCTCTTATTTATATACATTAATTTTAGTTTGAAGTGTCAATTGATGCAAATCTTGAACTCTTTTTCAATTTAATGAAAATACCTGTCAAGCACAAAAAATAAAAAGTTCGAAATAAAATAAAAAAAATTTTATTTATTTACAATACTAAATTTTATAATTGACTTTTTAAAAATTTAATGGAAATATAACTTTACAAAAATGAAAAACAATTTAAAAAAAAAATAATTAAATAACAGTTTTCTTTAATTTTTTTTTTCTTGAAACTAAGTTAAAACACAAATGAGTTAAATATCCTAATTCTTAAGTACATTTCTTAAATAAAACGAGGAAGAGTGTAGAAGAGTAGACTGTGTCAACTCTGGGATACCCGTATCACCGTAGCATATACATTACATAATCCGGTTAATTACTTTTGGCAAAATTTCAAACATTCAACTTTATTAGGTGTAGAGTAATGCTCATATAAAAGAAGGAGTTGTATGGCAGCTACTCGAACTCTTTGCAGTAGACCAACCAAATTTTGCAGTAGCTTTGGCCATTAAACTAAACTATAATTGGCAAAATTTCAGACACCCAGTTTCATTAGATGAAGAGTAATGCTCATATAAAAAAGGAAGTTGTATGGCAGCTACCCAAACCCATGGACCAAAATAGCCGGGTTTAAATAGCGATGACGACTATTGCAAAAAAACGAATTTGCGAAAATTTCAAGATCCTAGCTCCTTTAGTTTTTGAGTTATCGTGCAGACGGATAGACGGACGGATATATGTAGCTAAATCGATTTATTTTTCGATTCTGATCCGATCCATACACTTGAGTCTATATCTACCCCTCTCGTTCTCGGCGTCACAAACTTAATGACAAATTTATTATACCCTTTGACTATATAGTCATACGGGTATAAAAAGTTTTTTATTTCTAAAGGCATAATTATATTGACATAGATAAATCTAACAAATCTTTAATATAATTTTTAGCATCTTTAAATTAATTAGCTATGTTATAGTTATTAAATTTTTTAAATTTTTTTAAATAAAAAAATATTTATTTTAACATAAATAATAGTAAAGATAATTTGAATTAAAGTGTATTGTTTTAACTGTTTGCAAATTTATTTCAAAAACTGTACCTGTATAGTAAACTTTACCGTATATTTAAAACATTCTTGAATTTTATACTTTATATTATAACAGAGTTTATAAAGCAGAACTGAAAAATAATGATATCATCATTTAATAAAAATTAAATTCGAGGGCAAATAATCTTATGAAATTATTTAAATTTGAATATGAAGATTTTACTATTTTTACAAAATCATATAATATAAAATAACAGTAACAGGTAAAGTTTTTCAATTAAGTATCGTAACAGCTAAAATATTGCAAAAAGTTCAAGTGGGGCTACTCTTATTCCCACGACTGATATTACCTTATCGTCTTTGTATCATGATCTTCAACTACATTTTTGTTTTAATAACGTTTTAAAGCACACCCGAGTAAGTCATAAATCCATATTGTGTTTTCAATTTTGTATTTGAGCTATCATGAATTTTCTTATGCCAAAAAATTTTTATAATTACTCTTAAGATTAATTCGTTGTCTATCCATGGTTTATGCTTTTTATTTTCGTTGTTTTTTTTGGATGTAGTATTTGAAACTTCTTTGATTTTTTCTGATAATTTGGAAATAAATTCTTCAATATTATATTTGGAATATTTAGATTCATCAAGTCTCATTTGCTAATGACACATTTAATTTTTTGTTATCTATATTTAGAACTTCAGTCCTACCACTGTTATCTATTTGTTCATAGTTTGTGCATTCATTTGACACTTCGATATATGACAGTGATAGTTTTTCATTTAGGTTGTTTGTTTAAAAATGATCTAAGTTCGAATTTGTTAATGGTCTTGTAATGACTTTTTCATTGCAGATAAAAATTGTATTCATATATATGTGTTTTTATTACAATTCATCAAGTCTACCAAAATATTTTTCAATGTTATCAAAGAAATTTTTGATTCGTGAATTTATTGCAGATGGTGCTCTGTATCCATCACACAGTGATTATATTAAATAATCATCATATAATCATCATACAGTGATTATATTAAATGAGTGTACATTTTTATCTATATTAATACTTAAAAAATTATAATAATTGTGCTGTACGAGTATACTTCAGAAAAATTATGTTTTTTATTTACAAATATTCCACATCCACCACCATTTCTATTACGGCGGCATGTATATGACGATGAAAAGTCAACACTTTTTACTTTTGTTTGTTTTTTTTCTCGAACCCACTACAGTATAGACCAACAAAATTTTGAACAAAATTTGGCCATAAAACTAAACTTTTTTTGGCAAATTTTCTCAAGCTTTACCATGCATAGAGTTATTTTAATAAAAAAAAAAAGAAGTTGTACGGCAACAGCAAGGAGGCTATTGCATAAAAACGAAATTGTGAAAATTTCAAAACTTTAGCTCCTTAATTTTTTGAATTATCGTGTGGACGGACGGGCATACGATATGTCTGACTATGACGGGCATACGTGTCATATCTAGACCGTTAACTTTTCGATTCTAATTCAATCCATACCTTTGAGTCTATATGTATCCCCCCTCCTTCTCTGCGTCATAAACGTAATGGCTAAATTATAAACTTGTACCTATGTAGTTAATTCATGACTAAAGTAATAAGCAACAGGAAACAAATTTACCGTTTAATGAGATATTATTGGTAGATCACCCCACTAATTTAACTTTTTTTTTAGTACAATATTTATTTAATATTTTTCTTTTTTATGTGTAAAAAAAATTTTTCTAACCCTCGCTTTCGGATTAAAACTAAAATCAAAAAAAAAATTATTGGTAGAGCTGTAGCTCGCTTACAATTGGATATGCTTGTTGCTAAAATGAATATTATTCTTCAACTGGTTCAACTGAGAGAGTTTTGGAAGATACAAATTTAAAAAATTAAGAAAATCATTTCATCAAAAATCATTTTTTATTCTTTTGAATTTGTTTATTTGGTTTTACAACTGAATTGGGTTGGAATTTGAAATTATCTCTCAAATTTTCTCGTATGTGTTTGTTTATTTTATACAATTCCTTCCATTGATATTGCTTCGCCTAAAAAATTATAGCACTGAGAGTGTCCATACGTACCCACCCTAACCTGGCATGCAGTACACTGTTTACAAAAGAAAAAAAGTATAATAATGCTAGCAAACACGAAAGGGGTACGTTAAAATACCGATTTTTTGATATTTAAAAATTAGTGTAGCTAGATTGTTAAATGATGTAAAATCAATAGAAGGCGAGTTGCATGTTATAGTAAAATTTTAAATAGTCTTGTAAAGAATTTCACTCTTTTATTTTCAAAAATCCGAATATTTTAAAAGATATTACATCTTCGGGATAATATTAATTTTATTCAGGAGGTACTGAAAGTGATTTATTTTTAGTATTTTTTTTTTTTTTTTTATTAATAACCATTAAAAATTACAATTAACAATAGTTTACAAGCACTTCTTTAAGTTTTATTTTCAAAAATGTACTCAATTGTTATATGGTTATTGTATATATAGTTATAAAAATGTTTTGCTTTTAAGTGCAATATTTTGTAACTATTTTTTAACAAATTTTACTTTAAGAATTTAACTTATTATATATTACTAGTATCGCCCTGTGCTCGAAATTCGAGCTATTTTTACTTTTAAGTTAACATCTAAAATTCGTTTTGTGTAAATTATATTAGACTATATATAATAAAAATTATGCCAACAGTGTTGTCAACAATTCTTGCGCTTGAAATTTGCTTAAAAAAAAATTTTTTTAATTATTAAAACGTTGAAACGTTTTTTTTTATTATTAAAAATTATTAAAACGTTGTTGAGTACCGATTTTTGAGTTTTATTTCTATAGCTTAAGCCGCTTTAAAGAAAGGATAAATTGGTACAGTTAAATTAAATTAAAATTCTAAATACACATAAATATTATTCTAATAAATACATATTTCTAAACATATACATATATTTAATGAAGTCAAGAACCCAAAATTCGAGTTAATGCTGTCCTTCATATAGCAAACTGTACTTTTTTCTAAACATTTTAGTACGATTTGAACTACATATGCTGTACGTATTCTGTATCCTAATTAAAAAACTCTATGAATACATAATATGTACAACAAAATTTAACATATCATAATTCATAAGTTTAGTATTTAGTATTATATTATATTGTAGCTGCCAGAAGTATAAATAATAGTCAAGTTGACCGAAGTCTTTTTTTAAATCTCAATCTTAAGATTTATAGCAAAAAAAAAGTTTTTCAATAAATCAAAGAATAAATTTTTCCTACCCTTTTTAGCACATTTTCAAAAAATTTTGTAAAAATATGCCTATATAGCTTCACTCTGTCCGTCCGTCCTTCCGTATGTTTACAAAAACTTTTACACCGTTTGAAATAGAGAAAAGAAATTTTAACCATGGGTAGTTTTTGCAAAAAAAATAATTTCGTAGAAGAATTTTTTTCTGTAGCCCTACCTGTTACGGGGCTACAGCCTTCCAAAGTTGGAAAAAGCCCTATATTTAAATTGTTATAACAAGAGTTCTGTTACGTATATTTTCAATCTGAAAACGGAAAATGATAGCTGGTTTCATAAATTTTATAAATTTTTACAAGGCAAATGTTTAGGGTTACCATACGGTACTAAAATTTAACATTACGCAAAACTCAATTTTCGCAAAATTTTTGGCCACACATATCTTCTGAACGGTTCAAGCTAGGGTCTTGAAATTTTGGGAGAAGTTAGATCCTAATCAGTTAACAGTCAGTTAACAAAATTTTTTTGTCAAACCCCCTGTTTAGGAGCTATAAGGGCCCGAAAATTGAAATTATGCTATTTTTAAGCACCTGTAACTTGAATACCTGTCCAATTTTTTTTTTATTAATATACAAAATTTAAAGGTCCAACATTATATTTTAACATATGTTAAAGGTTTTCCTTAAATTTAAAAGGGGTTCTTTAAATTGAAGAAAGTGTCTCTCAGTTTTACCCATTTTTGCTTAGATAATAAAATTCTAAGTAAAATTCCAAATTTTTGTGTAATTCACAATTTAATTCCTAGAACCTAAAAAATTAGAGGATGAGAGGGGGGGCCGGGAGTTGAAGTTAGATTCTTGAGAAATTTGGCAACCTTTTCCATTCAAGGGCTAAAACAACTTTTAAATAAAAAATTTACTGTTAGCAGTAAATTTTATAAGTCAGTATAGTAACTATTTCCAAGTAAATATTTCCAAAGTTAAACTCAGTATGTAATACAATATAATTTTGAAAATGTGCTTTTTTAAAAACCCTTAGTTTTTTTTCATCATTTGTTTCATTTTTAAATTTAATAGCTACATAGGTAAACTACAAATGTATGCCTATTTAAAGTTCTGAAAACATGCGAAAAATGATTCTGAATTCCTTAGTTTACTTTATACCTTTTTGTCTAGTTTATTTATTTAATATTTCCTAAGTTTTTTATTGACAAAAATATTTTTCTATACATGGTCATGAGCCATGACTCATAAGTTTCTTAAAACAAATAAATATTATTGCTTTTATTCCTTTATGAGGAGTAAACTCTTTTCTACTCTCAACTATTGCCAGCTACTTCAGCCCTTGTAAAAGAATATATGACAGAGTAGATAAATAATTTCCGGCATATGGCTTTAATTAAAATTCTCTTGAATAGGTTATGTTAAATCATATTTTTTATTTGATACCCAATAAGCACTTACCCCCTTTCATTTTAAAAAATATTCTTTATATTTATATCAGCAATAAACCTTAATTTTTTCACTTTATTAATATTTAAATACTATTAAATATAAATAACTTCTCAAATGACAGATAGTTTTAAAATGTCAAATATATATATGACGATTAATCTGGCAATTATGTACTTCTGAAACAAAAATTAGCGTTCCATTTACAAACTACGCCTATCTAATCTTCATGTACACTTTTTGATATATAAAATTCGTTCGTTTTGTCAAAGTAAAACTAAAAATAGTTTTTTTATTATAAAATGCATTATTCGATGTTGAAAGTATGAAATAAACTTTTCAATTATTAGAATGAAATCAAAACATACGACGTACAATTTTTATACGGCAGTACGTCAATACGTCTGTCTACATATCCATTATCGGTAAATCGATACGCGCGTACAATATTTAATTTATCAAAAATATTTATTTGAATGTTTTAATTTAGTACCTACAAAAAATATTTTTAATTTCATATTATAGGTATTTTGAATATATGATATTTTTTAATAAAAATTATTGTAAAAAAATATTTTTTTTTAAAACATAATATTAGAAATATAAGAAAAACCAATAATAAAATTTTTATACATTTTGTCAATATTTGTAAATTTTAAAAATCCGAGATACAGTACATTGCGTTACGCGTATTTTCGCTGCTCTAATGTAAATTTATGTACCTATTTATTTCTCAATTTTTTGACAGAAATTATACGCTGCACGCTTTTATTTAGGTTAGGACCTAAGCAACAAATAACTTTTTTTGAGAAAGATAATTTTTTTAGTTTTGCAAACATATTGTACTGTAGGTATTTTCAATTTATTTGAATATTTATATGTTTTAAACTAAATTATTTAAAAAAAAATGTTATTTTAAAATATTTTATTTTTAAAATTTAATCGCAGCAGCATAAGAAAAAACAATTACAATATGTATTTTTATACACTTTGTCAATTTTTAAATTTTAAAACTCTGAGGTACAGCACGTCGCGTATGCTTTCATGTAAATTTTTTTATATAACTAATTATTTCAAAATATTTTGACAGAAACTGAATGCCGTACATGCTGATTTTGGCTGATCCATAGACCATAAGAAACAAATCAATTTTCTTAAGAAATATAATTTTTTTTTTTAAGTTTCTGCATATTTCAGAAGTCGGTTTTTAATTTTACAAAAAACTTAACAAAAAGCAACAACAATTTACGATTTACAAAAAAATTTTTTTTTAAGTACTACTGTATTATAATAAATTGCAAACAAAAACAAAATACAGGTAACCCTCGATTAACGCGGTAGATTGGTTCCTAAAAAGCAGCGCGTAAAACGAAACCGTGTTAATCGAGACAAGAAATCCATACAAAATTGGGTTATTGGTTTTAAAACAATTTTTGTTTTTAAATAAGCATTTATTATATAAAACAAAATTATAAAAAAAAAAATCATATTATAAAATAAACAGAAATATTCATTGCAAATTATATCCAAAAATAAAAAGAAAGATACAAGAATATAAACAAAAAAAATATTGCAAAATAAAAAAAATTAATCAGAACTTTCATCTGTCTTTTAAAAAATGTTTTGAACACTCTTATTCTTATGTAAAAAATGTCGAATGTCGTTTTAAAAGAATGCTGTGAATTTTGGAAAATTAGTATAAGACTTGAACATTGTATAATGTACTGATTATAGAAAGGACCCTTCGAACTCATTTGCTAAAATTTTATTTGATGTGTCAGCCTCAAGCCTATGTATAGTGCTTTTTCTTCTATTGAAATTTTTTTTGTATTTTTGATGCGTTATTATGATTTTTTTTATATTCAAAACTAAATAAGCAAGTGAGGGAAAAAAACCAAGGGTTTTTAAAAAGCACATTTTCAAAATTATATACAGTTTCTTACTGAGTATTTTATCATTTATTTTTATAAAAATATATATTATGATCATATTATAATTTAGTTATTTCATTAATTTATTAATTATATGACTAACTAGCTAATACCCGGTGCGCGTTGATGCGCCTCTCAATGGAGGTTTAATTGAAGTTGATGTTACTGCAAAAAGTTAACACAAAAATTACACTCGGTTTACACATGTAAATTTTAAAATGTATGAAGCAATCTTTTTAAAACCATTTTTCTAGGGTTGTTCTAGTAATTTTTGAAACTTTCTGTAATTCAAAGCAGTACAAACTATTTTCCAAATTATAAAAAAGGCTCTTTGTTCTGCAATATCTACCCCTGGTTTAAATTTTTTTACTCTTTTTCAAACGGTGTAAAAGTTTTTGTAATGTGAAAACGGCAAAAGAAAGCTGGTTTTATAAACTTAATAAATTTTTAAAAGGCAAAAGTTTAGGGTTACCATACGGTACTAAAATTTAACATTACGCAAAACTCAATTTTCGCAAAATTTTTGGCCACACATATCTTCTGAACGGTTCAAGCTAGGGTCTTGAAATTTTGGGAGAAGTTAGATCCTAATCAGTTAACAGTCAGTTAACAAAATTTTTTTGTCAAACCCCCTGTTTAGGAGCTATAAGGGCCCGAAAATTGAAATTATGCTATTTTTAAGCACCTGTAACTTGAATACCTGTCCAATTTTTTTTTTATTAATATACAAAATTTAAAGGTCCAACATTATATTTTAACATATGTTAAAGGTTTTCCTTAAATTTAAAAGGGGTTCTTTAAATTGAAGAAAGTGTCTCTCAGTTTTACCCATTTTTGCTTAGATAATAAAATTCTAAGTAAAATTCCAAATTTTTGTGTAATTCACAATTTAATTCCTAGAACCTAAAAAATTAGAGGATGAGAGGGGGGGCCGGGAGTTGAAGTTAGATTCTTGAGAAATTTGGCAACCTTTTCCATTCAAGGGCTAAAACAACTTTTAAATAAAAAATTTACTGTTAGCAGTAAATTTTATAAGTCAGTATAGTAACTATTTCCAAGTAAATATTTCCAAAGTTAAACTCAGTATGTAATACAATATAATTTTGAAAATGTGCTTTTTTAAAAACCCTTAGTTTTTTTTCATCATTTGTTTCATTTTTAAATTTAATAGCTACATAGGTAAACTACAAATGTATGCCTATTTAAAGTTCTGAAAACATGCGAAAAATGATTCTGAATTCCTTAGTTTACTTTATACCTTTTTGTCTAGTTTATTTATTTAATATTTCCTAAGTTTTTTATTGACAAAAATATTTTTCTATACATGGTCATGAGCCATGACTCATAAGTTTCTTAAAACAAATAAATATTATTGCTTTTATTCCTTTATGAGGAGTAAACTCTTTTCTACTCTCAACTATTGCCAGCTACTTCAGCCCTTGTAAAAGAATATATGACAGAGTAGATAAATAATTTCCGGCATATGGCTTTAATTAAAATTCTCTTGAATAGGTTATGTTAAATCATATTTTTTATTTGATACCCAATAAGCACTTACCCCCTTTCATTTTAAAAAATATTCTTTATATTTATATCAGCAATAAACCTTAATTTTTTCACTTTATTAATATTTAAATACTATTAAATATAAATAACTTCTCAAATGACAGATAGTTTTAAAATGTCAAATATATATATGACGATTAATCTGGCAATTATGTACTTCTGAAACAAAAATTAGCGTTCCATTTACAAACTACGCCTATCTAATCTTCATGTACACTTTTTGATATATAAAATTCGTTCGTTTTGTCAAAGTAAAACTAAAAATAGTTTTTTTATTATAAAATGCATTATTCGATGTTGAAAGTATGAAATAAACTTTTCAATTATTAGAATGAAATCAAAACATACGACGTACAATTTTTATACGGCAGTACGTCAATACGTCTGTCTACATATCCATTATCGGTAAATCGATACGCGCGTACAATATTTAATTTATCAAAAATATTTATTTGAATGTTTTAATTTAGTACCTACAAAAAATATTTTTAATTTCATATTATAGGTATTTTGAATATATGATATTTTTTAATAAAAATTATTGTAAAAAAATATTTTTTTTTAAAACATAATATTAGAAATATAAGAAAAACCAATAATAAAATTTTTATACATTTTGTCAATATTTGTAAATTTTAAAAATCCGAGATACAGTACATTGCGTTACGCGTATTTTCGCTGCTCTAATGTAAATTTATGTACCTATTTATTTCTCAATTTTTTGACAGAAATTATACGCTGCACGCTTTTATTTAGGTTAGGACCTAAGCAACAAATAACTTTTTTTGAGAAAGATAATTTTTTTAGTTTTGCAAACATATTGTACTGTAGGTATTTTCAATTTATTTGAATATTTATATGTTTTAAACTAAATTATTTAAAAAAAAATGTTATTTTAAAATATTTTATTTTTAAAATTTAATCGCAGCAGCATAAGAAAAAACAATTACAATATGTATTTTTATACACTTTGTCAATTTTTAAATTTTAAAACTCTGAGGTACAGCACGTCGCGTATGCTTTCATGTAAATTTTTTTATATAACTAATTATTTCAAAATATTTTGACAGAAACTGAATGCCGTACATGCTGATTTTGGCTGATCCATAGACCATAAGAAACAAATCAATTTTCTTAAGAAATATAATTTTTTTTTTTAAGTTTCTGCATATTTCAGAAGTCGGTTTTTAATTTTACAAAAAACTTAACAAAAAGCAACAACAATTTACGATTTACAAAAAAATTTTTTTTTAAGTACTACTGTATTATAATAAATTGCAAACAAAAACAAAATACAGGTAACCCTCGATTAACGCGGTAGATTGGTTCCTAAAAAGCAGCGCGTAAAACGAAACCGTGTTAATCGAGACAAGAAATCCATACAAAATTGGGTTATTGGTTTTAAAACAATTTTTGTTTTTAAATAAGCATTTATTATATAAAACAAAATTATAAAAAAAAAAATCATATTATAAAATAAACAGAAATATTCATTGCAAATTATATCCAAAAATAAAAAGAAAGATACAAGAATATAAACAAAAAAAATATTGCAAAATAAAAAAAATTAATCAGAACTTTCATCTGTCTTTTAAAAAATGTTTTGAACACTCTTATTCTTATGTAAAAAATGTCGAATGTCGTTTTAAAAGAATGCTGTGAATTTTGGAAAATTAGTATAAGACTTGAACATTGTATAATGTACTGATTATAGAAAGGACCCTTCGAACTCATTTGCTAAAATTTTATTTGATGTGTCAGCCTCAAGCCTATGTATAGTGCTTTTTCTTCTATTGAAATTTTTTTTGTATTTTTGATGCGTTATTATGATTTTTTTTATATTCAAAACTAAATAAGCAAGTGAGGGAAAAAAACCAAGGGTTTTTAAAAAGCACATTTTCAAAATTATATACAGTTTCTTACTGAGTATTTTATCATTTATTTTTATAAAAATATATATTATGATCATATTATAATTTAGTTATTTCATTAATTTATTAATTATATGACTAACTAGCTAATACCCGGTGCGCGTTGATGCGCCTCTCAATGGAGGTTTAATTGAAGTTGATGTTACTGCAAAAAGTTAACACAAAAATTACACTCGGTTTACACATGTAAATTTTAAAATGTATGAAGCAATCTTTTTAAAACCATTTTTCTAGGGTTGTTCTAGTAATTTTTGAAACTTTCTGTAATTCAAAGCAGTACAAACTATTTTCCAAATTATAAAAAAGGCTCTTTGTTCTGCAATATCTACCCCTGGTTTAAATTTTTTTACTCTTTTTCAAACGGTGTAAAAGTTTTTGTAATGTGAAAACGGCAAAAGAAAGCTGGTTTTATAAACTTAATAAATTTTTAAAAGGCAAAAGTTTAGGCCTGCCATACGATACTAAAATTTACCATTATGCAAAACTCAATTTTTGCAAAAATTTTGCCACACTTATCTGTTAAACAGTTCAAGTTAGGGTCTTGAAATTTCGGGAGAAGTTTGATCCTCAAAAATTAGTAGGAGTCGGCCAACAAAATATTATTGTCAAGTTCCCTGTTTAGCCATAAGGGCTCGAAAATTAAATATTAGCTATTTTTAAAACACCTTTAACTTGAATACCTGTTTAAATTTTTTTTTTACAAATATACAAAATTTAAAGCTACAGCATTATATTTTAATACATGTTAAAGGCTTTTCTTAAATTTCAAAGAGGTTCTTTAAATTGAAGAAATTATCTCTTAGTTTTAACCATTTTTGCTTAGATAATAAAATTGGGGGTGAAATTCAAAATTTTGGTGGAGTTCACAATTGGTTTCCTAGAACCTAAAAGAATGGAATGATGGGGAAAGGAGGGGGTGGGCAGATCCATCATAAGTTTGCTAAGCAAAAATTGGGGAACCTTCCCCTACTAGGTCTTAAAATATAAAACTTTTATGCTTTTTTATAAAACAGTAAACTATTCACCAGCGTATGTTTTACCAAAATAAGACGTTAATATTGAACCTCCAACATTATATTTCGCACTTGTTAACAGGGATTGTATTCTAAGAACTGATTTCACTATTATTCAAAATTAATAAATTGATGAAATAACTAAATTATAATATTATCATTTATTTTTATATATATTTGTATAAAACTAAATGATAAAATACTCAGTAACAAAATCTTAATTTTAAAACCTAATTTTGAAAATGTGCTCTTTAAAAATCGATAGTTTTTTTCAACATTTGTTATTATAATTTTCAGATATGTACGTTCTAACAGATTTCTTATACGTTTTGGTTGTTTTTCTTTCTGTTCATACCAAAGCATTTTTATTATGTTGAATTAACATTTTAGTAGTTTCATTTTTATATACATATATATATACTAGCTAATAACCGGTGCGCGTTGCTGCGCGTCTCAATGGAGGTTTAATTGAAGTTGATGTTAATGCAAAAAGTTAACACAAAAATTACACACGACTTACACATGTAAATTTTTAAATGTATGAAAGCAAACTTTTTAAAACGATTTTTCTAGGATTATTCTAGTAATTTTTGCAACTTTCTGTAATTCAAAGCAGTACAAACTACATTCCAAAATTTGACGTAATGTACTTCCAAAAATCTTTTTTTTGTCCAAACGTAAAACCGACTACAGACTCAACTCCATTTTCAAGTTGCTTCACACATATAAAATTTGAGGTAAACCGGTCAAATCGTTTCTAATTTAGAGTTAAGTAACGCAAAAATCTATTAAAAGCCACTGTGCCCCACTGGGTTAACGGAACTACACTTTCTCTTTGGGCAAAGCAGTATTGCGCAAAATTGGACGTAATTTGCTTCCAAATCACTCAACAAAATTTTTTGAGGCTTTCTTTTTAGCCAAAGCAGTACTTCGCAAATTTTGACAATATTATCTTTCAAAATTATTTTGACCACCTGTCGGCCCGACATGGGTTAACAAATTCTAACTGTTAATAGCGTCTACTCAATTCTCAAAGAGCATCACGTATACAAAATTTGAAGTCAATCGGTCAAACCGTTTTCATTTTAGAAAAAAGAAGTTTAAATACTTGCACCACAGCCCAAACTTGGCGGTCCGTTAGAGCAAAATTTTTGGGCCACTATTTCTTTCCGTACCCAAAAACCCCTATGTACAAATTTTCATGAAAATCGGCTGGGCAGTTTAGGAGTCTATTCGCTACAAACAAACAAACAAACATACAAACAAACAAACAAATAAACAAACTTTTGCTTTTATATATATATATATAGAGAGTGAAATACTTAGAATATTACCCCAATGCACTCAAGAAAACTTGTTAATAAGTGCGATATATAATGTTGTAGCTTCAATGTTAACGTTTAATTTTGGGAGAACTTACACTGGTGAATAATTTACTGTTTTATAAAAACATAAAAGTTTTAATTTAAGACCTAGTAACTCTTAAATGGGGAAGGTTCCCAAATTTTTGCTTAGCAAACTTATGATGAATCTGCCCACCCCCATCTTGTTCTCCCCCTTCCATTTTTTTCCTGTTCTAGGAAATCAATTTTGAACTCCAACAAAATTTGGAATTTTATCTAGAATATTATTATCTAACCAAAAATGGTTAAGACTAAGAAACAATTTCTTTAATTTAAAGAGACCCTTTCAAATTTAAGAAAAACCTTTAACGTATGTTGAAATATAATGCTGCTAAAAATTTGAACAGGTGTTAAAGTTACAGGTGGTTGAAAATAGCAAAATTTCAATTTTCGAGCCCTTATAATTTCAGAGGACCTAACTTGCCTAAAATTTCAGGACCCTAGCTTGAACCGTTTAGGAGATATATGGGGTCAAAAATTTTGCAAAAGTTGAGTTTAGCTTAATGGTAAATTTTAGTACCGTATGGCAACCCTATACATTTTAACTTTAAATTTTTGTGAAGCTTATAAAACCAGCTATCTTTTGCCGTTTTCAGATTGAAAATACACCTAAAAGAACTCTTGATATAACAAATTGAATATAGGGCTTTTTCCAAATTTGGGCGGCCGTAGCTCCGTAACGGGTGGAGCTACAGAAAAAAATTTTTCTACGAAATTAATTTTTTTGTAATATCTACCCGGGGTTAAAATTTCTTTACTCTATTTCAAACGGTGTAAAAGTTTTTGTAAACATAAGGACGGACGGACGGACAAAGTCAAAATTAAGAAAAACCTTTGACACTTATTGAAACTTTCGTTTTGGAGCTTTCAATTTTGTATATAAATAAAAAAAAATGTTGACAGGTATTCAAGTTATAGGTGTTTAAAAGCAAAATTTATAGCAAAATTTCAATTTTTGACCCCTCACAGCTTCTAAAGAGGAGGCGTGACAAAAAAATTTTGTTAACTGACTCTTACTTATTTCTAAGGATCTAATTTCTCCCAAAATTCTAAGTTTCTAGATTGAGCCATTCCGAAGTTATGAGGGACCGAAAATTTTGCAAAACTTAGTTTTGAATAACTGTAAATTTTAGTACCGTATGGTAACCCTATACAATTGGTTTTTAAAAATTTGTAAAGCTTATAAGAACAACCGTCTGTTACCGTTTTCAGGTTGGAAATATACCTTATAGAACTCTAATTATTACTGTTTAAATATAGGGCTTTTTCCGACTTTGTGGGGCTGTAGCTCCGTAACGGAGGGGCTACAAAAAAAAGTTTTAACATTAAATTATTTTTATTGCAATACCTACCCATTTCTGATATTTTTAAGTCAGCCGTATGTAAAAAGAGACGGACGGACGGACAGAGTGAACTATATAGGCACATTTTTACAAATTTTTTTGAAAATGTGCTAAAAACACTTAATTAATCGCCAAGCAGCATTATTAGATATAATAAGTTTAAATAAAAGAAATATCAATGTATTAACTTACATTTTAATTTAAAAGGTAAAATTTAATTCTTTATCAAAAAGTGTAAAGTTTATTATAATTAAAATTGAACCGAGTTCGTTATAAATGAAAACTACTGTATAAACCAAATGTATTGCTTTCATTTCGAACAGAACTCATTTTTTTTCACTGGATTTTTAGAGAAATAAAGAAAAAAAAACAAAACAAAAAAAAATTTTAAATAAGTTTCAATCTCCTTGTTCATTGAACATTTGAACTAAAGAAAAAAAAGAAAGACATAAGTCGTCGCCTACAATAGTTTGATTGAGCTGCGAGTTAAAACCGAAAATGAATTACTTTTACCCAGAAAGTCAGAGCATAATATTAGAGTCATAAGCCTATATATAAAAATATAATAAAAATAATAATAAAAAAATATCATTGTCCTATGAAAACAAAAAAAGCCTTTCTTTTGGTTGCTGTTTCATTAAAATTGGTCTTATAGTTTACCCGGAAAAAAGATGTTTATATTTGTATGGGAAAAAATAAGCCGATTAAATATTATGATGTAAATAAAATAAAAGCGAAGCAAAAAATAAAGTTATTTAATTTTTTTTTATACAAGTTGATTATTTTTCTTTTTATCATCTTTTCCACCACAACCCTCTTTTTGAATCTCGATCAGAACACACCCTGTTATTAACACTACAAATGTCATTTTATCTAATATAACACAGGGCCCAAAATAGTCTTTGTAGCAACGGGTCTTACTGATATTATTACAATTTATTGTAGTAATATTAGATTAAAAATAAAATAAATAAATATTAATATAATTTTCAGAAAAAGAAGGCAAGTTAAACTTTTTCCATTAAATAGTTACATGATTTAGATTTGTAAATTTCTGGAAAAAACAATTCCCAATAGCAAATTTCTAAAAAAATATTTTACCAGAATAATTTACCAGGCTTTGATAAATTTTGTTATTTATCTTATATGTTATAACTGGCACTCCCGATAAGGCCTATTAATGAATATTTGTGAATTATTGCCTATTTTTCCTTTTTTTATTTTTTGATCAACAACAGATATCGACATATTACTTGGAGATCCAATTAAATATGAAGTTTCTGCAAACACAGGAATTGAAATGGCTTTTGATAGCTTACATAGTATTAGCATGGGTAAGTGTTTATAGCTTAGTGTTTTACACTTTTGAACATAAATTTGTATGTATAACATTTCCTCTTTATATTTTTTTACTAATTTATAATTATAGCGAATTCTGAACTAATAGCACGAATTCAATTGTTACAAGATTCAATTGGTAAAGCACTTAAAATATCACAGGAAGCTGCCGCCCGCATGGAAGAATTACAAATCCAATTATCTGTTTTACAAAGACAGTGTACATTTCGAGATAGACCTCTTTGTGACACTTTAAGAATACGTAGTTTTGAAGAAAATGGGATAATTGATGCACTAAAATCGGTAATTAGAAAAATTAATACTTTAAAATTTTAATATATAGAATCAAACTATGAAGTTTTGATTATTCAAAATAAAATGACCGCTAACTAATGTTGATGCATTTTTTACTTTTCTTCAAGTGTTATTTTTTAGTTTTATACCGGTTCAAATACAAAATTGCAACCAATTTCCCAAGATATTGTTGATTTTAACTTACCAAAAAAATCGAATCAATCCGAAAAATAAAATCAATCCGTCATTTAATACCAATGACACGCTAATTAAAAATTTATAATTTGTTTTTGAAGATATAGATCTGCAAAATTCAATATAAAGATGAAGGTAATAGATAATAAATGGTCTTAATTCTGAACAGAATTTCCTAAAAATTACAACTTCCAAATGACACTAATTGGTCTGATAACATTAAACGTGACATATAAGTGATAACATTAACATGACATATAAATTGTACTTTAACTAATTTTTTTTGTATATAAATTATTATTGGAGATGCCGCCATCAAGTGGTCGGAAAATGCATTACAAAGTTCTTCTAACATTTTATTAAATTACCGTTATGTGATGACGTCATCTTGATAGCTCGTAACCCCTCTGCGGAAGTTTATCCTTTTTTTTTATGTTTACGTTACGTACCTACGTTTACTAATTCATATTTTTTATTCAGTTGCAAGAAGATCAAAATATTTTCCGTATGAAATATTTGGGTGAATTAGAATTGGATACACAAGTAAGAAATTTATCAACAGAAGTAGCAATATCTAAATCAATTTTTGGTAACTTCCCAATACAACTAAAAAGTGACACAGTTTTACAAAGAAATGGTAAGTGATTTCAAAATGAAACGAAGCTTTTTTTCAATATAAAAAAAAACCAAATATAACTATGGTTCAAAACAAAAATAATTAAAAATGTTATCTAATTTTCTCCAAATATTTATTTGAAAAAAGGCCGTTAAAATTCAATTTTGATTAATAGTAAAATTTAACACTACTTTTACCACAGAGTTTCAAATATTCTGTATCAATTTTGATCAAAATAATTATTAGTGCTCTTATATATTCGAAATAACAAGCGGTTTGCGATGCCAACTTCGATCAAAACAATGCCGAGTGATAAAAGTAATGTTAAATTATTTTAATGTCCTAAATTTTTAATTTAACATATTTTTTTTTTTAGAAAAACTTCAAAAACTTAAGTTTAACTTTAAAATTAATACTTCTTAATTTTTAATAATTTTCCCCGATTTCAAATTATTTGAAATTTTTTTTAATTTTTTTGATTTATTCAAAATATTTTTATCATTTTCAGAATGTAACAATCTTTTTTGATTTACTGCTATGAGATGTTTCTTAGATGAATTCGTCTTTGTTTTAATATATTCGTGTGATTCCGGTAAATAATGATCAGGACAAAAACATTTTTTGCAATTTTGAATTGAATTTTGCGATTTTGCCACATGAGTTTTATGAATTTTACATTTTCGGAATCTATACCTTGATGATGACAAAGTTGATTCCATTAAAATCCCATTAATTTTAGTGTCCAAACCTAAATGAGTTTCAGATGGTTTCGGTTCATATTCTTCAGTAAAATTTGTATATTTTGAATTCAAACGTATTTTGTCTTTTCTAATTAAAAGATTTTTACGAGAAAATTTTCGCAAACGTACCATTTCGAAAAATTAGAGATATTGGAAAGAAATTACAAATTAATTTTGTTTAAGTATAGTTTAACCTAAAATATAATTTTTTTTTTTTTTCAATTTTATTTGTTGACATCTAAAAATTGAAATTAATGTTTAAAAATTTTACATTTTGATTATTTAAACAGATATTTATAAACGAATAGGGTTTTTATTTTATTTTTTATTTAAAAAAATATTCTTCTAAATTGATAGAATATTTCGTAAAGATTTATATCAATTTGTCGATGGATATTTGGTTAATAATAAACTCACAATTTAACAATTTTATCCACATTTAACAATTCCGGTATATTTGAACTCCGTAGAAATAATAATAACATATTTATAAAAGGCCTATAATTGTATAAAAACATATTCTTTCATTTAAGAAATTTATGACCTTTACAATAAAGATGTGTCTTAATTTTTTTAAATAAAATTGTTAGATTATTAATAGGTTTTTCTTTTTTTTTTAAAAAAAAATTTGTAAATAAATGAATATATTTTAATAAATTTTTAGAAACTCTTGATCAGCTGAAAAATATTAAACATAAAACAACGGCAAATGCTCATTTATTAACACATACAATAGTTTCACTATTAGATAAACTGACAGGTACTTGGGAATCTATTGAACCTCATTATAACCAATTAAAATCATGGCAAGAAGTCTATTGGACATTAACATGGGCAATTGCATTATTAATTATATGGATTTTAGCATTTATGGGTTTAACATTTTGTTGTTTTCTATGTAAATCAAATGTTAAAGCAGCTGTTATAATGGTTATCAGTGTTCTTATAATATGCTTGGGTAGTTTTGTATTAATGTTATTCGGTGTATTTACTATGGCTGTTGGTGGTAATACAGAAATATTTTTATGTCAACCATTATTTGATGAGCAAAATGATTATGAATTTTTGGGAAAATTATTTGATAAACCTGGTTTTGTTTATGAAACAGAACCAAAAAAAGGTATTATTGCAGAAATACTGAAACCGCCAGGTCAAAATAAAACTTTTGTGAATGTTAATTTAGCAACAGCAATTAAGTAAGTTTGAAAGGTTACATATTTATATTTTTATAAAATATTTACAGAACAATCGAATATTTTTTTTGAAAATAGAAATATATTTATTTATTAAATACATCATAAAATATATTTTATTCCTTGTCTGAAGGCCTAGTCATTTTCCTATATTTTTAAATTCTGATATGTTCTTAACAAAATATTTCTTCTTCGAAATATTTTCAATATTTTAAGATTAAAACTTTTAATCTTAAAATACTGAAAATTTTCATTAACCAAAAATTGATGGCAGATCTTTTGCATTTAAAAGTGTTTTAATATAAAAGTAAATTGCTAGATTAAGGTTAACAGAAAGAAAAATTGTCTCTCATTTCAACAATTTACTTTTATATTGCATGTAGAATAAAACTAAAATAGTCTAAGTTATGAAGTGACACAAATTTACTTGAAGTTAGCTAAAATACGTACTAGATTTTATTCTCTTCTCTTTGATTTTATTCTCCTACGTTAAACATAACATTGTACATTTTATCCATAAATATTTTGCAAATACATATGCGTATATGTATGTGAATAGATGTAACTATTCTTTATATTTATACCACTAATTATATTAATATTTATTTATATTTTTATTTTTTTTTATTATTTATTTATTTATACCACTAAAATTAACATAAAATTCAAACTTCCTTTTATTCAAATTTGCAAATACTTTAACAAAAAGTTTCTTCTAATATTTCCATAATTAACATGACACAATATAACAAATTACACAGAAGTCAACACATTGTTTGGTATATTGTCGGGTATATTACAATTACTCCTCCGTTTGGAACGCATCGATCTAGACATACTAGATATAGTATCAAAGGTGTGTAGCGGGTCAGTATTAAAAAGTAAATCGATCTAGCATAGTTTGTCTGCCCGTCCGCCCATTGTGTCAGTACGATAACTCAAAAATTAAAAGGTCCAAACTTTTGAAATTCACACAAGATATTAAACAATTTGTAAGTTCCCTATTTGTTATACTGCCATACACAACTTTTTTTAACCAAAATGAATTTCTTCAAAACTAATACTAAAACTGGGAGTAATTAAAAAAGTTATATAATAAGGCAAGCACTTTCATGAAGTTTAAAAATGTTGAGGCTTCTTTTTTGGGGGAGCTGCCATATAAGTTTTAGAACCTTACATATCTTCATTTACAATACAAAGTTAAAATTAAAAGTAGATAAGTAAAGTAACATGGCTAGCAAATTTTGCAACCAATAACACTACTTATCAATCCGATAACTGTAAATCTAATGAAGTTACGAGGTTAAAATTGAAAATGGGCAAGTAGCGTTGGCATTACTCGGATCAACTTTGGAGTCGAGGGAACAAAATTTCTAAACCTTCATAACTTTTTTTCGTATTTTTAAAATATCATTATATTAGAATCAGTTTTCAAATAAAAAAATTATTTTAATCATATTTGTTAATTATTATGCATTTATTTTATTTTTTTAATTACCTAAAGAGAATGTGAACAGAATAAGCCTTCTTTTAAAGTATTTCAATTGGATGCATTTGTTGATACAGAATCAAGTCCTACTGAAACAAAACAGTTTGAAAATGTAAATAAAGCTATTAATAGTATAAAAGTATCAGAGAAGACATTATTATCTTTAACACAAACAATACAAACAATACTGGAAAATATGTTACAGACATCAGATTTAAATTCAACAGTGTATCGTGCAAATATTGCACAGCCAACACCAGAAAAAGATTTAGCAACATTTATTGATCAAATGCAAAGGGTTGCTTTGCAGGTAATTTATATAAAAAAAAATCAAAAATTGAAGAAAAATAATTCAAAATAAAAAATTCTAAAATTTCTATATTGTTAGTAAGAAGTTATTAAATCAGGTTGTGGGTGCAATATTCTAACGAAAATTCTAACGCTCTGCATAAATATTATGACTTCTGATATATTAAAATTGCTCCACTGATTTTAATTGCTATTAAAATTGCTTCGAGGAGTAAATCGAAAAGCTTCGAGCACCAATATGAATATCTTCAAAACAAATTATACACGGTTAGTTATATAACAGAACAAGCACCTATATGAAGTTTCAAAGTATTACGGATTAATTTTCGTGAAGCAATTCGATAACTATGAATCTAATAAAGCTACGGGGTTAAGATTAAAACTGGGCAAGTAAAGTAAAAAGGCAAGTTACTTGGTAAAGTAGGACATTACTCGGACCAACTTTTAGAGCGGGCCATTTTTTTTTTAAATTTTGTTTTAACTTTTAGTGTGGGCCAAAGTTTTTTTTTTTAATGTTTTTTTGTTTTTATGGTGTGCTTGGTAAAGTTGGACATTACTCAGACCAACTTTTACGGTGGGCCAAATGTTTTTTTTTATTTTTTTTTTTTTGTTTTTATGTTTTTTAAACAAATATTATGGGGTAGTCAAATTTAATTTTAATTATTTTATTCTTATATTTTTTTTAGTTTAAAAGCAGTAGGTAATTAATTAATGGTTTATTTTATTTTATACATCATAGTGGGTATGCGCGAGTATCTAAAAGTTGACAAAGACAATTATAATCTTCCTCGTTTTAACAATAAATTACTGTAGCATTTACGAAGGACTTTTGTTTTAAGTAAAAAAGAAAGTAAATAATCATCACAGCCCAAAAGTTTTAAGAACGTAGTTTTTTAAGAATTAATTGTGTTCAAAAGTTTTAAAATCTGGTCATATCTGTCCACCAGGGGTGGGGCATATTGCCCAAATATTTTCAGAGGATTTTACGCGACACGATACTCTAACAAGATCAAAGACGCGACACGATACTCTAACAAGATCAAAGCTGAATATCTCACCTAAAATTTAGGGACACAATATTTCACCTATGGCTCAAAACACATTCTAAAACTCTTTCCTAACTATTTCAATAAAAAAGTGAATAGTAGAAGCTGCCGCTTCCCAACTCCCGCTAAACAAATATTGAAACACTGATATTAAACTGAAATACTGAATTTGTAACCAATATTTTAAAAGAACTCTTATTTTTTCTTTTTCATTTATCAGATACAGGATGTTGCTACATCAGCACGTATGACAACTCTAGGTAGTCGTGCGAAACGCTTGCAGGCATCAATATTACAACCATTGGAATTATTGCGTAATGAAATTTTATATCATTTAACAGCTTTAGAATTACAAAGAGATCCATGGCAAAGGCAAGTCAATCAAACTTTAATACACTTGAGAAATATTCAAGCATATTTAGATATATCAGCAGTTGAAATTTGCCAAAATCAGACGAAATATTATTTAAAAAGGTTGTAAAGTTGATAAGTTAATTTTATTTTTTCCTTTTTATTATTTTAATTTGTTGAATCAACCGGAAATGGTTTGTTAAAAGTAATCAATAAATTTCATAGAATTTTTTTGAATACAATTCCTTAATTTATCTAAAGATTCCCTCCGGTTGAATCTTTTCTAATTTTTTTTTATTACTTTCTTTGATTTGATATATTTAGAATCCGAAAAGGAGATAATAATTTCTAATATTTTCTTTTTTTTTTATTTTTCTTTAATTTTCATTATTGCTGACTTTAATTTTGGTCTTTCACCATTTTTAACATCAAAAAAACCTTAAAATAAAATAATACACATTTTGCATATAACTGGAAGATTGAAGTCTTATTTATCTCTGGACAAAGGATCAGTTTCTTACAGTTCATTAGGAGAAAAAACAGCTATGTGTCGTCCATTATTTGAAATTTTTGATGCAAATCGTAATTTTCTTTGCCGTAATGCTGTTGACTCAATCAATGGAATATGGTTTTGTACATTTTTGTGTTTATTATGTTGGTCAATTGGTACACCTTTAGCATTAAACATTATTTCATTACATCGAAAATTACTTGCCATCAATCAAGTTAGAGGATCAAATGCACATTTGTAATTACTACATTTTTATTTAAAAAACCCTTTAATTTTTTTATTAAAACAAGTTGCTAGAACTATTTTATTATATAAGTTCATTAATTCAAAAAAAAATAAAAGCTGGAAGTTTATTGCTAAAAAATTTCAGGCCAATAATTACGGAAAAAAATTTAGAGATTATTAGATTCATATGTTTTATTCACAATCTTTTCCATTTCTTTTAAAATTTATTAACTCATGATTAATAATTCTTAACATTACATTATAGAGATGGTAATCGTACTGTAACTTGGAGATCGGGAGACGCTAATGAGTATATTCATTTTAATATTTAAAATTTATTCTATTCTAATTTAATAAACAAAATAAATTTTTAGATCACCAAGGCCATCACCAAGAACTCCTAGAACCAGTCGAACAACCAGAAGTCCTAGAACTCCAAGAATTAATAGAAGTTCTCCAAAACAACAGCCACAAGAACGTGGAACAAGACGTTCAAATCCTTTGCCAAAAAGACCTGTTTTACGACAAGACACCTTAGAATCTTTGTCTGTAAGAAGCCTTGCTGGACAAGATGATGAATCAGTTGATATGAATCGACGTGAGTCTGAAGTTAACGAATCCCAACCATCACACCAAATACGTTCAATTAGAGATCATAGGCGCGAAGTATCGTCAGATGAAATGGATGATCAGACAGCAACTCCACCACAACAAAATCAAGCACAAACAACTACAGCTAGAAGAACATTCCAAGATATTCGAAGGGAAATCGAATCTGAACAAAATATTAGCGATTCGTTTGGTAATCAACTTCGAACCTTCCGTGATATAAGACGTCAAATTGATTCAACTGAACAATTTAATGAACCAGTAAGACAACCAGGACGAACTTATAAAGATATAAGAAGAGAAATTGAGTCTGAACATCAGCAACAACATCATCACAAGGCCCACCAGCATCAACAAGAATTGCAACAATCACAATCAATTGATCAACATAATAATAACAATCAACCAGAAAGACGTACATATCGCGATTTGAGGCGTGAGTTGGAAAACGAATCAACCTCAAATCAGAATCGAACATATCGTGATTATAGACAAGAAGAATCAATAGATACTGATCAAAATAATAATGAATCATCCACAAACACACAGAATCAACCTCGTACATACAGAGATTTAAGAAGAGAAATAGAGTCAGAACAACAAAGAGACTATAGAAATGTAACAAGAAGTAACTTAAAAGATTATAGAGAAAGAGATCGAGATAAAGATCGGGATAGAGATAGAAGTAGAGATCGAGATAGGGATAGAGATAGAGAATATCGCGCAACAAAATTACCACCAGCACCACCAGCACCACCGCCACCAATTCCACCACCAGATTATATGAATATTAACAGGTTTATACTTTAATAAAATCTTTTAATATAACACAACATATAATATTTTAAATTAAAATTCCTTGCTTTTATTTTATTTTAATGAAAATGCAAATATAATTAATTATATTCCATTTTAACAAAATACTCCTTAAAATGTTTGTTTTTAGATTAAATAGTGTTGATCAAGATGACAACAATGATGATGGTGATATCGAATTACAAGAGATGAATATAATTTAATTAAAAGAAAACAAAACAAAATCTGATAAATGTCAATTAATAAGAAATACTTTAAATACTTATATTTTTTATAATTATTCGTACCTAGCAAAAATTAAAATAAAAGTAAAAAAAAGTTGATACGAAATTCAAAGAATAAAAAAACCAAATGTAAGAGTTTATGGAAAAAAAACTTTCAGCTTTATTTTTCATTGGCATACTTTTTATATCACTTAATCACTTATAATTTCCACTTTTCCATTATTAGGACACCATTGATATCTACTTGTTTCAATTTCAGACTAATTTCGTTTAATAGATTCAAATTTAGAAATTCACTTTAATTTAATCAGATTGAATCACTTAAACTTCTTTTATTGATTGCATTTACTACGTATATTTAAACCGTATACGTATACGTATACGTACACATATATAATAAAAAAGGCATTGTTTTAAAACACATATAAGTACTATTATTATAACTTATACGAAAAATATATAGACTTGTAACTCTTTTAGATCTGCTCGTAAAACCATAATTTCTTATAATTTTTATTGTAATTTATTAGTCAAATTAAATAAAGTTAAATTTTTCAGGACCAGAACTGATAATCTTTATTCTAGTAGAATTAATAATTGGGGTCTTCAGTGAGTAATATATTTTTTATTTTTAATTTTTTTTTTTTAATTTGAATAAAAATATTTTCGTAGATCTCCTTCAAGATTTAATCGAGAACACAGAGATCCAAGACCACCAGTTCCACCAGCTCCACCACCAGTTCCCTATATGAATAGGTAAAAATTATTTTTAATTTATTGTAAAAATTTTAATGTAAAGTAAATGGTCTTCTGAGGAATTGAGTGTTGTCACATTCAAAATTTTCAGCATTTTAACCAGATGTTCTTACCTTATCATCAAGTTGACTGAAAAAATGTCGATTGTCCCAATTGCCGACTATCCAAAATATTGACCGAGAAAATGTCGACTCTTAGAATATTGACAAAATCACAAATTTTTACAATGCGTATATAAATGAATTAGAAGGATTTTAGAGTTGGTTTTAAATCTGGTCTTTAATAATTTTTTTAGTGAAGGTTTGGAGGACGTAGCTCACGAATCGTTGTATTGTGAGAGTCGACATATTTGACGTCGACATTTTTTAATTGAAATTTTCTGGCATTTGATGAATCGGCATTTTAACAATTGGCATAACTTAGCACTAACCTACTTTTTAACAACACAATCAATCTAAAGTTAACTTTATTTTTACAATATATACAAAATGTTGATTTAGTCTTACAAAATATGAATAATGCGGTTGCATTATTATAACATAAAAATAATGAATATCTTACGGAATAATAAAGAAGAATTTAAACGCGCAATTTAAAAAAATGAGAACAAAGTCGTCGAATTTCTTAAGGCAATTGAAACAAACTATGAACGGATTTGAACAAATTAAAGTTAGTGAATCCAAAAAAGAGATGATAAATAAATGCATTAATTAAATTAAATTCAGTTTGGGTTTGGATATCAATCATTAAACCTTCAGCAGATTATGTCCAGTGTACTAGAAAGAGGAAGATACGAACTTGAATATAAATATAAATGAAAATAAAAAAAGTGATTTTGCATGTTTTAAAAACTACCAAGGAAACTCCAAATGCCAGAAAATAAATATTCAAATTGGATATTATAGATATTATAAAAAATTTAATTTCATGGAAGAATTTTTTCCTGTAGCCCTACTCGTTACGGAGCTACAGTCCTTCAAATTAAAGGGTTCTGTAAGGTATATTATATTTAATAATCATATTGGAGTTCAGTTCAGTTGAATCTCAAATAGATTTAGTTTGGTATCTACAAAAAATATATAATTTGACTTATCTACCAGTTCAAGTTCAAGAAACTCTATAAATAGGTTGTTTAAGTTATTGCTTTCCACTAGGGTTTTAAAAAATTTATCGATTTTTAATTTTAGTTTTGAGTTTAGTATTTCAATTACAGTGAAGTTATACGTTTCTTCTTTACAACAAATGTAGTTTTTAATAAAAATACCAGTCAATACTTGATCTTTCTTTATCTCCTCCTACAGTTATAAACTGCTTTATAATTAGAGTGTAGGCACTTTTCATAAACATAAATCCAAACCTCTGTAAGTATTACTATGTCTATTTATTTTTAGTCACTAATTCATGTTTCAAGTTTTAGTATTTTATTACTCTTGCCATTTATATATACAAAATCTTTAGATCTCTAATTTGCATTATATTTTCTTGTCCTGACATTATTGTATGTCTATCAAAAATTTTTTCAAGATTCTTTAATCTTTTCACGAAATTTGCTCCCAAAATTTTTTTTGGCCAACCGTCGGGCCGACATGGGTTAACAAATTTCAATTCTGTTAATAAGGTCAACTCAGGTTCTCAAGGAGCATCACGTTTGAAGCCAATCGGTCAACCGTTTTAATTTTAGAAGAAAAGAGTTTAAATACTTGCACCACAACCCCAACTTGACGGTCCTTTAGAGCAAAATTTTTAGTCCAGGATTTCTTTCCGTATTCAAAAACTTCTATATACAAATTTTCATGATAATCGGCTGAGCAGTTTAGGATCATTCAAATGATCAAAAATCATTGCTTTGATTAGTTTTATAATTTTAAATATTACTATCACTTTTATTTTCTTTTGGAACTGTGTTTTGAAAATGAGCTTGATAGTGATGATCTAATAAAAATATGACAATTGGCTAAAGAGAATTGCTTTAAAAAAAAGTTAATAAGAATAAGAAAAGATAATCACTTGATGACTAAAGAAATAATAAACTTAATTCATACAAGAAATAAATTATTTAAGAACTAAAAAAAAACCCAAACTGCCCAGAAATTTAATCCAAATTTAAAAATTGGAAAACATGTCACGAAGGAAATAAAGAGAGAAAAGAAAAATTATATTAAATACATCCAAAGTGCTAATTTAGAAGCCGATTACAATTTATTTTCAAATCACAGATGCACATTTTGAATGTTAATAAAAGTATATAAAATAGAGATGAATTAGAAAGAATAATAAATAAGGATTTGCACTATTATACAAATATTGGCTTAAAGCTAAAAATTAAGTATAAATGCTGGTAAAACAAATTTACCTTATATAAAAAACGGAGTAAAGCTGATATAAATTTAAAAATATTGGTAAATATTGTTCAAATTGAAAGAGTTGCTACATATGTATACATACGTTGGTTTAATAATTGATGGAAAGCTGAAATGGGAAAATCATATTAATAAAATAGAATCAAAAATTGCGTCATTGTTGAAGCCATTAAAAGAACTGGAATTAGACTAAACAGATAATCAGCCAAAAATATATATCATGCTCATACCATGCACTACAGTTGCACTACATGACTGAAAAAAAAAGGTCAGGACTTCAATTAACAAAGCTATAAAAAGCTTATACAATTTTAGCTTTTCTCAGTTTCGATACTAACAGTCGAAATTTATAAAAAAACGGGTTATTTGATGCCTCCAGAAATTATTGTTATGGAAAAGCCAAATTAATTTTTAAACTGGAAATTGAAAATATTTAAATTATGAAAAGAAATAGTGTTCATAACTATAAGCCCAGAAGACTTCTTTAAATCGTACAAGATCCAGAATGGAGTTATCACACAGCAGCGGACTATTAAGAACTATACCACATGGTCTAAAACAGAGCTCAAACATTGAATTATTTGTGAAAAATCTTAAGTACCTGCTAAAGCGCCATTCTTATTACTTGACAGTGTCATGCAAAATGAATATTTATTTAATAACATAATTTTTTTTTGTTTATTTAGTTTAGTTATAGCTTTATTTAGTTTAGTATTAGATTAATCTGTGTGGTTATTTTATACCAATTGATTTGTTTATAACACAGTTGAAAAAAAATAATATATATTATATAAAATATATGTATCTAAAAAAGTAGGATTTCTCAATATAATATATGTTATTATATTAGAAATAAAAAATCGGACGAATATCATTTAAAAGAAAACTATTGAAACCCAATATGTAGTATAATTTAAAAATTATTAAAATAAAATTGGCTTTTAAGACCTATAATCTATATATACCAAAATAATGCAAAACTTTTGACAAATTTTCATAATTTTTTTCTGTTAAGAAAGTTTTTTAAAATAGTTGGTTCGATTTCTATCTACAAAGGTACGAGAGCTTCTTCAAAATAACATCCGTTTTAATAAAAGCAGGCATATTTTTTATTTTATTTCATTTTCATTATTTCGTTTATAATTTCAATTTCAATCACCTCGGTTATCTAAAATTTTACTCGGGCATTTTCCCCATTTTTTTTAAATTATTTTTTTTTAATTTATATATTTTTACAGACAAGATAGTGTTCGCAGTGTACGCTGGGAAACAACCGAAGATATGTCATTTGAAGATGTTGATGCTGGAAATCCGACAATCATGGTCGAAAATAACATGGTTTAGTTATAAATAAATTAATTAACTTGAATAGCGAGAAACCAACGATATTGTATAATTCACACATTGTATATTAATTAAATAGTGATCAAATTATTTAATTAAATATAAACATTTATATACCCTTAATAAAAAAAAATTAAAAAAAAATGGTATAATTATATAAATAAAATTATTTTTTTCTTAAAATTTTTAATGTTTTTTTCTTAAGAAAAATAAAAGTTAGAAAACACAAGAAAATACTTTTTATTCACATAAAAGAATTGAATATTTAGGTACATTTAAGAATAAATCCAAATTTTAAGAAAAATCAAATTGGTTATGACGTTTACGGTCGATTTTTAATTAAAAATTAAAAGTTAATCTTTATCATTAGAATAGAATAAGAATCTATATATATTATATATATATATGTGTGTTTTAAGACTTTAAATATTAAAATCATTAAAAGTAAAGTGTTCTTGAGTAGAATCTACAAAATCTTGTTTTTAGAAAATTTCCTTTTAAAAAATCTCTGTATGATTTAAATTCAAATTATGAAAAATAATGTCACATTAATGACCACCATTTCCATAAATGAAAAAATCGAGCTCTTAAATGAATGTTTTGCATAACAGCACGCCAAGTACCAGGCTCTATTACTCTATTTACAGTTTTAATATTGTGGTTTATCTGCTCTACAGTTTGAGGCTTGTTCACATATACTTTGAGATAACCCCATAGGAAATAATTAGGCGCAAATAAAATTTAATCCTGAATTTCTTGACATAATTTAGTCATCAAAAATTTCACTTCGATAAGGAATTGTGACACGTATGTAACACACCATTCTTTTGACTTTTGAGCGAGTGCAATTGTCACTGATAAACAACTCTAGGGTTTGCAGTACCCTAAAATCACATATTTAGCTTATTCACATTGATTAATATGGAAATTGTTCAGTAATTTTGTAGAAAAAGGTCAGTAAAATTGAATTACCAAAAATTTAATTATTTGGAAAAATATACTAGTCTGTTGCATACTAGTGTAACCAGCTTCGATTAATAAAATCTGAAAAAAATATATAAACGAAAAGGTTATTAAGTTATTAAATTTTTAGAGCCCATGGTCACTTTTGCCCAACTTGTGAATTTTATCGAAAAACTAAATATTCTAATATAATAGACAGACTAATTAGCCTAACAGGTTAGTTATAAATTAAGAAATAAATAATTTTTTTTAATTCTTAATAAAAGATTTTAAAAAAAAATAATTCATATTATAACTATATTAAAATTCTATTGTCTAAGATCAATGCTCATGTAATTTTTTCAACTCAATTAATTTAATCGTTTAAGCAAAAAAGATTTTGTTGAGACATAATGCCCAAACATTTTAACCTAACACAACAAAAATTTGTTTCTGCCTCTTTTTTGGATTGCACAATAACCCTATAAAATTGGACACAGATCGGAAATAATCAATTTTTTGGAAGCCCGCCGTGCCGAAATGAGTAAATATATGGCTATCAGCTTTAAACACCAAATTCCGTTAGTTAAGAACAACATTTATGCAAAATTTCAAGTTAATGAGCCATTCCACAATTGAATTTGGTTACTTAAAAAAATCTTTGTGTTCATTTTTTCTTATCTAAAAATTTTCAAACCAAGCGTCATTTAAATCATATGAAATCGTAATTCGATAGATACCTAAAATGACATAAAAAAAAAACAAAAAAAATTATCATATAATTTATTGTAGTTATACAAGATATACTAAAAAAATTAAAGTTTTTATATGAAAAATTCGGAGTTATAAAAGTTAGTTGCTCGAGAGCTACCTGAAGTTTTGGTCGGATCTTAACCAAAAACAAGTAAAGAAACAGTATGTTGACAACCGCAACCGAATTGGAAAAACTCTACAACTAACTAGTTTAAATTTTATTACAAGTCTATAAGTCATTTTAAAACCAAAAAAGCTTTTATTAGTTTGAACACAAGACATAATTAATGAAATTAATGCTATAATACTAAAAATATTTTTAAAATTTATCTATTTATAAAGTATGAAAAAACAAAAGAGCATGAAATTAAAGTATTTATAAAATGCAATTACAAAATTACATATTTTAAACTTTTTTTCCAATTCAATAAAATTTTACACTCATGCAGCAACTACTTCTTTTCAGGATTTTTTGCTGTAGTGCATTTACTGTTGAATGATTTACTACCCTTGATTAATTATTTCAATTTTAAATAATTTTTAAATTTATTCTCTTAATTTATTTATTTTATAATGTTATATATAATTAAATTTTTAATATTTTAATTTTTTTAAGTTGAAAAATTCTGGTTAGATTTAATTTATAGATTTTTAGGAATCCTATTTAGTTTTTTCTTATTTTTTTAGATTTAATTTATAGATTTTTAGGAATCCTATTTAGTTTTATTGAAATATGACGTGATCCAAATTACAGGTATGGAAAGGACTAATTTCAGATTAAAATAATGCAATTGAAATTGGTTAATTCTCATCTTTTATATTTATGATAACGAATTTTGAGCACTTCTGTTATAAATTAATATTACAATCATAATGCTGCTATTATCTGTGACTCCATCATTAAAATCAAAGTTATTGGAAAGAAAAATTAATTAATTTGTGATAATATATATATAAAAGTTCATTTAATTTGATGGTTTTTAATGTTAAAAATAGATTTAACGTTACCCTTGACAATTTCTGTAATAAAAATGACATCAGAAACCTCTCGTCAAAAATTTAAAGTACACAAGTAGACAAGCCTTTGTTCATATGCTGGTAAGATAATGGGATACGACCATTGCAAGTGGCATAGGGCAAATCTAAGAAAATTTTTTAGTATTGCCTCAATCCTATCAATGTGTACCATATAAAACGGAGACCAAACTTGAATAGCATATTCAAGGTTTGGTCTTACAAGACAAGTGTACAATGGTTTAAGGACGTAAGGATCTAAAAATTCTTTTGCAGAACATTTAACAAATCCCAACAATGAATTAGCTTTATTAATAATATTGTTATAATGATTTTTAAAGCTAAGTTGGGAATCAAAATACACTCCTAGGTCCTTTAGGCAAACTAACACCATCTAAGTTATAATTGAAACAAATAGGACTAGATCATTATGTTGTAAACAGTTATTAACGCACCAATTTTTAAAGTTTTGAAGATCATTCTGCATAAGAATGGCGTCATTGTAAGATGTAATATTTTCAAAAAGTTTCATATCATCAGCGTAAACTTGGAACTCGCAATTAAAAATAATAGAAGAAACATCATTTACAGGCAAGATAGTAGAGGGTGGCTACCTTGTGGGACTGCTGAATTTGCCGGTTTCAACTAAATTGGTCACGGTAGATTTTTGTTTTATTGGTTTTACAAAGCCATGTTGGTTATCTATTAAAAGTTTCTACAGTGATTGTAAATTTAATCCGTTATAATTAATTCGAATAATTTAGGAATTGAAAATAGTTTTGCAACCGGGCGATAGTAATTTAATTTTTAACATTCTTTTTATGAATTGGTCTGTTATAAGATATTTTCCAAAAAGGTGAAAAATATTCGGAATTTAATGAATTTTTGAACAATAGTATTAAAGGCGTAGTGAGAATGTTAGAACACTTGTTCAAAATTATTTCCGGTATACCATCAGGTCCTAAAAAACTATTATCGTTCAGTTCATTTAGATAGTTGGAAACTATTTGTTCATTAATATTAATGATAGTAAAAGAAGTTTTTTGATAAGTGTTCATATAGGAGAAATCATTTTCATTAGGCGTAAAAGAAGAACCGCCATATGAATTGCTAAAAATCTCGCGAAAATATTTCGAAACAGTAAAAGGGTCATTACTAGAAAGAGAATTGAAACTTATAAATGTTGGGTAATCATAACATTTACGTTTAGAATTTATGAATTTCCAAAATTTTTTCGGATAATTCTTTAATTTAGTTGCCATTAGGTTAATGTAATTATTATTAAGTAAAGGTTTTAAAAATCTCAAATAATATGACAAAATTGTTATATTCATTAATATCTTTTGTTTTGAGATATTTACGCCCGGCTTTGTTTTCCTTATTTCTGAGAGATCTAAGCTTCTTTGTGAAGCATGGTGGGCTAGAGTTAGAACATCTTTTTATTAAAATAGGAACAAATTGAGTAAATCCATCGAACATTATTCCATAAAACCTAATTGTCATTTAATTAAGGTCTATATTATTAAATATAGACGTGAAGTCATAGGTGTTTAAAAAAGTTATTAGTACAGGAAAATTAGTTTTGAAATAAAAACTATAAGAATCTGGTGCTTCATGATTTACGGGATTTGTTAAACAATAGGTAAAATTGATTGGAGGGTGTTAGGAGTCCAACGCCACAAGCGGTAACACCGATTCACAGAAAAAAATATTATTCCAATCAGAAGTAAATACTTTTATTTGAAAATTTTATATTCACACCTATTATTTCAAGACAGTCCGCTTTAGAAATAGGAATTTCATTTACATTAAAAGAGTTTTTAACGGCTGTCAATACTCCTCCCTCTTTAGGAATGTAGCAATTATATACATTAAGTTGACAGTATCTGTCTTTTCTAAAAACAGAGTATGAGCTATCAAAAAGCTCAAGATTGTTAATAGAAGAATTTAGCCAAGTTTCAGTTAACGCAAATACGTCCAAATTTGAATTTATTCAGTTAAGTAGGACTTGTCTTTTTTTTGTTCTAAGACCTCTGACATTTTGATAATATAATGATAAATTTATCAAAATTGAATGATCAATCAAAGATGTAGAGATCTTATTATATAATAGAATTAAAATAAAATTATCATTTGAAATCTGTAAGTGATTGCAATAATTACTACTACAATGTCTACGGTATTCCTTTAAGTCGTCAGAAACATCTTTGGAAGGTATACCTTTAGTTTCATGAAATTTATTATATAATTTATATAATTCTTTGTATCTGGTTGATAAACCTTCGTTATCAATTAAAACTTTTATACTTGTTCTGGTCTGACCTTCTATTATTCTAGTATTACTTTATTATATTCATCATCAAACAAGTATGCTAAATATAATTTGGCCATGTTATAAATTTTATCATCTCTAAGCCTAGAAAGGCCGATTGTATAATCGTTGTTGGCAAGAGATTGTTGTGTCATTCTTGTTATTGGTGGTAAAAGTGGTTTAATAATTGAAGGTTGAAGAGTTTCACCTCGAACAAAATTTATGAATTTGGAAGTAAAAGGATTGTTTGGACAAGTCAAAGAAAAAGGAGGAGGTTCACTAACTGAAATAGAATTTGAATTAGAATTTTCAGGCTCTTTAGATATTGATGAGTTGTTAAAAGAATTTGTTTCATTATTATTGTTCTGAATAGTATTGTGGTTATGACATAAGTTGTTCTGATTTATATTTGTTGTTGAAGTATTAATTGAATTGCTAACAGTTTCGCTATTATTAGGATTAACAGTTACAGTATTAACTTTAATGTTAGTATTAATATTACTATTGTCAGAAATATAATTGCTACTTTCAGAATTATTATTATTAACATTATTATTTTTATTATTATTATCATTATTATTATTACTTTTGTTAATATTATTGTTTTTGTTGCTAATATTATTATTACTATTAATATTTGTATGGTTTTTATTTTTACTATTATAATTACTACGTTTATTTTTACTAATTTAATTACTTTTGTTATTTTTAATTTACTATTACTAGCAATATTATTATTATTTTTACTGGTATTACCTCTAACATTCCGAAATTTTGTAATTTTCGTTCCCTTCTTCCAGGATTTAAGATTTTTCCCCTTCTCGATCATGTTATCAGGAACGGACTCTTTAAATGAAAGGTATTTCGGATTCCGGATCCTCTTGGGAGTTACTTCTTTACAAATTACAATATCATGTTTAAATTTTTGTTCAATTAGCCTTGAAATGCAACTAGTAAACGAAGGCTTTGTTGTGGCGTTGGACTCCTATCAACCTCCAATCAATTTTACCTATTGTTTAACAAATCCCGTAAATCATGAAGCAGCAGATTCTTATAGTTTTAATTTCAATAAAACTAATTTTCCCGGACTAATAACTATTGGGGTTAAACCTTAACTCCAGGTTTTGTCTTATTTATTTTACTCTTTGCTTTTCTTTATATTGTGTTGTAGTGTATTGTTTTAGCGATACCATATGAAGGACTATATGATACCGAGACAACTGGACGCGTCGCAAGACTAGATTTATGAGTTTTTCTCATATCATATAATTGCTGTTGCGTTAGATTTATTCATTTTTTTATATTGTGTGCCCGATATGTATTCTTCTTTATATAGTTTGTCAATCAATATTTTAGCTCATAATTTAAAAAATATAATAAATAATATGTTTTATGTTAAAATTCTTAGCTTTAAAAATATAAAAGTGTTAAATAAGAACGGAAATAGGAAAGAACCGTCGTATATCAAATTTAAAGTTTCTATCTTCATGAATTTCGAAGACAAGCTTTTTAATTTTGGGATTTCTTAGGAGGCACCTGAACCACCACTACAATTAAGTCTAAATTTCTTTTCAATTAAGTCTTTCTAAGTGCTAAATTTGAAGCTACTCAATTTGTTTGTGAAGTTATTATCTTTATTAATTTCGAAGATATGCTTAAAGATCTTCGGATGTGCGTGGATGGTCTCCGACCGACTACTCCAATTAATTCCAAATTTCAAGAACCTCAAAGGAATAGGAAGGGACACTCTGATACTAAATTTGAAGGTTCTATTTTCATTTGTTTCGGAATTATGCTCGTTTGGCCTAGTAACCTAGAGTTTAAATTTCATCAAAAGCTTCATTAGTTTTCGATTTATCATGTTTTTTGGATATATATTCGTTAGCTCTTGAACCGATCAAAAGTTCTAGAACCGAAACCCATGGTTCGATTTCGCCCATATGCAGTCCCAGCCGTACTTTCGAAACTAGTTAACCCTTGTACACAACTGCAAGTTCTATCTTAATTTTAAATTATTATTTTTATTAATTTCGATATGCTTTAAGGTTTTCCTGTGTGGATGGTCTCCGACCCACTACTCCAATTAGTTCTAAATTTCAAGGACACTAAGGAAAAAGAAAGAGGCACAAAAAAAAACCCCGAATGGTTCAAAATCTTGAAAACAAAATCCTGAAAATATCAAAATCCCGAATTACGAAACCGAAGTTGCCAAAAAAAATTCCTCTTAAATATACATGCCAACATACTTAGTAAAATGAAAATATATTCACTCTGGAAAAAGCAGCATTCTTGATTTTGTATCCAACTCTAAAATTCTTCCTAACTTTTTTTATAAATACTAAGGCAACAACAAAGCATTTAAAAACCTTAAAGTATACCTTTGAAATTATTAAAAATAGTAACTTGAAATAAATATAGAAGCTTTAAATTTGGTACAAAGGTGTTCCTTCCTATTTCTCTTTTGTCCCTGAATTTTGTCAGTCCCTGAATTTTGATCAATTGAAGTAGCGAGGTCGGATAGCTCCCATACACTTTTCAAGGTATATCAAGCATATATTCGAACTTGATAAGAATAGAATCTTGAATTATACAAAAAAATTCTGTTCTGTTTTCTTTATTTTTCTGAAATTTGCGAGAAATGGAAGAAGTGGTTTGGATAGCTACCACACTCCTCCTTAAACCTAACCAGCATCATAAAGTAAGTATATGCAAAGAGTATTCAAAGTCAGAAAAAAACGAGGAAAAGTGTAGTAGAGTAGACTGTGTCAACTCTGGGTTACCCGTATTACCGTTATATAAGCATTAATATCATTTATATTATAAACATTAATTACTTTTGGTAAAATTTCAAACATACTAGCTTTAATAGGTATAGGGTAATGCTCATATAAAATAAGAAGTTGTATGGCAGTTACTCGAACTCACTGCAGCAGACCAACCAAATTTTGCAGAAACTTTGGCCGTAAAACTAAACTACTTTTGGCAAAATTTCAGACACGCAGCTGTAATAGGTACAGAGTAATACTCATATAAAAAAAGAAGTTGTATAGCAGCTACCCGAACCCATGAACCAAAATGGCTGGATTTAAATAGCGATGACGGCTATTGCAAAAAAAAAACGAATTTGCGAAAATTTCAAGATCCTAGCTTCTTTAGTTTTTTAGTTATCGTGCGTACGGACGGACATACATAGTTAAATCGATTTTTTTTTTCGATTCTGATCTCATCCATACACTTGAGTCTATATCTACCCACCCCTCCTTCTCTGCGTCACAAACGTAATAGCTAATCTATTATACCCTTGGAACTAAAGTCATACGGGTATAAAAATATTAATAATTTTAGGTTGATTTGAAATCTCCAAAGATCGAGAATGGGATTGTTAATTTTATACTAGTAAAATTCTAAATATGTACGGCTTTTTTCGGTTTTTTTTTTTTTGTGTTATAATTTGTGCATACGACTTAAATTTTATTTATCTGTAATTTTTAAAATAAATAAAATTCATAAAACAATTTTTATTTTATTATTTTTTCTTTTTCCTTATTTATTAAATTTCTTTTAATATAATGTATTATGCCGTCTTATTGTTTTTACCAGACTGACTTTCTTTACATATATTTTTTTTAACATTCATTAAAAAACGAGCCAGATACAAATTGCTAAATTAACATTATGTTGCAATCAATTTTTGCAATAATTTTAGGTCAATAATGTTTAGCGATTTGTGTCAGCAAAATTTTAATTATTATTTCTTTTTTGTTTGTTTTTACATACATAACATACATTACATACTTAATACATAATAGCTTTATATATAACTTATGTTAATTATTTTCTTTTACATAACTTTATACTAATACATAACTTCTCCCTCCTTTAGTTTTAAAATTCTCCTGAATTTTCTTTTTATATAAAAATATTTTTGATAACATAGATATTATATTAGTATCTTTTGTAAAACATTATTTCAAATATAATAAATTTTAAGTCGGGAGATTTTGAATTACAAAAAGACTTTACAATTTCATTTATTTTATTAAACATATTAGAATATTTTACTTAAAAAAAATTTACATTGACATTGATAAAAAAAATTGAAATTTGATTAGGTACATATTATACAGCTAATAAAAATATAAAAAAGATTTGTTTATAATTAAATATATATTTTTTTTTTTTTTTATTTTTTTTGTAAAGAATTAAAAGATTAATGACTTTATACTTTTACTTGAATCGGATGTTATTGAACTTTTAAGTACATCAATTTTTGGGTTTTTAGCTAGGGTTTTGGTTTAAAAATAAAAATTTGGTTTAAGACCGTTTTCAGTTAATATATGACCTAAGAATTCGGTCTCTTTTTTCAAAAAATTACATTTATCTATTTGTATTTTCAATTGCTTTTCTTCTAAAATTTTAAATATAGTTGATATTGCTTTTAGGTGTTCTTTTAAGCTGGTACTGAATATGAGAATATCATCAAGATAAACAACACATATTTTATTTATGTGATGCCTCAGAATTTCATTCATCAGCCTTTGAAATGTGGCTGGGGCATTTTTTAACCCGATAGGCATTCTATTAAATTCATATAGGCCATGGGGTGTTACAAATGCAGTTTTTTTTTTATCTGCTTCTTTAATTTCTATTTGGTGGTATCCTTTTGCCAAGTCTATAGTTGTGAAATATTGGGCTCTTCCCAATTTATTTAATATTGAATCAATATTGGGCAGAGGATATTTGTAATCCACCGTAACGTCATTTAGCCTTCTGTAATCTATAACAATTCTAAATTTCTTTTTACCTGAATTGTCAGATTTTTTGGATACTACGATTAATGGACTAGAATATCTTGAATTACTTTTTCTTATAATTCCCTGTTCTTCCATTCTATAATTTGGTTTCTAACTTCTTCTTCATGTTTGGGTGGGTACCTATACAACTTGGAATTTATAGACTGTTCTGTTGTGGTGACAATTTCATGTTTAATTTCAGTTGTTTTGGTTAATTTGTCACCTTCCTTAAAAAATAAATTACTGAACCAATTAACCAATTTTTTAACTTCTGTCAACTCTTCTGAATTTAAATGACTTAATTTTAATAAATTTATATTAGGATCCACAGATTCTAGGGTATAAATTTCGTTAAACAAGTAGGGCATATTTTATTTACAAAATTTATATTTTGTCCATTTAAATTAATATTTCCCTTTTCAAAATCTATTATGCTAACAAAGTTTTTTAATAAATCTGAACCTATTATAAACTAGCTGTTGGCCCGTCACAGAATGACGCAATGACCTTGCATTAAAAGAAGATCTTTTTCTAATTAAGAACTATTTCTAATTTCATAATGTACATTATGTTAAAAGTATTTTAAATAAAATTGCAACCGTTACATTTTGTATAACGCAGATTATGCTTCGATTTTAGTAATAGATACACAAAAAATAAATAAATGACCAATATAATTTCTTGTTGTATCTTAAAAACTTGATGACGAATAAGTTAGGTAGTCTATTTTTTGTATGTTTCTATTTTATAAAATTTTGGGGTCGTTAGTTCAAATCCCTTCTTGGTATAATTTTAATTTTAATTTCAATTAATATTTTTTTTTATTTAAGTGCGTACTTACTTAAATTAAATAAATTAAAAAAAGATTTTAAATTTTTTTATAGGTTTATTTTGTTTCAATAATGATCTATTTCTCCATCTATTAATGTTTTGTATATATTTTTTTAAAAAATGTTGTTATACATTCTATATTGTTTCCTTTGTTTAGATTCAAATCAAAATACTTGTTTGAAGGCTAACGTTCTATAATGTATCGCAACATGCTAAATAATGTATCTATTTATATGTACGTAAAATTTTATTAAATGTTGATTTTTGAATTGAGTTTTGCATTATCAAATGCAAATTATAAAATTTATTTGAAATTTTTTTAATATACCTAACTTAACTAATTTTAAATAAAATTAATTTTGTTTGGTTTCTATGGTGCATTGAATTCAGGGTATTGTATACCCGAATCCACCTTCCCAACCGTTAGTCGTTACATCATAGATAATTTTAAATAGATAAATAATTAAAAAGTTATGAAGGATGAGCTGAGGGATAGATGAGGGACAGTAGAGGGCGAGATGAGGGGAAACTTTGAAATTACTTTAATAGATTGCTTGGTTTATTTGCTTAAGCAACCCAAGCATTGGGCTTTCGCCTTATTCCAGATTTTCGCTGAAAATTAATAAGACTTACTCCACAAATGTTCCTGTGAAGCTTTGTCTTCTTAATTATCATTTAGGGCCTTACCTAAATGACGACGTACGGCGTATATTTTCTATCAAAATAATTTTAAATACATATAATTATATGGGAGCTCCCGAAATACGCGACGTAGCATACGTCGGGTTTTTAAAATTTAAAAATTGACAAAGAGTATACAATTTTGTTATTGGTTTTTGTTATGTTGTTATGGTGACGTTTTGTTGATATTTAGTAAATAAAACGTTTTTAAATTTCAATCTTCTAAAACAAAATTTAAATCCATTTTACAAAATTTAAAGAAAAAAAATATTAAAAACGCTATTTTTTTTATATTTTTTATAAATCAATATTCAAAATAGATTTTTTTTTACAAATTAAAAATGGGACGCGCGTATCGATTTCGGGATACGCCAACGTGTCGACGTACGGCGTATTGTACGTCATACGTCGTACGCTTTTGATTAGGTAAGACCCTTACAAAATGTCTTACTATTTATTTAAAATTTCCAGAAAATCTTCTGTGATTTTTAAAACTGAAATGAAATTATTCATACTAATAAATAAATTTTATTTCAAAATGGCCTGCTTATGATAATTTATGATATTTTATTTTCTAAAATAAAACACATCCAACAAAACACTAATATTTTATTTTTTTATAATTGAACACATCCAACAAAACACATTTAATTGAATGCGTTTGTTACACCTCATTCTAGACAAATATATTAATAATAATAATTGGTACTTTCTGTTTGGCAATTTTTTGGCTTTCCACCTTATTAAAGCATCAAATGGAGCTTTTATCTCTTTTGGAGCTGAAGTATGTACTTCTTCATTGATACTGTCTTTGCCATTTATTGTAGAGAACTGCAGTGGTTTTATTTTTACTTTCTTAAAACCTGTCACTCTATTATCTATAATACTAAATGTAGCTCTTGTATCGACAAGGGCTAAGAATTTTCTATTGTCTATAGTTATATTAATCATTGGTAAGTCATCCGAGGCTAGTTCATAAAAAACTCGGAATTATTAACTTCGTTAATATTATTAGAAGTTACATTGCTGTTTCGCGGATATGCAATATCCATAGTTTCACCTTGTCTTTGCCTAGAAGAACCCTGTTGAGGGCGATATTGGTCTGAGTTATTTCTAGGGTTTCCTGACCTTTGGTTAAACCTACTTTGTACTGAATTTTGATTTGGCTGATTATTATCATTATTGTAGCTATAATTATTACTATCGAACCCATTTGAATTATTACTTCTTCTATGCAAACCATTTTGGTTATTATTAAAATTTATGTTATTATTTTTCTTATTAAAACTTTTGTTATTATTTTTATTGAAATAACTGTTATTTTTATACGTTAAATTTAAATTACTATTGTCTAGACCTATAAAACTGTTAACTATTTGCCTAATTTCTGTTAAATTAAATGTATTCATTATAGCATATGCTAAATATCCTGATACTAATTCCTTAATTCTTTGCACCAACATTCCGCAAAATATATCTTTCATAACCTGATTATTATCATTAAATGTGACAAATTCTACTATGTCTTCTACACAATATCTTATTTTATTATCTAAATCTAAAATACTACTTACTCTTAATGAGGTAATCTCTCTGGTTAAGGTCATTTGATCTTTAGCTGCCTTATAATGCTGCTTCAATCTTGTTTTGCATTCATCCCAATTATTCGGAGGGCTGGCAGTTAATAAGTTCTTTGCTGTTCCTTCGATTTTTCGGGATAGAACTAACTGAAACACCAACGCCATGTCATTTGGATAGTTCTGCAAAGTTGCTTCAACAGCATCAATAAAACTCGGCAAAGTCTTTTTTTCTCCTTTGAATGGTTGTAAATATTGTAGATTTCTTTCACTTTGGTTCCTCGCATTTTGAGCCTGGTTATTTGCTGTAATTGTAGCATTTGTGTTAATGCTACTAAGCACTGCTCAACTGGATTTGCTATATTTCTATTTATATTATAGTTTTGAGCTCTTCTCAAACGACGATCAATTTTGTATTAAATAAAATAATAATATTCATGGAAGAAAAAAAATTTTATATATTTTTTTTTTTCACTTTTGTTTTTTTTTTTTTATTTTTTTAATTTTGCGTTTATTATTATTGAAATTCCCCGATTGAGATCGTAATGGACAGTAATTTCACACAATATTAAAAGTTTTAAGTTCGTTTCACTGGATCTCTTTTAGTTTAATTAGAGATCCTACCGACTGCGCCACTTAAATTTTATTTATCTGTAATTTTTAAAATAAATAAAATTCATAAAACAATTTTTATTTTATTTTTTTTTTCTTTTTCCTTATTTATTTAATTTCTTTTAATACAATGTATTATGTCGTCTTGTTGTTTTTACCAGACTGACTTTCTTTACATATATTTTTTTTAACATTCATTAAAAAACGAGCCAGATACAAATTGCTAAATTAACATTATGTTGCAATCAATTTTTGCAATAATTTTTGGTCAATAATGTTTAGCGATTTGTGTCAGCAAAATTTTAATTATTATTTCTTTTTTGTTTGTTTTTACATACATAACATACATTACATACTTAATACATAATAGCTTTATACATAACTTATGTTAATTATTTTCTTTTACATAACTTTATACTAATACATAACTTACGCATATAAAATAATATGCATATTATTTTGAGTATTTTTTTGTCAAAACAAATGTTTAATTTTTAAATCGATGTACGTAAATATGTATTAATCTGTATTTCTTGTACCATAATTTTATGAACTGCTTTGGAAAAGAATATCGAAGAAATTTAGTTAACGTTTATAATAACCTTTTATAATAACATTTGTATATATGTAGTTATATATATGTATTTAATTATAGTTATATTGATGTATTTGTTTTATTAAATATAAAGACCATTTAGCCTCTTTAATAAAAAGCTAATTAATACTTCTAATTGGCTTTTTATAAAAGAGGTTAAATGATCTTTATATTTAATAAAACAAACTCAAAACCAAAAATAAAAAAATTGTATGTCTACCAACTTTTCAAAAATGACATCACCTCAAAAAAAAAGTTTCCAGATTAGCTAAGGTGATAATTTTTTTTAAATGAGATGTGCTGAGACAGCTGAGTGAGCTTTGAAAAATAGGGGTGAATATTTGTACCATTCAATTTACATTCTTTTCAAAAACAAAAAATAATTCATATAATATTTAGTAAAACTTATTTTACTTACTAACATTGTTTGTTTTGGAATGATACAAAATATGTAGCAATTATCATCGAAAGAATTAGTCAACAATTTTAATTGAAACTGTTCTATATGATTTAATACAAAATGTTTTATTAAGTTTATTTTAAGTTCTTAAGGTAAAGAGAAGCTGCCGATCTATAAATTATATTATATCTATGGGTAGAAATTTAGCTGAAAATTATTAGAATAGAAAAGTACAACTGTTTTTAAAAACTAATTACTTAACACTTACTAATAGAACCCATTATATAACTTTATATTACATATTTGAATATTTTAAATTATATTTGGTCACCAAGGGATCTGAAAAGGAAAAATTATTTTTCAATTAAATAGTTCATGACCTGTACGGGGGTCGAAGCCCTTTTATTAGTAAGCCAAATACTTACCCACTAACCCTCCTAGGTCCCTATTTTTTAAATTTAATAATTAATGTTTCCAGAAATTTAAAAACTACTTTCAAATCATTTCCTATTCCAGCCGATAATTTTTTAAGTTTTATAGGTACACAATTTCTATACAGGAACAGGGTACAAGCGATTTATACACAAGTAAACTTATAGAAAATATATGTAGGTATGCACATGTAGGTTTAGAACATATTCATAATTAAAAAACTAGTTGGTAACTAGTTGAATTTCCCACTGGGTTGTTAAATACATTAACTTACAAACAAAAAAAAAACACAAGTAAACTAAAACTTACATTTAAATACGATCAACTATGATCAACTATTCAACTAAATTAAAATATGTGGAGTTTTTGATTTTATAGAAATTAATTTTAGCTAAGAATAACGGTTAATATATTTTGCAAAATAATTAATTTTCAAACTTCAGTTTTGCCACATATTTTTTTGTTAAAAAAAACAGTTGGGTTTTTTTTTAAATTTCTTATGTCAAATGAAATGAATCAAGACAAATCTACAAAAGAGTGACATCTATAATGTGATACTGAAAATAAAACAAAATTTTTTTTTAATTTTTATCCTACGAAATGGTATTAAAAGAATTTAACCAACTATGTACAATAAATAATAGAACTTTCAAAACATTTTTTTATTCTAACATATTCATAAAAAACATTAAACAAACTTCGATTAATATTCAATTTTATTAATTTAAAATCGAACAATAAAAAAAATACATCCATTTTTGAACAGATGATTTAAAATGTCGCAAAATATAAAAAAAGAAAAACAAACAAAACAAAAGCTGCTAAAAGTAGTTACTAACTTAACAAGGGTAGGGTGTTGTATAAAATCTAAAAAAAAATGTTTTATTTTTATGTATTATTAATAAAATAATATATAAAACTTTTATTAGAATCCATAAAAATGAATTTATCAAAATATATTGAAACTTTAATAATACGAACTAAAAGAAATGACAAACACATTCATACTTATATAACTTTAGTCATTATAAGAATACTCTTGGTTTTCGTACCACAAACTGGCTACATCCATCCTGATGAATTTTTTCAATCTGTTGAAATAATGACTGGTAAATTAAAAAAAAAAAATGAGTTTTTAACTTTAATATATTTGAATGTTATAAATTATAATTTTTTAGGCGAACAATTTGAATTAGAGCACATAAGAACTTGGGAATTCAATAATACATTTCCAATACGCAATGTTGTTATGCCATACTTTCTAGTTAAAATACCATTAAGTTTTTTAGAGTTTATATCAGTTTACACAAAATATTATTTACAAATTGATTTAAGAAATAGTTATGTTTTTCTGATTTATCCAAGGATTATAATGTGTGGAATTTCATTTATAAATGATTATAGCATTTATAAAATATGTGATGCATACAGTTTACGCTATGAGATACGTTTGTTAGCATTGGGTAGCTCATTTATAATGTTAACATTTGCCACACGGACCTTTTCAAATACTATAGAATTGGCAATATGTTCGCTTTTAATGTATTATGTTGCTGACTGTATGATACATTCAAATACAGTTATTTATAAAAGAGAATTTTTACAAGATCGGTACAAAAAAGCGGAATCAATTGGAGAAAAAGTCAAAATCTGGAAATTAAAAACGGCATTACCAGCTCATAGTTACAATAGGTTCTTTTTAATGTCGATGTTGTGTGTTTTAGGTGTATTTAACCGTCCAACTTTTTTGGTATTTGGTGCTCCAATGGTATTTTATTGGCTATTGAGAGGAATGGGAACGAGAACCGTAAATTTTTTTGATTTTAATATCAGAATATTTCTGTTTATTATTAGTTCTATTCCAACCATTTGTTTTTGTATATTTGTTGATTCATTGTATTACAGGTAATTTTATATATTTTCATGTTAATTTGCCTATTTTAATTTATTTTTTTATTAATCCAGATATCTAACAACTGGAGAAATATATATGCTTGATATTTCTATAAATAATTTTGTAGTTACACCGTTAAATTTCCTTAGATATAATATTGATCCACAAAATACTGCTGCACATGGAATTCATCCTAGGTACTTACATTTATTAGTGAATATACCACTACTTTATAATATTCTCGGAATTATTGCTGTATTCTCTTTTGGATATTTAATTTATTCATTTTTGCGTGGTCACTATCATGATTTGCCAAGATCACAATCAATAGTTGGATTAATGACAGCTTCAATTTTTACTCCCATTTTAACATTTTCGCTTATAAATCACCAAGAACCAAGGTTTTTAATACCATTATCATTACCAATAATCTTACTACATTCTCCTAAATTAGTTACCGGTTTTTGCCAAATGTATCCATTCAAACATCAACATAAATTTCTTTATTATATATATAATAATTTTTTGAGTACTCGTGCAAGTGCTAAAATCATACTTAAAGTTTGGTATATTACAAATATAATTTTGACAATCTTTTTTGGATTTATTCATCAAGGTGGTGTGACGCAATTAGCACGCTATTTTTCTAACTCAATGTATGCTAAACCAAATAACGTAAATATACATTTGATTACAAGCAATATTTACATGATGCCATTATCCCTTATTAACATTCCAAGTTCCAGTATTTTACGTGTAAATTACGAAACAGGACAAAAATATCGTCGAAACAAAGATTTTTATTTATATGAGTATGGAAGTTTAGAAATTGATAAGTTGGTAAAGAAAATTAAAATAATTTTGGATGTTAATGAAATGAAATTTTCAAGTAAAAATATCAAATATCGTATGTACTTAGCTTTACCTACAAGTTTGGCAGAAGATTTAGATGAAGCATTTAATAATTATCCAGTTATAAAATATGATCAAGTAAAAGTATTTTATCCACACTTATCGACTGAAGCATTACCGAAACTATTTGGAAGGCATCCATGTGATTTACATTCCGATTTTCATAATTTAGATGGAACTTGCAATATTGATGAAAAGAATATATTTTCTTTGTCGTATATGACAAAACAATTTTCATCAATTGTTCATCAATTTGGTTTGGCCTTATATAAAATTGAAGTTTCTAGAAATGCTAAAACAATAAAAACTACAACACATCATCCGGAAAAATTATCAACGTAATTAACAATTAGATTAGACACGCTAAAATTACTAACATACAACATTTGATAGCATTTAAAAATATTTTGGTATGCATAAGCACTTTTTTTAATTGTATGTTTAACTACAAGAAATATTACTTTTATATTGTATATTACAATCATTCCTCACAAACTTAAATTATTTTTATTTAATGTATTATGTAATATTTAATTATTTATATGGTTAACTACTTTTATGCTTAAAATTAAAGAATTGTATAAAATAAAAATATATTTGTTTTCCAAAAAAATTTTGGTTAAAAGGTTTTGAAATAAAAATCACGAGAGCATTTGTTGAAAAAGAAGTACATATATATATATACTGGTTCCCATATTTAAAGAATATTCATAGTTTATTGGCGTCCATGTTTCAAACGAAATTTTAAGTATATCTTACTTTAGTAGAACAAAAATAATACCCGGAGTCCTTATAAAAAAATTTAGAAAAAGAACTAAAAAAACTAGTTAAATTATTTGTAAAATCAATTTTTAAAGACAACTCAAAATATAGCATTCATTATTTACTAAAATTTTAGTCTCAATAAAAATATTAGTAATTAGTGACCATTTTTTTAAATTAGCAATAAGAGATTTATATATAGCTTTTAAACTAAGCAAAGGGATCTATTTCATTAATAATATAAACTCTTGTATTTTAATTCTTTATTGATAAATTGAATACCTGTTACATAAATTTTATTATTTTTTGTTTTTAATAAATATGTAAATGAATGAATATAGTTGTCCATTTATAGTAAAATTATTAAGACTATTAATATATTTTCTTTGTATTTATTTTATTTTAGGATGGCTTATTTAGTACTTAATTTTTTATAAATTTTTCATATTAATTTATTTTAAAATAGATTCCAAATTAACATTTTCAAACTTTTTCTAAAAGTTCCTTTAAAAAAAAAAAAATTTTATATGTTTAATAATGTAAATTTCATATGCATTTTGCTTCTGAAAAATTACATACTTATTTTAAAATAGTTGATTACCTTTTCAAATATTAAAAATGTTTAAAAGGTCATATTTTTGACAAATTTTAGTTTTTATTATTTTTTAATTTGTGTTTTCATTACTTGGTATCTTTTTATAAGGTACATCTCTAAAAAATTTTTAATTATTCTATTAAATCTAAATTCAAATAATTATATTTATTCTAAATATTGATATATTTATTACATTTTACGAATGAATACTATATGCTACTTTTAAAATATAAATTTTATATATTTCAATATCATTTTTTTTAAATGAATTACTTTAGTTTTCAAATAACCTCATTATAGTTCTCCAAAAAAAAATATTAAAATTTTAGTACAATTTATTTTCTTTGTTTAAAATTTTTAAGTAAATTTTATATTGAAACAACAGAATTGGAAAATATCAAAATATGTATTGGTTTGTTACTTTTGGTTTTGGTACAAAAATATTTTAAAAAAAGAAATTTAAAGGAAAAAAAATACAATTTTTTATCTATATAGGTAATTGGTAAGAAATTGACATTCTCTTATTTTAGTAATAATTAATTAATGCGATACTTATATACATGTTATTTAAATACACATATGAATTCAGATAATTTATTAATCTACGTACTATTTTTTGAATAATATTACAACAAAAAATACTTAGCAGTTATCACAAACTCTATGAAAAAAATATAATTTAAACAAAATCTTTTTACCACAATTTTATATTCAATGAATAATTTTTAAAACTGCAAACAATATTAATATTTTTTATAATTTAAAACTAAATTTTATTAAAATTCATACACTTTATTTTCTAATTTGTAGAAAGTTGTTTAAAAATATTTAAAAAAAATTTATCAAAATTAGCGAAATATTGCATATGATTCTCGTATTTTTATTGAACAAAAGATTCATTTTTTTGTATCATAATTTAAATTACAAAATAGGCGAAGTGTATTTTTTTTATTGAAATAGTCCCATTGTTTATAATTTTTTGTTTAAGAGAAGTTTTATTATTTTTATAATAACATTTATTTTACATCTTTATTAAATTGATAGGTTAATAAAAAATATATTTATATTAAAAGCTTTAAACTGTAATTAGACAGTCGTTAAAGTTTAGAAAATTAAATAATTGGAAAAAGTTATTAGAAAAATTTCGTTTTAAACTTTATTTTTTTCTTCTATTACTAATTGAAAACAAGATGATTAGTGTTTTTTATTCGATTTTATTTAGAGACATAATTTGTGTACTCCAATTGTCTTCTTCCTTTTTTGTATTAACTTTGCAATTGGTTTTTAAAAGTGAATATTTGTATCATAAAATAGAATCGTCCATTTTAGTATACTAATTTCACTTCAACACTAATAAAAAGAATGTAAAATAATCAAAAATTTTAGTTATTATATTTTTATTCAAAAAAAGAGAAAATTGGCATACGTATATAAAAACAATTTTCTATTTCTCCATTATTTCTCTAATTAGATGTGTTTAGGAATTTCGAAGCTAAAATAATGAAGAAAAAATAATTACCCAAAGTTATTAGTTAAGATTAGTTAATTACTTCTTTATATTTTAATTTACATAAATATTTCAAAAAGTAATAATATTTGAATACATATATAAATTGTTTTTGAAACTCTACTAAAACAATGAAGTTGAACTGAATGTAATAATTCATCAAAAATAAGTAAAGCAACATGTTCAAAATAATGAATATTATTAAAAAAGAATTTATTATCAGAGAACTTCAGTTCTGTGTTTAATAAAAATTTTGATTCAAGTAAAAAACTAAAACATTTTATTTAATAAAAATATAGCTAAACTTGTTTTGCCTAATATTTAAATGGATAAAAAATAATATATAACAAAAACTATAATAAATCAAACACAAAATAAATTTTTCAAAGTATTTTCACAAACAAAATGAATTTTCAATTTTATTGCTAGGAAAAGAACAAACAATACTTACATAATTCAAGAGCAAAATTTATATATTTCGAAATATATATTTAAATATTATTCATTAAATTTGAAAAAAAAAAATAATTATATACACATTTATATATTTATATACCTATATATTAATACTATGGTTAAAGTAGTTTAAATATTTAATAAACATTATTTAAAACATAAAAATTTATATATATATATATGCATTAAAGACAAATGACAAAATAATAGTTTTATCATTTAGAACTTTTTTTTTTGCAAATCAAAAAGATCGAAAATATTAAAATTAAAAATTTAACAGCCCAAAATTTTTGTTTTATTATAAAATTTGAGTAGCATCAATCACTATTTAGAATATCATTGTAAAAACTGTGTTATAAAAATCAATTACATTATAAAAATTAGAATTTTAATTTTGAGACTTAATAATTTTTGTAATTTAATAAAAATTTAAAAAATTTTATAAAGTACATGATTTATTTAAAAACTGTTATCTTTAAGCCATGTTCTGGATTGTAATTTTATGCATAATATTTAATATTATTTTTGTATATATTTTGAGACAATTTTCTAAATTATAAAGGTGCGCTGTTTCAAAAAGTATTTCTTACTTTTAAAAAATAATTATATTATTGAGCTACAAAAAATATTTTGACAAAAAAAAAATGGATGCCTACATAATTCTTTTTAATACAAATTTACAGGCAGATACTAATGAAAATTTTAAGTATTTGATAATTCCTTACACTGTGATATATATAATTTAATAAATTTTATCAGTACAATTTAATTTTAAATAAAAAAAACAACCAAACTCTTAATAATGAGTAGATAGTGTTTTATATTTATAATATTAATAAGATATTTTTTTTTTTTTGTTTTCTATGTCTTTTTTTTGTCGTTGTTAATTATTCAGAACTTTAAATGTTTTAAGCATCTTATTTTATAGAAAATATATATGTAAACTTATTATAAATAATAATATATTAGAAATAAAAAAAATCAATAACAAAAAATTTTACCACAATATTGAATGTTTAAAAGAAATAATAAAATATAATTTTATTATTCATTTTTTTAAATATTTCTGCTTTAACATTTAGGCTGAACTTTCATTATTGTTTTTTTTCGGATCATTTGATGGCGTGATAACTCCATTTACGTTTCGTATTTCAGACATTCCCGGTAGATCCAAGTTGTTTGTATTGTTTGAGCGTTTATTTTTTGAACCAGCTGACATAAAAGTGGATGAAGTTTTTGGAGATGGCATAGAAGTAACACCAGCAATATTATCATTATTTCTATTTAGATTATTTCCAACATAAGGTGGAGGAGGGGTACCAGTTAAAGGTGAATCATCCGGTTCATCAATATCTTCTACAGTAATGCTTCCATGATTGTTAGTATTATTCGTATTATTTTCACTTGAATTGGCATTTGCTGTATTTCCATCATTATTGTTATTTGACGCATCATTATTATTTTCAATATTAGGAGGTTCGATTCTTATATTTGACATTGCAACTTGATAAGATGGGGGTGGTTGTTGTTTCATACTTTGAGCAATAGCCTCCTCATAATCAGGTAGCAATGTTGAATAATCTCGACCTTCAGTATTTAATCCACCAGTTGATGATACGTGTGGTATAATATAAGGTAACATTGAACGGATATTATGTTGACGAAGTGTCAAATATTTATAACAACGCCAAACAATACCAATAGCGTAGGCTTTCAAGAATACAATTGTAACAAATGCTATCAAAACAACCATTACTAAAGCATCCGGTGAAAGTTGTAATAATTTTTCACGATATGGTAACCGATGACTTTCAGCTATTAAGCGATGTATAGATTGCAAATAGCAAAAATAGCCAGCCGCAGTTAATCTAAAAGAAAAGCAAATAATGAAGATAGCTGATAGTTAAAAAAAATAATAAAATTTTATTGAATATATTAGGTATTCTTACGTCGTTAATGCGAAATCAAATAACTGTAAACAGAAAAATGGCAACAGATGTGATGGCTTTCCTTTAATAGCTCCATATATCATCATCAATGTAATTGCAATCATACAAATGCATACAAGGCCACCCATGTCTATATTATCTAAAAATATCAAGTTTATATATTTAAAATTTCAATTTATTTTAATGAACACTTACGGTAATTTAATGAATGGTCTCGATATGCATATGGTGGATCAATTTTACTTAATGGAGTTGGCAACGCTGGTGCACTCATATCGACACAATCCTCACAGTTGTTTTCAAGATCATTCATCATTTCTGGATTTCTTATCATTATTGCTAGCAAAGTTAACGCAATAATATTAAGAATCTACAATAAAAAAAATTTTAAATAAAATTTTGCAGTTTTATTTTTATAATTTTTATAACAAATTTTCATTTTGATTATTTATTTACAAATTATATAGGTAATATTTAAGTTAGAATTCCAGTCATTACTATGATGAGGTTTTAACGGGCCATAATATGTGTATATTAGTATTTTTAATGTTTTACTGGTTTTAATTATGGAATATTGAAACACCATACAGATTCATTAAAAATTGAAAATGCAATTCATTAAAAATTCTATTTAGGTATACAATTCATATAATTGCAATTTGCATTATTTAATAAGGGCCTGAAAATATATTGCATTTATAAACCTTATTAATTAAATACAGATGTTTAATTTAATTATTGACAACTCAGCTATTATTGTTTTTTTTTAAACAAAATAAAAACAATTTTAAATGGAAATTTTCTCTTTATCAAGGTTGAAAAATTTATGGTTTATAGCAAATATTTCTGTATACACAATTTAAATTTATTTGTAATTATAAAATTTAGGTGCATTAAAAAAATTGATTTAATTAGTAATACCCATTAATTTACTAGAACTTAAATTTATTAATTTTGTGAACACTTTTGATGAGAAGGGTTGCTTAATTATGTGAAATTTCAGGTATTATTTTACGTCATTATCGATTCGAAATTTTCAATGGCAAAAATTTTTTTTAAAGTTTATAGTTTTGCTAATATATATGTAAAAATTAATCGAAGATTAAATTTACTTACCAAATGCCACATTCCAATTAAAACTGTAGCCGTATGGACGTGTAAACCAAAGCAGCAAGTCCATTCTTTATCGTTTCTTGCTTGGGGCCCCATTTTTACACGTATTCTAAACATTTCACGTTTAGTTTAAAAATATTGATAAAAGTTTTTCTTTTGTGATTAAAAAATTAGATAATTTGTTTATTACGTATGTATATAAATAAAAATTAATATTCGGTTTTCTATTTCACCAGTATATTATAAAAAAATATTTTAAGGATTTAAGGTATAGACATTGATGTTTAGTTTTTTTAGTATTTTACCATTTAGCAAAAAGTTTTTATACTTCAATTTGAAATAATGTAAGAAAGATTTAGAACTCACTTATTAAAATATTCTTTTTTCAATTTTGCACAAAAATTGTTATATTTTTTTAAAGTAAACACAATTTTTATTGAAATATCTTTTTGGTTTTATCTTTATCTTTTAAAGATCAAATATCAATTTCTCTAAAAATTTTTAGTACAAATAAAAATTAAAATATGAAAAGTGTTTGAAATGTCATACTAGTACTAAAGAAGAGATATAGGTTTGTTTATTAGTTTTCAGAACAGAACAGGACAGCTCATAGTTTAATGTCATCAAACAGTTTATGACCTAGAACATAAAAACTAATTATCTTTTTTGTATTTTTGTTTTTTTTTTATTTTTTACAAAATTGTTTTATAAAAATTTATAAACAATGATCAAAATAAAAATAAACAACAAGAAAAAAAAGTTGTACAAAACGAATCTGAAAAATATTAGAACAGAAAAGTGTAAAACTAACGAACACAAAAGAAAAATACCTTTTCTAAAACTAACAGGTATTTTTTTTCTACCTATTGATAGTTGATGCCTATGGCCGGACTACAATTGTACAATGTTTTCTTTTTTTGTTCAAATCTTCTCATAGAACAAATAACTGAGCCCAGAGCACAGTTTTACACGAACTTTGATTCTTTTGATCTAATGCTTAATCATGTAAGAAATTCACCACGTATCTTATATTTATTTGGTTTTAAAGGAACGGACAAAGTTCAAACTGTCAAATATTTTATACAAATCGTCAGTGTTGCCACTTCAAAATTTTCAATCCGCTCAAATTTGACAGTTTGACTGGAAAACTTTTTAAAAAATTTAGTCAAAAAATCCAGTCAAAAGTTTTTAAACTAAAAAATAAATGTAAATACTGTAAATATGTAAATATATAAATGTAAATATGTAAAATACTGTCAAAAAATCGGTCAAATTAAAAATTTAATTAAGAAAGACTTAAAATTAAGTACCTATGTATAATGAAACATGTACATAATTTCTTATAATATACTAATTAAAAAATTTCATCCATAAAAGAAATATCCAAATCTTCTTCACTATCGTTTTCGTATACATATATCTTTTTTACCTATTTTATTAATCACTTCTGGTGGTATTTTCATATTGTGCCAATTTTTTTTTGGCAAATGATTTCCTATAATCAAAACAGCATTAGTGAGTTTAAGCTGCATTCGATTTCTGTGATAATCTTATATGTACATGTATGTATATTAAATGATTTGTCATTCCAGTATTTCTCAATTGTTGTTCGTGAACTACAATTTGTAGTGGTGCGAAAAAATTCGTTCAGGGTCAACGAATATTTTGAATTCTTCCGAAACGAAATTATGTCAAAAGAGGTCAAATAAAAAAATAAATCAGTCAAAAATCCAGTCAAAATATTTCGAGTTTTTTTCCTGTCAAAGAATATTTTTTCCAGTCAAATTTAACCGGAATACTGTCAAAATGGCAACACTGCAAATCGTTGCCTACATCATATCCAATTTTTTGCTTCCAAATTAAGAATTGGTATGAAAGAATTTATGGATATGTTTGCTCCGTTCGGTGGATGGTTGTCAACTTTATATTTTAAGATTACAGTTTCACTTTAAGGTCAATAGCTGTCGCAATTCCGAATGTTAGAAACGAAACAGAACAATTTTGTATCATATTAAAAGTTTCTATCTTCATTTATTTTTAAAATACGCTTGTTAAATCGTGGGAGGTGCATAGAAGGTATCCAAAGATTGATTCCACATTTCATTGTATTTCATTGATTGTACACATTTTAGGAACACGTGGAAAAAATTGTTGCACCAAATTTGAAGGTTCTATCTTTATTTAAAGTTACTAACTTTATTGATTTCGGAATTATGCTCGTTAGGCCTCAATTCGATCAAAAGCTTCTAGAATCTGAACCCATGGTTCGATCTCGACCATATGCAAACCCCGCCGTATTTTCATTACCATTAACCTACAGTATACCACAACCGATCAAAATTTTCAAAATCCGAGCTCATGACCCCATGTCGTCCTTATGCTATCCCTACAACCTACAATATAAATTTCAGATAGTTCCATTAATTTTTGAGTTATAGTGCCTATGGACGAACGGACAGATGTACGGACATCGCAAAATCGACTTAGAAGGTGACGCTGATCACAAAAATATATAATTTTCCATATCTAGCTTGCCTCGATGGTAGCAAACACCATACCAAAGTTAATACCCTTTTACTTATTTTATATGTGTAAGGTATAAAAAACACTTTCCCGATTTTATTTATATCGCAACTCTGAAGTACGTCGAAAAGTTTCCAGCATAATTCCAGCTCAGCTGTCCGTCGAAATGGCAAAGGAGTGAAGATGAATGAAATTTCTTTCGACTCAATTAGTCATTCGAAAACATTATAAGAAGTTTTTTTTAATTGGAAATAATTTTTTTTTAGAAAATTAAAGGTAAATATTATTATTGTTTACATAAGTTTTTTTTGCATTAATTTTTTTTTTAAAGTATTAATTTATTAAGAAAACAAAATATAAGTAGAAAGGTACTGATTTTTTATTTTACTCTAGTTTTTTAAAAAAATTTATTAAAAATAATAATAGTTGTAAAAACGCCACACAAAAACTCATTTCTTTCCGGCAGCATGTTTTCCTTTTGAATTACTAAATGGTAATAAAAAAAATAAACCTAGCCTAGTAGATACAAAAAATATTTTACGAAACATGACTATTATGAGTATTATGACATCTGCAAAAAGTGTTTGCAGTCGAACGTATTTTATCATACCACAAATATAATATTAACTAGACAGGTAATAACACAAAAAATTTTAAGCTACTTTTTGAGTAACAGCTGATTTTGCATAGCTTAGTTTTCCACGAAAATATCTAGGTCAAAGAAATAAAATAATATAATTTAGAAAAGAAATGTTAAAGTTAAAAAAAGGTTTTTTTTTTATTAAAATAATTAAATTCTATACATAAAAGGACAAATTCTATAGAGTGTAAAAATTATTTTTGTTTAGTTTATCATAAAGGGAACCATATGTTTTATATTAGAAAATAAAAATTTTTAATAAAAAAAAAACAATTATAATTCACAACACAATTACATTTTTTTTTAAATAAGGAAGCGACTTCATTTAAAATAGTTAATTTTTTCATTTATAATAGTAATAGCTAATAGCTTTGTGACTATTTAATAATGACTATTTCATTCGTAGCTTTTTGCACTTTTCGTAACTTTAATTCGAATTGAGAATAGATGTTTCGTAGATTATCTCTGACGTAGTTGTACGAGGAAATTTTGAATAGGGAGTGAAAGAAATTTACATTTATTATTGTTTTCAATACTATAAAAATTATTTGGACCCTTCAATTTTAATTCTTTTCAAAAACAAAAAATTATTAACCTACATTCCTGGTAGGCTACCATGTATTGCTACTTACGCTAAACGTAAGTAGCAGGAGAAAAAATGACACCATGTAGAGCGCATATGGGAAATTTGCGCATTCGTAAGTAGCAACTTTGGTACCATGGTGTGCTACTTGCGAACATTTTTGACGTTTATTTTACTTTTTTCATTCGCTTGATAATTTGTTTGCGAAGGAGGTGTAATTTTTTAGTTTTTAACTATTAGTTAGTAGTTTTTAATAAACATGTAAGTATATACATACAATATATGTCATTTATAGATTTTATGATAATTAAAGTTCTATGTTTAAGCACAAATTACTTTAACAATACTTTGTTTCAAACTAACAAAAATATTTTAAGGTAAAAAATTTTTTGTTCATTGTGATATAAACAACAATCTTTAATTTTTTTTGTGCATTAACATATTACTATGTATTTACATTTATTTTGTAGATCTAAGCAAACAACCAAGCCATCGCAATTTCAAATTATGGTGGACTTTATGGTACAACATAAGGAATTAGCTCAAGGCTATTCACGAACAGTGGATGGCCCGGCTAAATCCAATAAATTGTGGCAAATATACATATAAAAATGCTTCCTTCGATAGCCGGAAATTTTTGATAAAACTAAATTGTAAAAAAAAATAATCAATTATTAAAAATGAATCTTTTACTTAAAGAAGCCATAAGACTTTTTACCTCTTGGTAGGCATTTGCATTATGTTAGATTTTTCCCTAAGAATTTTTCTTTGAATTGGCACATTATTTTCTTCATCTTTGTCACTTAAAAACAATGCTATGGAATCCATTTTTTTTTATTTAACTTTATTTTTTATTTAAAATTATGTTTTATTTTATTTTTAAAAAAATTTTATTTGAATTGTTTACAAATTTACGATTTTACAAACAAAAACAAATGTCTAAATGTCAATTTTAAAAATTTTAGAAGGAAAAACAAATGTCAAAGTGTCAATTTTAAATATTTTCAATGGCAGCACTATTTTTCGATGCGTTTTTGTTACATGGTACCAATTAATTTACGCATCGCAAATGAAATGCGCACATTTTTGCGATGCGCATTTTTTACATGGTAGGGGCCCTGGTAGGCTACCATGTATTGCTACTTACGCTAAACGTAAGTAGCATGAGAAAAAATGACACCATGTAGAGCGCATATAGGAAATTTGCGCATTCGTAAGTAGCAACTTTGGTACCATGATGTGCTACTTGCGAACATTTTTGACTTTTATTTTACTTTTTTCATTCGCTTGATAATTTGTATGCGAAGGAGGTGTAATTTTTTAGTTTTTAACAATTAGTTAGTAGTTTTTAATAAACATGTAAGTATATTCATATAATATATGTCATTTATAGAATTTATGATAATTAAAGTTCTATGTTTAAGCACAAATTACTTTAACTATACTTTGTTTCAAACTAACAAAATTATTTTAAGGCAAAAATTTTTTTGTTCATTGTGATATAAACAATCTTTAATTTTTTTTGTGCAGTAACATATTACTATTTACATTTATTTTGTAGGTCTAAGTAAACAACCAAGCCATCGCAATTTCTTTAAAATATAAATTTTTTACATTTATTTTGCTATGGAATCCATTTTTTTTTTTTAACTTTATTTTTTATTTAAAATTATGTTTTATTTTATTTTTAAAAAAAATTTAATTTCAATTGTTTACAAATTTACGATTTTACAAACAAAAACAAATGTCTAAATGTCAATTTTAAAAATTTTAGAACGAAAAACAAATGTCAAAGTATCAATTTTAAATATTTTCAATGGCAGCACAGTTTTTGGATGCGTTTTTGTTACATGGTACCAATTAATTTACGCATCGCAAATCAAATGCGCACATTTTTTACATGGTAGGGGCCCTGGTTGTTACTTAGAAAAAATTTTTTTTTCCCAGCTGTTTTCTGTTCATATGCGAATTTGATGTAAATTTTACACAGCCTTTTTTTTAGCCGCCATTAAATATTTTTTCAAATTGTTATTTGTCCCTTTTAATTCTCAGTTTTACAAATTTCGTCATATAAACAGTGCGTTTTGTTGGTTTTTATTATGAAATTCTTAATAAATAATATTTAAATTGAAAATTAAAATAAAAAGATTATAAAGTTATAAAATTATAATAAATAAAATAATAAAGTTATAATAGTTATAAAGTTAAAAAGTTAAAAAAAAATTTAGTGAAGGAAAATACAATAATAAATATGTTAAATAACAAGTCGTCGCCTGAATTCTCTTTGGCTCCATACGCCCCTTTTTGACTTAGGAGTGGTTCAATAGGTTTTGGAATTATCTCTTTTTAATGCTGTTATCAGAATTTTCCTATCTGCTTTAGTTTCCGAGAAAACAGTGTGCATTTTGCTCCACAAGACACATTATTTTGATTTTGAAGTGCTTATTTGCTCCATAAGCAAACTTTTGGTTTATAGAGCTACTTTTGTATAAAGAAGTATATAACATTGTCAATTCTCATTTGCTCTATACGCATGCGTTATGAGACATATATAATTACCATTATATTGATTACTTATTTGCTCCATAGGTATTTACAATTGTCAATATTAATATTATTTTTTATATACCTATGAAGCAAACATGGCAAACAAATTTTTAAAGCTATCGTAAACAATTTGTTTAGAGCTACACATAATTTTCACTGTATCATTTATTTCTATTTGCAAAATGTTATTACTGTTTCAAAATGTAACTCTTCCATATTTTTCTATAAGCGCAAACTATCACCCCTATTCTAAATTCCCTCGTACGACTAAATCGGAGATAATCTGCGGAAAAGTGATTCTCAATTCCGACTTAACGTTACGAAAACTGCAAAAATCTACGAAAGAAATATTCATTCGTACCATATTCGTACTTCATATTATTTCGTGATCAGTTCACTTCTGTGCATATAAATAAAAAGTTTTAAATGAATTTACATTTTATTTAATTGTTTAATTAAATTTGTTCTATAAAAATATTTAAAGCTCTTTTCAAAAATTATTACTAGAAAACTAAAAACAATAATCATGATTTTTACTTAAAAAAATGAATTCAAATGTCAAAGTTGCCATTGCAAATTTAATTTTCTACGAGGGAGTTTAGAATCACTTTAAACTTTTTGTTCGTAGCGTAGCCAATTTTTCGTAGAAAGCCTACAAGGGAATTTAGAATAGGGGTGTATATGTATATAATTTAACTGCAACGGCAATCATTCCTGAAAAAGAAAAAATTATGTACTGTGCTATATGGTTGGAGGCACAAACAGGAAGAGGAGGAAACGATCTTGCTTACGCCATAATAAACCTTTTAAATAAAATTTGTCTTGATAACTCAAATTTGAGAAAAATATATCACAAAATCGAAATAAAATAATGTCAACTGCCTTAAAATATTTTTTACAAAATTCTAATAGTTTCGTAGAATTGGTCCAAAAATTTTATAAGCTGGGCCACTCATTGTTGCAAGAAGTTGACTGTGTGCATTCAGTGATTGAAAAACATTTAAAAAATCTTAATATGTATACATACATAGTCTTTAAGTTTTATTAAACTTCCGTTTTAAAAAACAAATATTATTCGATATCAAAAATCAGAACCTTTTCTGATGTAATACAAGGACTTTAAAAAAGTTGATATAAAAAAAATCAGCAAATAAACAGGTTTTAGCTACGCCTTTAGTTTTGTTTCATTGTAAACCTCCAGTTTTGCATAAGCGACCAATTTTGTCAGAGATTAAAAAGATGATTTAAAATCATTAATACCTGTTTTACCTCTACCAGATCAAAACTATTTTAAAGCAATTTTTAACAAATTAATTGAAATATTTTTAGATCAGTTCAAAAATATGTATATTTTATAAAGTTATATTGTGACACAATTATATAAAATAATGTAGGTATATAATGTGTGTAGTACATTTTTGCTTAACACCCTTCTTAATTCTTATTTACCCCATTCTAATAGAAGAACAATACGTACTTGCTCCATACGCACAGAGACAATTATTTTGTAATCGATTTGTATTGTATGGAGCAAACTGTCCACTATGATTTTTCTGACAAAATCAAATATCTCGAAAAGTATTTGAGGGCAGTGCCTAAAATTTAACATATGATTAGTTAAAAAATCAACAAACTCTACATTAAAATTTCGAATATAGTTTATCGAACCAATTTTTGCTTTTTAACTCCCAAACTTTCTTTTTCGATTTACTCGGAATATACCTTGAGGCGTTTGGAGCAAAAGAGAATTCAGGCGACGAAATGGTGTTGTTTTCCTTTTTAGTGACAATAATATATTTTTATTTTATAATTTGCTGTTTTTTCTTCCTATACCAGAAGAACTATTTTTATATTATTCTATATTACTATGTTTCTTAAATTTTTTATTAAATTTTTTTTACTATTTATAATTATTTTAATATTTCTTTTTATTAAATCTTTTTTAACAATAGAACTAATTAATTTCACCTACCACTAAATATCAAAACTTCAATTCAAAAATCCACATATGTAAAATTGACTTGTAGTGAACATCAGAGGACGAATAAACATTAGATAAGTATTTTGTTTTATTATTTAGAATGTTTATTCTTTCATACTTGTTTTCTAGATGAAGTGCAAATAAAACCAAGATACATCACATATATAGAGTAATAGTACCACTTAGAGTTATTTAACTGGAAATCTTATAACTCAATTTAGAAAGTCGCATGGTTCAGCTATTCAATATTATATTATAATTTTGTTTGTAAATATATATAATTTTTGTTAATATTAAAATAAACAGTTTGAAATAAAAATAGCTTACAAACAAAAAAAGGGCAGAAAATGAAAAAGGGGTGTGGGGCAAAAAAAATTGTGTGAGTTTAGCAACATCTATTGAGCTTAAAGTGAAACTGCTACCTTAAAATATAAAGTTGACAACTATCCACTGATGGCGTCGCTAATATTCAAATTTTTTTACTTGGCCATCTATTAATACGAAGTATATATATTATCTATGCCTACATTGAGAGGCACAGCAATGCAAACTTAATGGATTTGTATAAAACAAAAATTGCGTTCATATTTATATTATATCAATAACAAGAGAATTGGGGTATCAAACGAGTGCTATAGAGTTATGAAAAACATCCAACCCTATTCTAAATTCCCTCGTAGACTTTCTACGAAAAATTGGCTACGCTACGAACAAAGAGTTTTAGTGATTCTAAATTCCCTCGTAGAAAATTAAATTTGCAATAGCAACTTTGAAGTTTGATTTCACTTAGTAAAAATTATGATTGTTTTCAATTTTGTATAATAAATTTTGAAAAATTTTTGAAAAGAGATTTAATTATTATTATAAAAACAAGTTAACTAAACAATTAACGGTTGGGTGGTTGAGTGCCGACCTTTCATGCGGAAAGGCCCGGGTTCGAATGCCAGTGAATTGAAAGTGAAAAAAACTTTTCTGGTTTTCGACTCGACTCATCTATCATGCGCCATTGGGTTCAAATTAATGGCTTAATCAATAATTATATATCTGTCATAAAAAAAAAACATTAATAAAACAATATAAACAAAAAATAGAATTGTAGGACCAATTCAAATAACACGAATATAATATGACCCCCTGTTCCAACATGTACCTATGGTATAGACAGCAGGCTTAAGAAAACAAAAAATGTAAATTTATTTAAAACTTTATTTATATGTACAGAAGTGAACTACAAAATAATATGAAGTACGAATGAATATTTCTTTCGTAACGTTAAGTCGGAATTGAGAAGCACTTATTCGAAGATTATCTCTGACTTAGCCGTACGAGGGAATTTAGAATAGGGGCAATCACCTCAAAAAAACAAGTCTTCCAGAACAGCCACACGTAATTTTTTAAAACAAAAACTGAAGTAAAAACAAAGATGTCTAAAGACTACCAACTATACAAAAATGACATCACCTCAAAATTAGTTTTCCAGAATAGCCAAATGCGATAAGTTTATCAGAATAGATTTGAGAATTATGCCTTCGAACCCAACTTTTTTATCTCAACTCAGAACTAATTATTTGCGTATTACCGCGGTAATAATATATAAAATATATTGAAAAACTTGCCTAAAATTAGCTTTCTTAAAAAACTAATCAATCAAATTTGTAATTAATAATAATTAAATTTTCGTAAATAAAATACTTGAGTTATCATTTTATTTAAATTTATTTTAAAAACAAATTAAGAAAAAATTATAATTTAAAACCTTTTTCAATTAAAAAAAATTTTTTAAAAATAAATCTAAATATCTTCAAAATTTAAACCCTTTATAGAAAAATTTAATAACCACCACGAAGGCGTAATACTAAATGTAAAGTAGACTCCTTTTGAATATTGTAATCGGACAAGGTGCGGCCATCTTCCAACTGTTTACCAGCGAAAATCAAACGTTGTTGATCTGGGGGAATGCCTTCTTTGTCTTGAATCTTAGCTTTGACATTTTCGATTGTATCAGATGGCTCTACTTCCAAAGTAATAGTTTTCCCAGTTAAAGTTTTAACAAAAATCTGCATACCACCACGAAGACGCAAAACCAAATGAAGTGTAGATTCTTTCTGAATATTGTAATCTGATAGCGTGCGACCATCTTCCAATTGTTTGCCAGCAAAGATCAAACGTTGTTGATCTGGAGGAATGCCTTCTTTGTCTTGAATCTTAGCTTTGACATTTTCGATTGTATCTGATGGTTCTACTTCCAAAGTAATAGTTTTCCCAGTTAAAGTTTTAACAAAAATCTGCATACCACCACGAAGACGTAGGACCAAATGTAGAGTAGATTCCTTTTGAATATTGTAATCAGAGAGGGTTCGACCATCTTCCAATTGTTTACCAGCAAAGATCAAACGTTGTTGATCTGGAGGAATGCCTTCTTTGTCTTGAATCTTAGCTTTGACATTTTCGATTGTATCTGATGGTTCCACTTCCAAAGTAATAGTTTTCCCAGTTAAAGTTTTAACAAAAATCTGCATACCACCACGAAGACGTAGGACCAAATGCAGAGTAGATTCTTTTTGAATATTGTAATCAGAGAGAGTTCGACCATCTTCTAATTGTTTACCAGCAAAGATCAATCGTTGTTGATCTGGAGGAATGCCTTCTTTGTCTTGAATCTTAGCTTTGACATTTTCGATTGTATCCGATGGTTCTACTTCCAAAGTAATAGTTTTTCCAGTTAGAGTTTTAACAAAAATTTGCATACCACCACGAAGACGCAAAACTAAATGAAGTGTAGATTCTTTTTGAATATTATAATCTGATAGTGTACGACCATCTTCCAATTGTTTGCCGGCGAAGATCAAACGTTGTTGATCTGGTGGAATACCTTCTTTATCTTGAATTTTGGCTTTAACGTTCTCTATTGTGTCAGATGGTTCAACTTCTAAGGTAATAGTTTTTCCTGTTAATGTCTTCACAAAAATTTGCATACCACCACGAAGACGCAAGACCAAGTGAAGTGTCGATTCTTTTTGAATATTGTAATCGGACAGAGTTCGACCATCTTCTAATTGTTTACCAGCAAAGATCAATCGTTGTTGATCTGGAGGAATGCCTTCTTTGTCTTGAATCTTAGCTTTAACATTTTCGATTGTATCAGAAGGTTCAACTTCCAACGTAATGGTTTTTCCGGTTAAGGTTTTTACGAATATTTGCATGCCACCGCGAAGACGCAAAACTAAATGAAGTGTAGATTCTTTTTGAATATTATAATCTGATAGTGTACGGCCATCTTCTAATTGTTTACCGGCAAAAATTAAACGTTGTTGATCTGGAGGAATACCTTCTTTATCTTGAATTTTAGCTTTTACGTTTTCGATGGTGTCAGATGGCTCAACTTCTAAGGTAATAGTTTTTCCTGTTAATGTCTTCACAAAAATTTGCATACCACCACGAAGACGCAAAACCAAGTGGAGTGTTGATTCTTTTTGAATGTTATAATCTGATAGTGTACGGCCATCTTCCAATTGTTTGCCGGCGAAGATCAAACGTTGTTGATCTGGAGGAATACCTTCCTTATCTTGAATTTTGGCTTTTACGTTCTCAATTGTGTCAGATGGTTCAACTTCTAAGGTAATAGTTTTTCCTGTTAATGTCTTAACAAAAATTTGCATACCACCACGAAGACGCAAGACCAAGTGAAGTGTCGATTCCTTTTGGATGTTATAATCTGATAACGTACGGCCATCTTCTAATTGTTTGCCGGCGAAGATCAAACGTTGTTGATCTGGTGGAATACCTTCCTTATCTTGAATTTTAGCTTTTACGTTTTCGATGGTGTCAGATGGTTCAACTTCTAAGGTAATAGTTTTTCCTGTTAATGTCTTCACAAAAATTTGCATACCACCACGAAGACGCAAAACCAAGTGGAGTGTTGATTCTTTCTGAATGTTATAATCTGATAGTGTACGGCCATCTTCCAATTGTTTGCCGGCAAAGATCAAACGTTGTTGATCTGGTGGAATACCTTCCTTATCTTGAATTTTAGCTTTTACGTTTTCAATGGTGTCAGATGGCTCAACTTCTAAGGTAATGGTTTTTCCTGTTAATGTCTTCACAAAAATTTGCATACCACCACGAAGACGCAACACCAAGTGAAGTGTTGATTCTTTTTGGATGTTATAATCTGATAGTGTACGGCCATCTTCCAATTGTTTGCCGGCAAAGATCAAACGTTGTTGATCTGGTGGAATACCTTCCTTATCTTGAATTTTAGCTTTTACGTTTTCAATGGTGTCAGATGGCTCAACTTCTAAGGTAATGGTTTTTCCTGTTAATGTCTTCACAAAAATTTGCATACCACCACGAAGACGCAAAACCAAGTGGAGTGTTGATTCTTTTTGAATGTTATAATCTGATAGTGTACGGCCATCTTCCAATTGTTTGCCGGCAAAGATCAAACGTTGTTGATCTGGTGGAATACCTTCCTTATCTTGAATTTTAGCTTTTACGTTTTCAATGGTGTCAGATGGCTCAACTTCTAAGGTAATGGTTTTTCCGGTCAAAGTTTTTACGAAAATTTGCATACCACCACGAAGACGCAAGACCAAGTGAAGTGTCGATTCTTTTTGAATATTATAATCTGATAGTGTACGGCCATCTTCTAATTGTTTACCGGCAAAAATCAAACGTTGTTGATCTGGAGGAATACCTTCCTTATCTTGAATTTTGGCTTTTACGTTCTCAATTGTGTCAGATGGTTCAACTTCTAAGGTAATAGTTTTTCCTGTTAATGTCTTAACAAAAATTTGCATACCACCACGAAGACGTAAGACCAAGTGAAGTGTCGATTCTTTTTGAATATTATAATCTGATAGCGTACGGCCATCTTCCAATTGTTTGCCGGCAAAGATCAAACGTTGTTGATCTGGAGGAATACCTTCCTTATCTTGAATTTTAGCTTTAACGTTTTCGATGGTGTCAGATGGCTCAACTTCTAAAGTAATGGTTTTTCCAGTCAAAGTTTTTACGAAAATTTGCATACCACCACGAAGACGCAAGACCAAGTGAAGTGTCGATTCTTTTTGGATATTATAATCTGATAAAGTACGTCCATCTTCTAATTGTTTGCCGGCGAAGATCAAACGCTGTTGATCTGGAGGAATACCTTCCTTATCTTGAATTTTAGCTTTTACGTTTTCGATAGTGTCGGATGGTTCTACTTCCAAAGTAATCGTTTTGCCAGTTAATGTTTTGACAAAAATTTGCATACCACCTCTTAAGCGAAGGACAAGATGTAATGTTGATTCCTTTTGTATATTATAATCAGATAATGTACGACCATCTTCTAATTGTTTGCCAGCAAAGATTAAACGTTGTTGATCTGGTGGAATACCTTCTTTATCTTGTATCTTTGCTTTTACGTTTTCGATGGTATCAGAAGCTTCAACTTCCAAAGTAATAGTCTTACCAGTCAATGTTTTTACGAAAATTTGCATGATGACGCTTTTATTTTCTGTCCTATATAAAAAAAAAAAAAAAAAAAATTGAAATTTAATATAGTAATAAAATTAAAAAATAATAAAAAAAAAAGAATATAAATTTTCTGATTTATTTTACTAACCGAAATATATGTCAATGAATTTTACTAACCCAAAAATTTGTCAATGAACCGAATGAAAAAATAATTTAAAAATAGTTTCAAAGTGAAATGAATTCAAAAGCTATTTAGTTATAATTATATAAAAAAAAAATTTGCATATAAAACTGTTTTAAATTTTCTTTATTAAAACTTGATATTACGCACTAAAATTTTTTAAATTATCATTTAATTTAATTTAATTTCCACTTAGTCATTTTTTAAAGATGGCTGCCTAATTATAATTTTGAAAATAATTTTTTATTAAAAAAACATCTCTAATTGAAAAGAATATCAAAAACGAATGATTCAATTTTTTAATTTTTTTTTTTTAAGTACATGTAGAAATGTAATTATTAATATTGTATTGAAAGTATTGTTTTACGTCAATGAAAAATTTTTTTTTTATCGAACACGCAGAAGTGATTTTAGAATTAGAAATACCTACATATATAGGTCAATAAATTTTTTTTTTTTTTAATTATAAATTTAAAATTACGAAAGTTTTCATTTAAAATAAAGTATATTATTATAAATAATTTCATAAATTTGCATGTTTTTTATTAGTGATTCATTGTCTTTATCATACGAAAAGAAACTACTAGAAGTTTTCAAGTAATTTTCGAAAATTTACATTGCGATCTATGTATGTATTTTATTTTTCAAAATGAAATTTAAAATATTATACATATCTGAAAAAAACTTTTACCTATTCAAATTCAATTATAGATACATAGTTCATACCAGAAATATGAAAGGAGAATGTTAATAATTTCGTACTAACTTATACAGAAAAAATTGACTGACGCAATCGATTTTCTTTGTTTGAAAAATCTATTTTTTATTTGTTCACAAAATTAAATTAACATTAATATAAAACATTAACATTAATGTTTTAAAATAGGTACTTATAAATTAATATATGTAAAAGATTATTTTTTTAATGAATTACAACAAATTACCCAATTGAAAAAAAAAATTAACATGAAATTCAAATTTTATTTAAGTATCCGCCATTTTGTTTTCATTTTGTTAATGACGAAATATTTCTTAATTTTTTTTCAGGCAATCGACTTTATTAAATATTTAATAAATATGTTTAAAATAAAAATAATTTTTTAAGATTGTCTTACATATTAAAATAAATTAAATTTTTAAATTCTTACCTTCAATTTAAGAAAGATACAATTTCCTTTGTGATCAAAACAAATTTGATATTTAAAATAAAATTTTTATTACAAAGCTAACTCAATTAAGTAATTTTTCTTTATTTTGTAAATATTCAGTTTTAATTTTTTAATTGTTTTTTTCTAATATTACTTTGCTCCTTTGTATAATTAAAATATTAATTTTTCTTATTCCTAATTTTTTTTTATTTCACCAATTTTTTTTTTTTTTTATTTGAATTTCACAGATTCTTGACAAAGAACTACAGTTTTCTGAACAAAATTTCATTTGGTACCAGTATTTAAACTGCTATGAAATGTATTCAGCATTTCCACTTTTCCAGCCGTCATTTTTCAGCAATGAAACAAATGAAAAAGAAATCATAAAAACGAAACAGAAAGAAATACTAGAATAATCAATATGTACCAGTTTATTTTTATATTGTATGACAAGTCACTTCAACAATTTCTAGAATTTTTTTAAAACTAATTTAGTTAATAATATGAAATACTCAATTAATAAATTTGTTTTATTTTCATTCAATATCTTTTGTTGTAAGAAAATAAATTTAATAGCTTTAAATAATTGATGATAGTAATTAAAATTGTTTTAATAAGAAGTATTAAATTTTCATATAAAAAATTCGTACCTCATACACTGTAATGTTGTTAGAGCAGTTCCAAATTTTAACGTCCTTTAAAATGACAAATTAATTATATGATATGTTTTTGTGAGTAAATTTAAATAAAATTTTACTATTGCTTATACAAAAAAAAAAAAAAATAAACATCTAGGTAGTGAAACTACTCTATAAGGAAGTGAAGCTCACTTTTAGGCATGACAGAAATATATTCCGGGTATTATAATTTCTTTGAAATAATGTAATTCTTTCGGAATAATTTTTAGAGATGCATAGAGAGCTTCAATTTAGGTTGGGAGCTCTTTATTAGGTTTATAATAAAAATAATATATGTGACAAATTCTGGAAAACTATTTTGTTTAGCATAGAGTCAATAGAACTCTCGCACTCTGGAGTAAAACGGTTTACATACTTTAAGGGTGCGCCAAAAACCCATGAGAAAGAGAATTCATATAAATTTCTTCTAGTGAGATGCAAGTAGCAATAAAACGAAAAAGATCCTAACAGTAAAAAAGGGAGATCTCAAATTAAAAACAGGGATAGTCAGATTTGGAAGTTGGATCAGGGGAAGTTAATTCAATTCATAATGAGAAATTACTGGCTCAACGAGTTAAATTACTAGTGACTCCAAGAGCGGGGGTATACAGGGGCCGCGATTTCCTAATGTGAGGGCAGTACTCCACACCTAGTTATAACAACAAAAACATATTATTTAACACCATTCAAAATTAAATTTTTTAAATGTGGCAGTTTTTATAGAATCTAACGCGAAATTTGAGGAACAATATCTGTTAAAAAATAGTCCTCTAATTAACATACACATTATAAAAAATAAAAATAGCATTGACATAAATTTACTCACATTTGAAGGATTTTTGTTTTACACAACAAAAACATATCATATTGTCATTTTATAAATTATCAAAATTTGGAAGTACTTTGCAGAGAAAATTTTTTTACCCAGAGTTAAGTTTTTTCACGTTTAGTAATAAATTTTAATATACAAATGCTTTTATATATCAAATGTTCCAAATTCATTAATCAATAATCATTATCCAATGCAGATTCCAGTTCAGTGCCAGTCTACCTGGAAAATGCACAAGTTGAAATGAAACATTCACAATGCCATTGGCCTTAAAAATATGTAGTTAAATTTAAAAAAAAGATTTGACAGACTACAATGGACAACAAAGAACTTGCATTGAAAGATATTTTGTATTATCATGGCTAACAGTTCATATATTATTTATTTTTTTTGCTAATAAATTAGCAATTTTAATCTGCAAATTGTAAAAGAAATATATTAGTATACCTTTAAGTGTACATACAAATTATAGAAATGTCAAATTACAACAATCAAATATATCAAAAGAATATTTTCAGACCGTGCTGAGGTAAATGTAATTTGTAATATAATAGATATAATATATTTATAGATCGGCATCTTGTCTTTCTCAATGTATTTCTAATTTAATAATATTAAGTAAAAATATGGACATATGTTATATATGTAAAATGTTGTGATTTCGAAAACTTCTTAGAACATCTTGTATTAAAGTATGTATATAGAACAATTTATTTTGAAATTGTTTATATAATTATTCCAATGCGAATTGCTATATTGTATCATTCCAAAACAAAAAATGTTAGTAAATAAAACAAGTTTTATTATATGTGTAAATTATTTTCAGAAATTAGAGTTACTGAAAAGCTTTAAAAGAAAATGTTATACTCAATATCTCAAACTGAAATAATATAATACATCTTTTTTGCTCTTCTAAACTTAGTTTTATTGTGATTCTTTAAAACAAGCCGAAAAAATATCTTCCAACGGAAAATTGACAAAGGAAACTAAGAAATTCAAAATCAGCTGTTCCTGAAAAAGTTTATTATAATGTCAATTTATGGTAATTATAGATCAAAGAACAATTAGATTTGTGAGCTGAATTTGTCAAGTGTCAACTGTAGTGGAATTTTATTTATGTATTTTTTTTCACGCGCCACCTTATATAAATCAAGACTCGAAAACCCTAATCGAAATTTGAAATATATTTGTTTAGATTGCGATTAAATTTCCAATGAAATGAATCGAATTTGTTATGAAAATTTCTGTGAACAATATATAAAGGATCTGTTCAAAATACTTAATTCTAATTCTACCCGTATTTAAGCTTAAGTTAAGTTTGTTATTTTAATGCAGAACAAAAATCAAGAAACAATGATAGAAAATAATTTCGGTAATATAAAATTAGTAGAAAGATACATTTAACACAAAATTTTGAAATTTTTTTAGTTTCTAAATGTTTTTACAGTTTAACAGCACTTTTAATCGGTGAACTTTTTTGTCGAGTAACAGATTTAATTTTAGAAATTTATCGAAATAAACAAAACTCTTTAAAAAAGGAGCGTCCAAGGATTACTAAGAGAATTCCAATTTTTAATTTCACGTATATTGCAAAGATATTTTTATATTTCTATTTTCTTTTTTTGACTTTATATTTAAATGAACCTGGATTTTTCAAAAATATTTTCGAAAACATTTTAATATCAGTAACATATTATATTGTTCGAAAATTACAAATTGATAGTTCATATTTAGATCAAGCGAAATGGTTAATATTTCATTTCATATTTACAAAAAAAAAATATTTAAATTTTATTTTTTATTTAACATTAAGGATAAGAAGTGGTTCTGGTTTAGATTACGGAAGTGGTATGGCATCCAATTATTTTAACGGTTATATTCGACTTTGTCTTCCTGAAAGAGGTGATGGTCGTAGAGGTAATAATATTAAATTTTTCTTGTCATATACATGGAAGTTTTTAATCAAAAGTTTAGGCATTGTAGAGCGATGTCAAGATTATGAGGCAGACCAAAATGTAAAGTTTATTACAAAAAAGTTAATAATTTTAATACCACAATCAATGCGTTCAAAGCCAAAGTTTCAAAGTAAATTGTTACAATTAGCTGCTAATGTAAGAAGTAGGTTTAAAAAATATATAAATTATGAAAATTATTTCTGTTACAGCCACTGCCTGCTATTATAAACAATCGAGCTGGAGTAGAGCGTCCTTATCAAAATAGCGTTTATAGGTTTACCGAACCAATTAATGGTGAATTTTATTACATTGTACTAGAAGGTGCAACTCCTTTATTAAGTTTTTGGGAGTCGTGTGAAGATTCTCAAATAACATCAACAGAAGCTATGAAAATAATGGAAGAAGAAATTTGTCTTCAATTTTACAAAAGTATTAAAAAATATTGCCAAAATTGTATGGAAACAAAAAATGAAGTAGATTTTATTTTTTATGAGGGTTAATACAATTAACATTAAAATTATAAAAATAAATATAAATTACTTTTTATTTTTAGATTATAAAAATGGACAAGAAGTCGATATAGGAGATGTTGTAAAGGCATTTATTAAAGATCTAAAATAAATTTGATCTTTAACAATGCATTTTACACATAAAACTATCTTTTTTTAAAGTGAGTTATTAAATTACGTTGTATAGAATTAATCAACATGGATTTTATTTACTTTTAAATTGTTTGCATTTGAATTTTGAAAAATAAAACAATAAATATTTAGAGTTTTAGGTTAATACAAATAGAATATGTTTTTCTATATGTTTGCATTTAGGTTCAGTTATAATATAAAATGTAATTAAAGCTGCTAACTGGAATGTAACAAAACAGACTACGATGTACACATAAGTGAACGCTGTAGATTCAACAGAATACATATGTGTTTTTTTAAATTTTGTAATTGAGGATAAAAATGACATAATTTTATTATATAAAAATCTAATTTTTTTTTTTTATTTTTTGATTTTCTATTTAGGTACAAATATTCCTATTCATTTATAATGGGTACTAACACGACGTACGATACTAATATTAAAAAGCAAACTGGTAAAATTTGATTTTTTTATTAATTTTTCACTTACTTATTTTTTCATTTATTTACCTATTTCAATATGTTTTGTCCTTTTATACATACATAATAATATTATTTTTAATTTAGCGTTGTGTGTTTAATACGCTTTTTAATATCATTTATTTTTATATCCAAGCTAAAATAGTTCAAAATTATTCTGTTTTCATTCATAACACAACAAGAACATAGCAGGAAAAAAAAGCTTTAAACTTGATTTATTTTATATTTATTTACGTTGTAACTGTTTCAAATTTGTGTTTAATTGTGTTAAAATATTTTACTAAACAAGACATCAAATTTTCTTTAAACTGAAAATTCTGGAATTGCAAAACCAGAGGATGAATGGAAAATAAACCTGTTAATCCTTAAATAGAATTACGATAAAGACGTTAAAAAAATGCAGTAACTTGTTTTTCAATTTTAACTTGGCTTGTTGAATTTTTGTTTCATAGTTTAATGTCTAATAATTTGTATAAACGCTATATGACATTATGACATGATATAGGACATATTGTCTTTTTACTTCTTATTTAATCTCGTATCTTGCGAATCAAAAAGAAAACCAAAATAATTTAAAAAATCTAGTCGCCTATCCTGGAAAAGAAACAAAAAAAACATTAAGAAAAGTTTCAGAAAATGGTTCTTCAGTTTTTAGGATCCTTTTTCTACTACAAAATCGCTGACTTCCTACCATTTTTACCTACCATATTTCTTGCAAGTTTTGCTTTTTCATGTTAAAATAAATTTTGTAATTAAATTTTGAAAGTATCATTTAATAAATTTGTTTATTACTAAGGATTTCTTAGAGCCTTTAAATAAATTTTAGAATTTTGATTTCTTGGATTGTATAATATTTATAAAGGAATAAATAACGTTAATAAATATTTAACACCATTTATAGGAAAGGTGGAATTTTGTTGCAGCTCAAAGAAACTTATCCATTTCAAAGATAGCAACTAAACATTTTTAATCTTTCAAATTAGATTTATAAGAAACTTTAATTCATAATCATAACATTTTAAATCAAATTTAAAAATTTAAAAATTTCAAATACGAAATTTCCATAATAAAAAAAACAAACGTATTTCTGTAATATAAAAAAAATTGAGAACATCTCCATATTTTAGCAAAACGTGAGAGACATCAGCACATAAACGTACACAGCGTTTCTTAAATCTTTAACTTTTTTTCATTATGTCATTGATATTTCTTTAGCCATTCAAACTTATTCATCTTAATTTCCTATATGTCTCTTAGCTCTCTTGATAAAATTGAGGACAAATTATTTAGTTTGTCAATTCAAAGTGGCATTTTTTTACAAAGGATAAAACGAAATAAACAATTTTAGGACAAAATACAAAGGATAGGACAAAATGGACAACTAGCTCTAAAATTTTTGAAAGAATTATTCACGAATATTTTGTTGATTATTGTCAATCACTCATTCCTGTACGTAACATAGGTTTCAAAAAGAAATATCGATGTAACTCATTTAACCGAATTTCCTTCTGATATTATCAATACAATAATCTTCTTTTACTAAGTTAGCAATCGAGAAAATTCGGTTTGTAATCATTAACCATGATTGTAAAATAAAGTTAATTTAACTTTAGGCTTTATTATTCGTGTGTCAATTTAACCAAGTAGTATAGCATCTACTTTAATAATATAATTGGTACCAGTTAGGAAGGTTAGTTTTTTTTTTAAATATATTTAATAATACAAACTAACACTTTTTCATCATTTACTAACAAACTACCACCTGTAAATGATGGCTCAATCAGTATGTTATGTGATAGTTTCCTAAATGAAATTACAAATGAAGCTTGTATTAAGCTAAATGTCTGATATTAAATTTTAAAAAGGTAAATACCTGCTGAAGAAAAATTTTATGTGATTTACAAATCTTGGGCCCTAAATAAATTTTTTTAATATTATTAAATTAATTGCTTAAGTGTCGTTGCTTTTTAGCATAATTTCAAATATTTAAAAAATATGCCTGCCTATATAGTTTCAAACTGTCCGTCCGTGTGTTTACAAATCTTCTATAAGTAAATGTAAAATAAATATATTAGTTTGCAACTCGGTACTTTAATGAATTTTTGAAGCCAAATTTAAAGCTTGTATTAAGCTGCTCAACGATCTTCGACAATCAACATAAATTTGCTCAGATAATATTTCTTTTTATTAAAGGGATATTAGGACTTAAAAATTTTGTGTTTTGTAACACTACTTAGATTGCATTTACGAAAACATTTCTAATGTTAAACATTAATATTGAACACGGATATTGTACATCGTGGTCGTGATATTGAAACTCTAAAATTATATTTCGGCAATGTTAACAGGTTTTCTTGATTGCATTGAGTTTATATTTTATATAGGATGAAATAAATAAATTATATGGCCCTTACTAATAACTTTTTTTTTTAAAATCGACTTTTAAAAATAATATTAATGAAAATTTAAAATTGACGTTTAATTTAATTGTGAGAGTTTATCATGTCGAAGTAAGCGTTGTAAACATTAAATAGGCGCTGTAAATATCGGGTAAAACATTGTAGTTTGGGAAAAGTGGGTTTTAAAAAGCCTTCTTTTTCTTTGGTTTTAATCCGAATGCAAATAAAGTTAAACATTCTTTAGAGAATTATGACCAACGAAATGTACATTTAAACGCATGATTAGTCTGGATATGATCATGTATGATTATGGTATGATGTTATTAATTTAGTTTATATCATTAATTTATCATACTGAAGTTTTACAAATACAAAAAGCAATTTTCCAAGGAGTGAAAAATTAGACAAAAACGAGGAAGAGTGTAGTAGAGTAGACTGTGTCAACTCTGGCATAACCGCATGACCGTAATAAAAACATTATAATATGTCTATCATCCGGTTAATTACTTTTGGCAAAATCTTAAATACACAACAATATTAGGCTTTCATGTTCAAAAGAAAATATAAACCTCTTCCACTACATGAACTTTGTTTTATTTAGATGTTGACCATTAAAGCTAACTACTTTTGACAAAATTTCAGTCAACTTTTATAAGGTATAGAGTAATGCTCATGTGAAATATGAAGTTGTATGGCAACTTCTCGAACCCACTGCAGTAGTCCAACCAAATTTTGCAGAAATTTTGGCCATAAAACTAAACTATTTTTGGCAAAATTGCGGACACCCAGCTTCAGTAGATAGAGTAATGCTCATATAAAACTAGGAAGATTATAGATGTCCTTGTCAACTTTAAGATACAGGTGCAACTCATTATCCCATAATTTTCCTTAAAAAAAAAATTTTATTTCCTTATTCCATAATTTTTGTTTAAAAAAAAAAAAAAAAGGTCCACCCTAAAAGTTGGTCCGAGTGATGTCCAACTTTATTAAATAAATTGTCCTATTACTTTACCTCTCCAGCTTTAATTTTAACCTGGAAGCTTCATTAGATTCACAGTTATTATTTATTGACAACTTTGTAAAAGTTGTCAAATTTAAAAAAAAAAAATTTTTGTGAAATCTTTTAATTTTTATTGTATGTAATTTCTTATAATGTGTCTACGAATATATGTTGCGAGTTTTTGTAACTAAATATAAAATTAATTATATTCTTCTTGCAATTTTGTTGCAATTTTGTTGTTTCTTTCCTATTGCAAATTTTTTAAAAACTTATCACCTAACAGTTCATAAGTGATAACTGATAATATTTCTGTGGATTTCTTTCAACGCTTAATTTATAAATTATCAAATGGATTTTGATTTTGTGTATTTTTTTATGTATTTTTTAGTGTTTTAATCGTAAATGATGTAGTCATATTGGTCATATTGTCTTGAATATATTAAACAACATATTGTAATGTGAATATGCTCGATAATAATGTGAATATGCAAACCTAGAATATACATGATATATAATATGTATATGACAAGAAGCACGTAGTAAAGTTGCGGTATTTATAAATTTTCGCTTCTCCTATCAAGTAAAAAAATATAGCATGTTGGAAATTGTTTCCGAAAACAAGTGGGAATTTTTGTTTGAAAAATAAAAATAAAATTAAAAATTCATATCCAATAATATATTGTAGATACGTACATTTTATAGCAATATTAAATGCTATAGTATCTATTTGTACAAAATGAGTAACTAGTTATGAGATCCGAAAACCATACTGTCACCTTCCCGCCCGTGGTGGCCTCTGGAAACGAGGTATAATACGAGAAGGTATGAAACCTCGTGTCTTTATATGTACCTATTAGACATCTGCACAATTGTATTCAAAAGCGCTTTCAAAACATTCTATAATGGAGAAAAAAAGCAAAAATGAACTCAACAGCTCCAATTGCCTTTTCCCAACAGCTCGCCCAGGAGAATGAGGAAAAAAGTGAACAGCATGGTTTATGATATTACAGCAAACGTTGGTGGAATCTACGGTCACCGGTCAGCAAAAAACGATCATGTCTAGCTAATCTGGAAGTCTTTTTTATTTTTGTAAAGCTGGCAGACAATACAAATTTTTTGTTTTTACTTTTGAGTTTTTGTTGATGTCAAAAGTTGTAAAAATAAATATACATAATGTAGGCAGGCCCTACTCAGCCATAGGGCTAATTGAGCCGTAGCCGAGGTGCGCCATTGATCTGAGGGCGCAGTAGATTAAAATATGATATCTGTAAAACATATAAATTTTTAATTAACTATAAAACGCATAGCGTTTTTGTCTTTACCTACTTTTTACCTACTTAATTGTTATTGTTGAAAGGAAGTTGTAAATATTTAGGTTACGGTGACCATATTTCTTGAAAGTGAATGTGGTACAGAAAAAATATTTTTTATATAAACACATATATGTATGTATTTTTTCAACATAAATTTATTTGAATTTAATAAAAATTAAAAAATAGTCAACAATTCATTCGACTAACTATATAAAAAAAGAACATAAGTTATATGTTATACCGTTACAACAGTATAATAAATCATTTTTTATAATATTGCCATAAAAACTTTCACAGTCATTAGAAAAATTGCATTTCACAATTAGTATTGCTTTTAACGTTTCTACTGTTAATTGTGTTTTTTCGGAAATCCAGATATTATTAACTAAAGAAAAAACTCTCTCTGTGGCAAACACAACGAATATTCTACCAATTTTAAAACGTTATTAAAAAGAACGTGTTCACTCTCAAAATGCTGATACATTTCTACCCATCTCATATCTATTGTAACATTATTTTCAGTCCAATAATTTATTTTCGTTTCAGTTACATATTGTTTAATATAACTAATTTCATCAAATAATAGGTTGTCATCAATTTTTGTTTATGTTGTTAAATGAATTGACAATCGGGGTTTTGTCAGAATTTTATTTGTCGATTCTTATATTGTTGTTGTTTAGACGGGGGGGAAAGCAAGTCTCCCTTACACCTAGGCCTTGCGGCCCGTTGTGCACCCCTCATTAAATACTTTCTATTTATTTATAACTACTATATTATTTATTTTGTTTATATTATATATTTGTATATTTATATTATATTTGGTCACCATGGGGATTCGTAAAGAAAAATTATTTTTCAATAATTTTTTTTTTTTTAATTAAATATTGTATGACCTGACCGGGAATCGAACCCGGACCCCCTCGATTAATAAACCAAATGCTTACCCACTGCACCACCGAGGCCCCTGATTCTTATATTAATATACAGATTTCCTAAAACTACCCGGTAAACAAAACTAGAAACTTTTAAAAAAATAGATTTTTTAAAGATTTTGAGTTTTGATTATTGTTTGGAAATAATAATTGAAAATCGATATATTAATAAATCGCATTAAATCGTAATATTAGTGAAACGAATTAAATGTGGTACAAAATGTGGTACAGTTTACAATGTGGGACGTATGTTCAGATATAGATTCAAGTGTATGGATCGGATCAGAATCGAAACATAAATCGATTTAGCTATGCATGTCCGTCCGTCCGTCATCACGATAACTCAAAAAGTACAGGAGCTATTATGAAATTTTCACAAATTCGTTTTTATGCAAAAAACGGAATCGCTATTTAAATTCAGCCATTTTGGTCCACGGGTTCGAGTACCTGCCATACAACTTCTAATTTTATATGAGCATTACTCTATACCTATGGAGTCTGAAATTTTGCAAAAAATAGTTTAGTGTAATGGCCAAAGTTACTGCCAAATTTAGTTGGTCTACTGCTGAGGGTTCGAGTAGCTGCCATACAACTCCTTCTTTTATATGAGGATTACACTACACCAAATGAAGCTGGGAGTCTGAAATTTTGCAAAAAATAGTTTAGTGTAATGGCCAAAGTTACTGCCAAATTTAGTTGGTCTACTGCTGAGGGTTCGAGTAGCTGCCATACAACTCCTCCTTTTATATGAGCATTACTCTACACCTAATAAAGCTGAATGTTTGAAATTTTGCCAAAAGTAATTAACCGGATGATATAATGTATGTATATGTTGATAATGTATATGATGAACGAATTTTTATTTAAAATTATTTGCAATTGATTAAAATTTTATCATTTATTTTAAATTAATTATCGAAAAATTAAAATTCGAAAATTAGCGGAAGAAAAAAAAACGAAAGAAAGTTTATTATTAACAAAAATTCCATCTTTGAAAAACTTTTTTCAAACAAAAAATAATTCAGTTGTTGCTGAATCGTTATATTTGAATAAAAATCAAGAAACTGAGTTGGTTGCATTGGAAAATGAAGAATTAGAAAGTGAAAGTGAAACCCTGTATTTAGATTTAGAATTGTCAGAAACGAATTTAATTAAAGAACAAATTCAAAATGTTGAAGAGGAAATGATACAAGATGATGATAGTACCGCTCTAATCACATAAAATTGGAAATTGATTCGTTGATGAGTACGGACGTGTTTTGATTGACTGCTGGATTTATGAAATGAAATATATGATTATTTATTATTTTTGCACTATATTTATTTAACTTTTTAATTGATTTTTACAAATTTATTTTGTGGCGAAAATTTTTATTTAATTGGTTGTATTGGATAATATTTAAAATTGATTATATAAAATTATATTTGAAATAAATTACAAATTTAAATTACTTAAGATATTTTTTCGGGAAAAGGTGCGATCGCGGTTTACAGTTGCCTGTTCCGGTGCATTGTTCCTGCTACACTGAAAGTCTGACTAAAACTAAAGCAAAAACTGAACAAACTAAACCAATCGCATAAAACAGTTTTAAAATTACTACTACAAGAACAACAATCAACATATGTAATTTTATTGGTACAGTACAGTCTTCTGATTAGTGTTAACTACAATTCAAACTGGAAAAGTAGTAGATTGGAGCGACCGTTTTTCCTCTGTTGGAGTAAAGTTCAATGCAGTAGATATTACTCCCAAAAGCAAAAATATAAATAAAATAAATAAAATAAATAATTAAATAAATTAATAAATAATAAAAAAATAAATAATAAAAATTAATAAAATAAATAAATAAATTAATAAATAATAAAAATAAAATAAATAAAAATAAATAATATAAATTAATAAAATAAAAAAATAATAAAAAACAAAAGATATAAAAAAATAAAATAATAAATAAAAAATAAATAAAAATATAAATAAATAATAAAAAAATAAATAAAAATAAAAAAAAATAAAAAAAAAAAAAATAATAAAAATTAATAAAATAAAAAAAAAAAAAAAATATAAAATAAAAAAAAAAAAATAAATAAATAAATAAAAAAATAAATAATAAATAATAATAATAAATAAAATATAAATAAATAAATAAAAAATTAAAAAAAAAAATTATTACCTATACGTATAAAAGCAGATTTACTAAGGCGTGATACATAAAATCAGGTAAATAGCAAATAATGTCAGGCAAACAAACAACACAATGTCCAATTTGCAAGACTGCAGTTACTGGTGGACAAGATGCTATTAAGTGCGATGGTAATTGTAAAATGTGGTACCACTGGACTTGCATTGGACATGACACGAGTAAATACAAAGCGTTCAAGGAGGTAGCGAGTTTGATAATTTGGATGTGTGACTCTGAAAAGAAAAAATTAAAAAAATGGTTAAAGGATGGTAATGGGATTGAGGTGGAGTGCAACAAAATCAGTTAGTGAAACAATTGCAAGTAAATTCAATGAGATTGCAGAAAAAATTGACCAGAATCAAGACATAGTTTCTAGGAAAAAGGAAGCTATTGAACATAAGCTGGATGAACTCATTAATACCACAAAACAACAACTCATTAGAAATCGCTCGTTAACATATGCTGAATCTGCAAAAACAAATCTTAACAGCATTGAAAAGCCAAATACTCAGAATTTAGTAATCAAACCAAAGGACCAAAGAATCACAGCGGAAGCTACAATCGCCAAGATGAAGCGAAATATAAAGCCGGCTGAGTTGAACATTGCGGTAGATGGCATCAAAGGAATGCGAAGCGGTGGAGTACTAATCAAATCTAGAGACAAAGAACATTCAACCTCTCTAAAAACTGAACTAGCTAGAGTACTAGGTTCGGAATACACAGTGAGGGATACTAAAAAGCACAAACCAAGAATTCGCATCAGCAGGGTTGAAGTAAAATATTATGATACCTCGCAGCTTAAGAAAACTCTCATTGCGCAAAACTCACACATAGACGAAACTGATGAGTTCGAGATTAAACACTGCAAAAAATTGGAGTCTGGATTCAAATACGTTATTGAATGTGAGCCGAGTACGTTTAAGAAAATTGTGAACAGGTACATTAATCTGGACTGGCGAAGCCACTATGTTGTAGAATATCTATATGCTCCGAGATGTATGAAATGCAATGACTTTGGTCACTACAAGCACAACTGCTCGAGAGAGGTAATATGCGGAAAATGTAGTGAAAAACATCAGCCTGTACAAGTTTATCCATGAAGTGCTCTAACTGTAGGTCCAGAAAATTAGATGGACATGATCATGGAGCAATAAGCAACACGTGTCCGGTATACATTAATCAAATTGAGATTGTTCGTTCCAAAATTGGGTATAATTAGATCAAATCAGTAAAAATTTTAACGCAGCATTCTTAAATCAAAATGATGGATCCAAATATGATCACCTACATCGCCTATTTTAACCTCAGAAGCATTAGGAACAAAATGGATGAAATAACTATATTTCTTAAACTTAACCCAGAGATTGATGTTATTGTGTGCAATGAAACATGGCTTTATGATAATGAAGAAAAATATTATAGTATCGAAGGTTTCAAGGGATTCTTCAACAGCCGTAATGATAACACAGGAGGAGGCACCGCTATTTATGTCAAAAATCATCTCGAGGTTGAAAAAAAGGAAGGGAGTAGTTTATTCAACTCGTTAATATTAATGATAACTAATACTTTGCCCAAAATTGCAATTGCTACAGCCTATAGAACGAGTAATGACTGCGAGAAGATGTTTGCAAACTTTATAGAAGGAATAGCGGAAAAATTCAAAAATTTTATATTTGTGGGTGATACCAACATTGATGTACTAAAAAATAGTAGTCTGGCAAAAAATTACATTGAAAGCATCAATAGCTCTGCTGCAAGAATAGTTAACATTATTAATCCAGGAAATGCAACGAGAGTTACTGACACATCGGCCACCCTCATAGACCATGTGGTAACCAATTTAAGCAGTACCAAAAATGAAATTACGCTAAAAATGTATGATATTGCAGTATTTGACCACAAAGCCATAAAAATTAGTATCAAAAGGCTACGTCAAGCACTTAAACCTATGGTGGATACCAATTTCTCTATCACTGATTATACAAAAATGAGCAGTGTACTAGAAGCTGCTATTATCAACAGACCAATTACTAATTTTGGCGAATTAATAAAATCTATAACCCAGGCCAAAGAAAAATCAACTAAAACGAAGTCTTACAAAACTCGTGGGAATAGCTGGATAAATGCGGAAATTTTGAAATCCATAAAAGAAAGAGAGTATTGGTACAAAAAAGCTAAAAAAAACAGGTTGAACAATGAAATTAGGCAAAAGTTTAAAGAGGCAAGAAACAAAACTAATTACTTAGTACGAAAAGCTAAACAAAAAAATTACAATGACCAAATCCAAAAAGCGTGTGGAAATACTAGGAAGATATGGAGCATTCTCAATTCGTTGGTTATGGGTCAAAAAGATAGCAATTGTCAAAATATAACTGCTTTAACTATTGATGGAAAGGAGGAAAAAAGTGAACCACAGATAGCCAATGAATCAATAAATACTTTAATCAAGTAGGGGCTTCACTAGCCTCAAATTATGCGTCCTCAAATATTGATGTCACCAGAAATGAGCTAAACACTTCATCCATGTCCCTTTTCCCTACTGATGACAAAGAAATAAATGCAACAATAGAAGAACTAAAAAATTTTGCTGCTTCAGGGATGGATGGTATAACAGCAAGGGATTTGAAAGCTGTTCGTGCAACTATTTCACCTACATTGGCTATACTCGTCAACCAGGTACTTACGCATGGAATTTTCCCAGATATTTTAAAGAAGACCTTGGTAATTCCAGTCCACAAATCTGGATGCAAGAAAAACGTTGCGAATTACCGTCCGATATCAATTCTTAGTACATTTGCAAAAATATGTGAGAAGATTATTAACAAGAGAATTGTTTCATTTATCAACAACACGTGTAAATTCGATGAACATCAATATGGCTTCCAAAGCTCGTCGAACACAGAAGCCGCTTTAGCTGAGATGTTGAAATTTATTAATGAGCACTTAGACAAAGGCTACTATGTTGGTGCGATATATGTAGATCTAAAAAAAGCATTTGACACCGTTGACCACTCCCTACTCCTCCATAGGATACATGAACTGGGGATTAGAGGTACACCCAATGACCTCATTAATTCCTATCTTCAAAATAGAGAGGTGGTTACTAGAATAGGAAAAAGCTATAGCAACTCGGCAGTGCTTAAGTATGGAGTACCCCAGGGTTCCAATTTGGGTCCTACGCTCTACTTGCTCTACATACACAATTTTAAATATGCAGGCATGGAAGCAACCTACAACATTTTTGCAGACGACACTTGTCTACTATATAGCAGTAGTAATAAAAATGAGATGGAAACCATGATCAACAGAGACCTAATTTGTTTCTCGAGATGGGCTGTAGGGAATAAACTAACGATAAATGAAACAAAAACTAAATTAATGGTCTTCCACAACAAAAATAAAAATCCTATTAAGCCTAAAATATCTATAAATAATATTGAGTTGGAACAGGTCGCTACTGCCAAGCATCTTGGATTGTTAATAGATGAGCAGCTCCAATGGAGGGATCACGTTGAATATATTGGCTCAAAAATCACGCCACTAATTGGAATCATAAAAAGGTCAAATATAATCCTGGCCCCAAATACAGCTAGAATGCTGATAAATGCACAAATCCTATCACATATTAGATACAATTTGATTAATTGGTCGTCGTGCTCCGCTTTACTTATTGGAAAATGCCAAACTCTCTTAATGAAAGCAATCAAGTCAGTATACAGATATGATCGTTTAACCAGCTCCGAGAGAATTTACAGGGAGACGGGATTCTGCTGTATTAATGATTTGATATCACTAGACAAGGCCACATTTATATTTAAGGCGATCAATAACTTATCAAAACATAATATACAGCTGACATGTAGGGCACAAACTACAGGTAGATCTTCCAGGAATAGCCAAAGTCTAAACGTTCCAATTAGCAGAACACAAAAACACTACAAAAGTCTTCTACCTTCGGCTACAAGAATCTTCAATGAGTTGCCATCACATATAAGAAACACTCAAAAACTTAATAGATTCAAAAAACTTGTGATAAAACATATTAAAAACAATAAATAACATATAATGAAGTAAAATATTTGTCATGATGTAAAAGTTAAAACAGACTCTTCGTCAACAATACATTAACTAAGATGTCAAAATTGATAATTAAATAGCAATCAACAAAACTACAAAGCGCAAAATTATCACCTCAACACCAGTAATACAAAATACTACTGAAAGAGGTGCCACCAGATATTGTTTTGAAAACATTTTTATTGTAATATATATTATCCATAAACTTTGCAATGTTAATTTATATTAAAATAAATAAATAAATAAATAAATAAATGAAAACTTCAACTACATTGATGCGTTTAATTATTATATAAAAAAAGGAGAAGAACTATCGGGATGTCAAGATTTTAAAATTGTGGGAGCCATCAAAAGGAAAAGGCAGTTCGATGAAGGTCCATCAGCCGACACTCAATTTGATCGAACAACAGATTTCCGTATAAATACTTTTTACGTCACTATATGATTATATTGCTGCCAATTTTGGATTTATATTTAATTTAAAAAAAATTGATGACAATGTTGTTCGCGAAAAAGTTAATATTTTGTGCAAAGAATACCATAATGATCTGGAGGAAGGGTTAGCAGAGGAATGCCTGAATTTTAGACATATCAACTTATTATCTGATAATTCAATGGCTTTTTCGAAAGCTCAGCTCATTTTAAAAACAATAATTAAGTTGCAAATTAAATGTACATTTCCGAATATAACAACAGCTCTACGAATATATTTGAGTATTGCATGTACAAATTGTAGTGGGGAACGGTCATTTTCTACCCTCAAAAGAATAAAAAATTATCTTCGATTCTCTTTAGGACAATACAAATTGAATAATTTAAGCATTTTATCTATCGAATCTGATATATTAGAAACTATAGATTTCAAAGACGTAATAAATAAATTTGCTCATAACAAATGTCGCAAAAGAAATATTTCATATTAAAATATATATTTTAGATTTTTGTTAATTTTTGTTAATTTTGTTAAACATAATATATTAAATCATCTCTGAATACCGAAATAAAATTTGCGTTATTAAAATAAAACTTATTTTAAAACCTATTTAATTCACTTGGTATTTTTTTTTATAACTATAAGTTAAACCAAATCCCAGGGCGCTGAAATTTGTAAAGACTGCCCTGAATGTAGGCCATACATGGAGGACTAGGTTTTCAACTTGGTACGCGAACATTTTTACAAACCTTATCATACACTGTTACATACCTAGTGTACCATACCTACCATCGAACCATCGTATAATTTTTTTTTTTTTTTTTTAAAAATGTTAAATGTCAAAAGAATCTTATAATTTTAAATTTGAATTTTTAACAGTTTTTATTTAAATATGTTGTTCTGCCTATTTAATTTTTTCTTCTAAAATTATATTTAATATTTTTTTATTTTTTAAACATTTTTCTAACTTAATTTTATAATTATTTCAAATTCTTTACTTAATTATTTGTTATTTTATACATTATAGTTTTCTTATTTTTTCAAATCGGAATATCTCAACGTTCTTTCATGTCAAAAAAAGAAAAAAACGTAAAAAAAAGAAAATAAAATGACATTTAAGTTGTTCAAAATGCAAACCAAAGACTCCGCCCACAAAAAATCTAAATTTTTTGATTTTCTTCCAACCAAATTTTCAACCTTCAAAATGGTCTTTCAACTTGCCCATACGCGATTAAAATTCGCAAGTACGCGTACCAAATTGAAGACCCGGTTCATCGTGTATAGATTGCATAATATATGAGTTGGTTTTATTTATATAATTCTTTTGAATGTAAAAAAAAAATGAATACAGAATTTTAGAAGAAGTATAAGAAATAATTTATATCATACAGCAATATTTCCTACACCTTATAAGCAAAAAAATGATGTTGAACGACTTAAATTTTAAATATGTAAGTTTCATTTTTGAAATTAATAAGTTAAATCAACATTTTTATCATATATTATAATCTTTTTTGTATTTTTCAGTTTAATTTTAATCCACATTTTTTTTATTTAAACTACATTACAAGTAATTGATATTAAAACTTTGAAATTCTTTATTTTTTTTTAAATATGAAAGTTTGCAGGTTTATATGTATATAAAAATATCACCATCGTTTAGCTCTACCGCCCTGTATTGGCTTTAGCCTTCTTCACAACATTCCTCCACACTTCTCTTTAACAATAACATAACGAGAATAATAATATAGCAATATTAGAAATAATAATAATAATGGCAATAATGAAAATAATAATAGTAATAATTATAATAATATAACATCAATCCACATATTATAATCACTAATAACAAGCTCTAGCTTTCACAAGATCCGCTCATTTCTCCAATTATTAGAATGACAAAACAATCATTAACTGAGGGCCTGTCAACGAATTATTAAATTAAATTTAGGTACGAATTATTTATACCTAGGTATTGTTTATTTTCCTCCGTGCTCACAATATTATTTCGGATATGCATGATGATGACTCAATCTTTATTCTTCGAGATTTCGAGAATCGTCCTTCGCCTTCATTTATTGTCGATAACTCTTATTACTTGTTGTTAGCTACTAACTTTATAAGCTGAAATTGACTTCGGTCTCATTAGTGAGTTCTATAGTAAAGATTTACAACAAATTTTTAGTTACCCTAATATTAATGACAACTGGTTAGATTTTGCATTTTCAAATGCATATGATAAAGTAGTGGTTAATCTCGCTGATAAGGCAGATACTCTTTTCACTAACACTACTCATCGTAACGCAATCATTTTCGAGTTCTCCACTTCTATTCCACTCTTCGCTAAATATTATTTAATGCTGACTATCAAAGTATCAATAATGCTTTGCCCCTTATTAACTGGGACGAACAGTTACTTCAACAGGATATTAATCCGTTTATTTCTATCTTTTATTAGGCTGTTCACAATTATTGACACTTTTGTTTCCAAAATACGTAAAAAAAATAAAACAACAGAACCTTAGTTAGATCGACGCAATATTTAAAAAAATTCTGATTTCATTTCCCCAATCTTTTTCCACAACCGTGCTCAAAATCTTATTATCCCCTCTCACTCCATTTCACAACAAGTCGCTCCTAGGTGACATTTTTTCACAAGTGTTGAAATCCCCCCCCTATTTGACTCCCATTTTTAAAAAAAAGTGATAGAGCTTTAGTTGTAAACTATGGGCTATCGGGGTATAGCAAAGTATTTGAAAAAAATTGAAATAAATATTTTTTTTTTATTGTTAAAGTTAATGAACAACAACAACATGGTTTCAACATGGTCAAACTTCAAGGTCTTTTATCCAAATCTATTAATGTTACTTCTGATGTACAACAAGGAACTTATTTAGGGCCACTTCTTTTCAACGTCTTTATTTCTGACCTTTCGGAATATTTAGGCGACATACCACATACGTAAAGCAATATCGACTTAAAAGTTAAAAATATATCAAATTGTAAAAGATAACTCTGATGCAGTTATACTTCAGTCAAGCCTATCAGATTTACAAACTTAGTGCACATTTAAAAAATTGGAACTCAACATACAGAAATGTAAAGTTATCAGCTTTACTTTCAAGAGTAACTCAAGAGAGAGTTAAAGAAGATATTGTACGTCGTGATAATAATAATGCGATATAAGAAAAATGTTTATATGTATTCAAACATACGTAAAAAAGAAAACTAATAGTAAGAATTAAGAAAATAAAGAACTGTGTTTATAATATTTTTCATTTTTTTGGTTCAAAGAAGTTGATTTTTTTTTAGTTATCTTTATATGAAATAATAATAATAATATAATGCGGAGTCAGAAAAATTTGTAAATTGTGTATGTTTTATAAATTTAGAAATATATTTCGATGAAGTGGGAATTTCCATCTCCATGTTTGCAGATGCAGCAATATTTTAGTATCTATTTCTAAATCGAAAAAAAAATAAAGTCATAAAATAAATTTTCAAAATTTTATATTTTATTCAACATTGGCTTAACTTTTACACTATTTGCCGTAACTAAAATTTTATTCATTTTTTCAATAAACGAGTTCGGGTTTTTTTAAGCATGTGTTCGTTAAAATGTTTTTCATAACTTTATTACTTTTAAGATCAAACCTATATAATTGATAAAAAAATGTTCGAAAGCTAAAAACTAAATTTTGCTTTCGTAATAGTACATATTTAGTAAAAACGTCAAGTGAATCAGCTAAATTTTGTTTCAAAAAATCTCTCCCTCTGCATCAAGCAGTGGAGAGTTTTTTCTTTCGTTTCATATCGGTTTCCAGTGTAAGTTGCTCTAGTGTAAAACGCCCCGATGATGTATACATTTTTACATAGGATTACTACACTAGAATGGCAAAAGAATGTCCCCGACTTTTTCTTCTGATTGGATTTCCTATCCTGAGGTATTCAGACAAAAAAATGCATATGCATTTTCTTATGCGTATACAAATGGTACTGCTACTTCTTCTGTCATCGTTTAAATTTGAATAAATGAGAATGTTTTCAGTTTCTCATAACTATTTTGTTTACATTTTTAAATTGAAATACATTTGGATTAGAAAGATGGTATATTGTAAGTTATTTCGTATAAAGATATTTACTATTTAATTTACCTTACTATTAATTTTAAATATCTACTTTTTAATATAATATGTTTAATTGAACAAAATTCAAAAAACAAATTTGAATAATATAAGGAGAAATTACAGTCAATTATTTTTAAAAATAACGGAATCTCCATCAAGTATACTTTTAGATGAATTTTAATGAACTTAAGCTAAATTTATTGAGGTTTTAATTTATCGTGGTAATAAAAATAAGTAAATCAAAAACAAATCATAATTTTTTGAACAAAACAAAAAGTATTTATAGACTTTCGTGAATATATAAACATTTTTAGATATGAAATCTACATTTATGTTATCCGTAAAGAGGTTTTTGATTTCTGTTTCAGATAACTTAACGTTTCCGAATAAAGAATTAAAAATTTTTTTTTTACCCTTTTTTTATTTAATTAAAATTTTATTTATTATTTAAAAATTTTAGTATTATAATATTATGATTTTCAAATTGGTTCTATATTTAAATAAAGACAATTTTTTTGGTAAATTTACAGAACGGTCCCTTTATACTAATGAAAAATCGAAAGCAGAAACCAAAACGAAAATACCTTTAAATAATTTAAAAAAAAATCAGTTTCTTTTATATTTCACTTTCAAAAAGAAATTATTCGCGAAGAAACTAGTAAATACATACAAACGGTACACGTACTTATTTATGAAATTTGTCTGAAAATTTTTTCTCTATTGCCTTGCCATTCTAGTACTAGAAATTCTATGCTTTTAGTACTCGTTAAATCGAATACTTTAATAATTTGAGACTCGAAAATATTTGATTTGTCATTTGTCATATTTGACTTTTAGTTTTAATTTTTTTTTAGATCCTTTGTTTGCTCTGTTTATTTTAAAAAGTTGACGGTTTTATAACCTATTATTTTAGAAGTACAAAATGAAATGTATGAACCATTATTTTTGTTTTAATTAAGTTTTAATTGATATATATATATATATATATATATATATATATATATATATATATATATATAAGAAAAAATAATGAACACATTTTTGTAATATAAATTGTTAAGTTTATAAATTCATATTAATTAAAAAAAAAAAAAAAATAATCCGTACTTAAGCGAAACTTGGGACAGAAACTGTTAGCTCTCGATTGTCAAAATAGAAAATATAAAATAAAAACAATGTTCCCTGTTGCAAATTTTACTGAAACAATATGTGAATGTGAAACAGGTAAAATGTAAAAATGCAAAAATTTAAAAATGGGTTTAATAGTTTGTTTTTCTAGCATTTACGTTCTTTTATAACGTTACTGCACTTCTAATAGGCGAGATTTTATATCGTTTTATTGATATTATTAATGAATATGTTAAATATGGAAGTCATTATGGTACCAAAAATCGTTTTTACAACCTTATAAGGGTTGCTGTATTTTTTAAAAAAAAGCGACTGTCAATATTTTTATTCGTCTACTTTTTTTTTTTAATATTTTTTTTAATAAAAGATCCAAGATTTATAGAAAATATTTCTAATAACTATTTATTATCGTTAACATACTTTTTATTAAAGATGTTTTATGTTCATGATTCATTATTAAATCAAGCTAAATGGTAATATTATTATTTAAGAAAAATCCTTTACATTTATATATCTTTATTTTAATTAGGATTAGAAGTGGTTCAGGAATAGATTATGCCTCTGGTATGGCTTCAAACTATTTCAATGGCTATATTCGTCTACAACTTCCAGACAAAGGGGATGATAAAAAAGGTATTTTACAGCAATTTTGCCATTTATTTATTTTGATATAATTATTAGGAATAAAGGAAAGGTGTGACGAATATGAATCATCAGAAGATGTAAAGTTTGCAACAAAAAAATTAGTTATTTTAATCCCAGATTCATTAGTGACAAGACCCAAAATTGTTAGCAAATTGTTGCAATCAGCTAAAGTATAATAATTAATTTTTCCTCAACAATACTTGTCATTTTAATGTATAATTTTATAGCCTTTAGAAACCGTAATGAAAAATAGAGCAGGGGTCAGACGTCCATTTAAAAATGATGTATACAAATTAAATGTACCAATTGATGGGAAATTTTATTATATTGTACTTGAAGGGGCAACTCCTTTACTCAGTTTTTATGAATCCTGTGAGGGTGTTACATCCAGACCTGAAATGAAAATGATGCAACGAGAAATCTTATTTCAATTCTATAAAAGTATCAAAGATTATTGTTCAAAATGTCCAGAAACCCAAGATGAAGTAGATTTTATATATTATAATGGTATAATTTAATTTTGTTAAGTTATAATAGAAATGTGTTTCAAATTAACTTTCATTTTAGATTATGACATAAGTGGTAAACAAGTGGACGTAGGAGAAGTGGTTAAACATTTTGTTATTCAAAACTTAAAAAAATCAAATTAAATTTTTGGATTTTAATTTATAATTTATTTTAAAGTGAAACGATATTTTTTTTTATTTTAGCAATTTGAATTTTTTTTTAAAAATTAACTTTTGTATTCGCAGTTCATAACATTTTTTATGCTTTTTCACTTAAAAAATAAAAAGTTTTAATAGGTTTTAAAATAGAATTCCAAAGTATATTAGTACTTCTATATACATAGAAATAAGTAAATAAACACAAAAAAAATTTTTACTATTTAAAAACAATCTTAAGTATAAAAGAATAAAAAAAAAAATAAAAACTTACTAAGAATCTTATTATTTTTTAAAGTGTCTTTTGCGCAATTGCTATTAAGTTTGATGTAAAAATGTAGTATCTTTTTTTTGTTTTTTTTTTAAAGAAAACACAATTTTAACTTAATTTCATTTCACCATTTCATTTTTTAATAATAACTCTCTTATTAAAACAAAAAGTGTTTTTTAAACAGATATGAAGTTAAAATGTCCTTTCTTAAGGTCATTCAAATCACATGTTATTATCTATACAAAACCATGCACGCTTGAAATATATATAAGCAATATGTATATGTATATATTTTTGCTTCTATGTATATAAAAATATCAGTTTATTTTTCTTTTTTTTTTCTTGAAACGAAAACTATTCAAAATAAAAGATTGCGTAGCGTCCTTGATTTTTTTTATGTATGTACAATGTTATTCAATGTAATATATATATATAAATACCTACATGAAATGGATTCGTTGTAGATATCCTAAATGATTGAACTTTATATTAAAAAATAAGTGAAATAAGATTTATTATGATTTCAAATAAAATATGTAACTTTCATATAAAAAGTAAAGATAAATTGGTAATGTAGTATGTACTTATTAAATATTGAGTGTAAAAGTTTTATTAATAATAACAATAGTGTTAGTCTATCTGAAATTAATGTTATTTTTCCAGATTACATTTGATTTCCCACAAGAAGTTTTAATTCATGTCACGTTTACATCCGAATACAGAATTTTGTGATATTTATCTCTCTATTTAGCATTACTGAAATTGATCATATTCAAGATGTTTTGAATTTCACCACTACAATTTAATTTATAATAACTGGCCTCGCTGGGATACCAATTTTCAAAAACAATACCAATATCAATCCTGATTTATTTGAGAATTATCCAAAGTTTGATAAGAAGTTATCAAAGAATTGGGATTTTTGATGTAATTCTGTATGGAAAAAGATATACGAAAACAAATTCCGTTTAACATTCTAATATTGTTTTTTATATCTACAATAGATTCAATTATTTATATATTCTTTTTAAAAATGATATTCGTCACCATTGCATTACGAAATACATCAGATAATTCGCAGATTGTTTGCAACTTTTTTGTCACATTTTTCTCTAACTTATCAAAATGTTCAGGTTCGTGATGAAGTAGTAACCATTTATGAACCCATTTTACTCATAATTAAGGTAAACTGCCAAGTATTCCCTACTACATAGGTATTTGAAAAATTAATTTGCTGCTACTTTGGGAACAATAGCGGCATGGCTTTCAAAAACCTATATCATCAATTACGAATCTAATCGAATTTGTGTTCGACATGTTAAAAACAACAGAAACTAAAAAAAATGTGAATGTATATTTACTAAGAAAACTTATGCGCTTAGATTTGTTGACATATTTTTCTTTAACTAAAAACCATTTAAATATTTTCCTAATTAACTTTGGTATTAAAACTCAGTTTATTTATTTATTTATTATTGGTACCAGACAATAGGAAATATTTCCTAATACTACAATAGTCATTTTCCCATTTAGACTGCTTAGTACTTACATTAAATACTTTCTATTAATTTATAATTTCAATATTATTTATTTTGTTTATGTTATATGTTTTATAGTTTACTATATACATTTTGAAGTGTCAAATTATATTGTTTTTTCAATTCTTCTTGATATTTGTCGTATATAATGTATTAAATATCAAATAAATCAAAAAGTTTCATACAGACTTTAAACTTTGTGTAAATTGTCAACAATTGATCGCTTGTTATTGCTTTCCACAGCCATTTTGCAAATCTATCGGGAATAAAATATACATGTGCATAAAATATAATTTAAACGAATTCAATAAATGTAAAAAAAAATAAGAAATTAATAAATAATTAATTTAAAATTAAGATATGTCTTCGACTAAGTTATTTAATAAATTTGGATGTCTACAAATCTTTCGAGGTATAAAAGTCAAAGATCTTATTTTAATGTTGTTAATTTTAATTGAAAGGACAATATAAGTTAAGACATTTTGTGAAATAATAAAAACTTTTAAGAATAAAATCCAATTTTCTTAAATTAAATAATTTTTATTTTGTCATTTATGTTTAAAGAATTGGTTAAAGTTTTATACTTAAATAACATTATTGTATTTTTAAATATTATATCGAAATAGTTTTTCAAACTTTTTTTCTAATATGTAACAATGCACAACATCTAAACACATTTAAGCAAAGCCACATTTTATTTTATTATTAACATTATGAAATTTCCATTTTTATTCAGATTAACATAATATATACAGTGATGCTTTGCTAAGTGTTCTTAGAAAATATCTCTTGACTTTTAACAAAAAAAAAAATACAATAACAGTTGATATAATAATTGTATTAATAGTGCATTTATTGTGGTTTACGGAAATTCTTTCCAGCGAATTTAGCATCAGCACCAAGTTCTTCTTCAATACGAAGAATTTGATTGTATTTTGACAAACGTTCAGAACGACATGGTGCACCAGTTTTAATTTGTCCAGTACTTAGACCAACAACCAAATCAGCAATAAATGTATCTTCAGTTTCACCTGAACGATGTGATACCATTGTACCCCAACCAGCACTCTTTGCCAATAAATGAGCTTTAATTGATTCTGTAACTGTACCAATTTGATTTACTTTTAACAATAAGCAATTGCAAGCTTTGCTTTCAATAGCTGTTTGGATACGTGTTGGATTTGTTACAGTTAAATCATCACCAACAATTTGAATATTGGTTGTTGCAGTCATTAAACTCCATGCTTCCCAATGATCTTGATCGAATGGATCTTCAATACTTATAATTGGAAATTCTTTAACGAATTCAAGATATAAGTTGGTTAATTTTTCTGGTGTTAACCAATCAGCTTTTTCACTGTGTGGATTTTTGAAGTCCAAATCGTATAAATGATCTTTGTGGAATTCTGAAGCAGCAACATCCATACCAATTTCGACTTTACCTTCATAACCACCCTTTTTGATAGCATCTTGGATCAATACTAAAGCATCTCTGTTATCTAAAATATTTGGTGCAAAACCACCTTCATCACCAACAGCAGTAGCATCTAAACCAAATTTATCTTTAATGACCTTCTTTAAATGATGATATACTTCTGAACCAATTTTCATGGCTTCAGTGAATGAAGAGGCTCCAGTTGGAAGAATCATAAATTCTTGCATTGCTAATTTATTGCCAGCATGGCTACCACCATTGATAACATTGAATGCAGGTACAGGTAAAATGATATTTTTGTTACCAGCTAAATCGGCGATGTGTTTGTAAAGTGGTACACCTTTTTTGGCGGCACCAGCTTTGCATACGGCCAATGATACACCTAAAATAGCATTAGCACCGAATTTAGATTTATTTTCTGTGCCATCTAATTTAATCATGAAATTATCAACATCCTCTTGTTGAGTTACTTCCAAATTAGCTTTAATGAGCTCTGGTGCAATACATTTGTTGATATGTTCAACAGCTTTTTTTACTCCTTTACCATGATAAGCTCCTTTTTCATTATCACGTAATTCTAAAGCCTCATGAACACCAGTGGAAGCACCAGATGGAACAGCAGCACGGAATAATCCCAATTCAGTTGTTAAATCAACTTCAACGGTTGGGTTACCGCGAGAGTCGAAGATTTGACGAGCTTTAATTGATTTGATTGGCATCTTGAACTAAAACAATGTAATGGGTTTGTTATTAATTATATTTATTTCAAAAAATATTTAAAATATTTGATCTTTTAGGCATAGTTAAAGGTATCAATTATCTTCAATAAAATTTTAAACCCTAAATAAAAATTGTATTAATTCAGTAAATTATAATAAAAAGTAATTACCTAAACTAAAATAAATATTTTAAAATTATGAAATATTTAACTATCTGATTAGACCAATCCTTATAATCAAACTAATCCTTTCATAAGGAAACATTCAGTATTTATCATAAATTGAAATGTAAAATTTTCCAAGTAGGAGTAAAAGAAAAAAAAATTTTGACCTCTATTTTGTTCCGAAAGGTCATTTGGATTTTATGAATTTTTTCTCCAAAAAAAAAACTTTTTCCAAACAAAAGAACTATTTATAAATAGATGAAAACATTCTCCTTCTATATTTTATTAAAATAACAAAGTATTTTTTATAAATTGATAAAATTATATAACTTTTTTTAATTACGGAATTGCACTTTTAAAATTAAAAACCCGGCCGAATTAACATTATATATATATATATATATATGTATATATCATTAATTTATCTAAGTAAAAATGTAAAATGAATTTTTTTTTTCTAAATAATTCTACATATTATATATTAAAAGATAATTTAAAAAATACAATAAAACTTACTAAATATCTGAAAATGATTTAGTTTCCAATTAATAAATTTCCAAATATCGATAAACCGCGCGTACCTTTCAAGACTGAACTGACGACACTGAACTGAACAAATATCGCGAGTACAGAATTTTAGAAAACCTTTAAAAAATTTCAATGACAAAAAGTAAAAGCTTTAAAAGCGATAAGCTTTTCAGCGAATATTTTTTAGAGCGAATTTTCCATTTTAATTTACATTACAGCATTCCACCATTTTCAACCTGTCACTTGAGTTCGTATTTTTATGTCAAAAAAATTGCAATGCAACCCTGTCTGTTTGATGTTGTCAAATTATAATGACCGTTTTAATTCAATTTAACAGTTATTATTAGGAATTTATAAAAACATACAATAATCAGTTAATAAAAAAGTGTGGTTGTAAAATAATTATTTTACTTTGTTTCATTTAATTTGGAATTTTATCTTGCAGCTGTAAAAGAAAAATATGGACCAATTTGTTTTTATTCATAAAAGCTAAAGTAAAAACTTTTATTAAAGAAAGCTTCGTGAACGCATTTTCGTTGACATGCTATCGCATACTAATTATATAAAAAATTGTAAAATTGTACATTGAAATTTGATAAATAAATTAAAAATATTTGAAATTTGAAAAACTAAAAAAAAATGAGAGAATTAAAACGATTCATTTATTACATAAAATAAAATTAATGGGTCAAAAATTTTACTTAAAATTAATTTTAAGAAGATTTTAGTGTTTTACCCCAAATAGACCGTTGGAAAAATGTTAATAATTTATAAAATATTCTTAAATAAAAAAATTAAAAATAATATCAAATTTAACTTTTAAATGATTAAAGTTAAAAAAATAAAATTAAAACATTAGCTTTAATTTTTTCAATTATGTATTTATTATGTTTTTATTGTTCTCTTTTGCAATTTTTTTAAACATTCATATCAAACTATTTTTTACTAAAGTATTTCTTATAATTTAATTATTTTTTTTCGAAATTGTTTGTTCCTTTAAAAATTTTACGATTTTATTTTTATTGTTTATCAAAAAATGCACTTAATTTTATATTTAAGTAATATAGAAATTACAAAATTCGTTATCTTTAATTTTCGAAACAAACATTTAAATTAAAATTTTATTTTTCTCAATGGCGACTTTTCGAATCTTTTGAACACTTTAATTCAAAATAAATTTTTGTTTTTTTTTTTTAAAGTAAACAATACTAAATAAAAAAAAACACTTCATTTTAAAAAAATTCTGATATAAAAATTAAAAGTTTTCCAAATTAAATACAAAAAAGTACAACATATGTATTATTATAATATATACTTTGATTTAATATTTCATAGCTTTGTATTATCGTTAAGAAGATAATTACTTTTTAGAATGCAATTACAAGTAGTCGTTTAATAATATGTAGAAGAAAATACTAAAATCAATAACCTTTAAATATTTAATTATTACCAATTATTAGGCTATCGAATATTGAACTAATGTTGTTGTATTTACTCCTAAAATAAATTTTAGGAAAAGTTAAAATGTGAAGAACTGTAAAGTTAAATTTTGTCAACTGGTTTTAAATTAAGAAATTGTACCAGAATATGCAAGTAATTGCACTTTAAAATGTAATAGAAAATCAAGTTATATATTAAAGTAATATGGATTTCAATGATATTTTAGAAAAAAATAAATAAAATTTCATTATTTTTGGATTTGTATTAGCTCTATTAATAATTTTGAATCTTACATTAATCAATATTTATTATAAAATTTGATTGGAAGTTTCAAAAAAGAATTAAAGTTTCTATTCTTTAAAAAAAATAATCACAAAACAAATGTTTTATATTTTTTTGAAGCATTTAATAACTTGATTAATATTATATAAGCAATTATTATTTAATCAACTGATAAGATTAAAGAAAACTGAAAAAATTGCAACACAAATATAGTGCAACTTAATAATCCAAATTAAAATACATTATTATGTTATCTTTTAACTCATAATAATTAATAATTTTTTTCAACACAAATAAATGCATATTAATTTATTTTTTCTTATTTTATAAATTTATTGAAAAATATATGTTTTGTTGGGATAAAATTGAAACAAAATAAACAAACTACTTGCACAGCACAGTATGTTTCAATTGCCTTTATAATATAAAAATTAGTCAATTTTATTCTTATTTTAATATACGAAAAAAGATATTTAATATATCTAACATAAAATTATTTTGTTTTTAAATTTGTGTGCTAAATCTTGGCCTTGGTAATTCCCCAAAAACTGCATTTCCATGAACACTTTTAGCAAGAGCTTTGATACTAGCAGCAATATCTACAGTATCATCAGCTACCTTTATTAAACATGAAAAATTATATATATATAAATGTAAAATATAATTATTAATTTATAAAAATTACTTCATCATCTGAGTCTTCGAAATCGTATTTAGTGGTTCCATCTTTCATATTAGCAATTTTAATTGGTAAACTTTTTGCAATACTATTACTACCACGCCTTCCCATATTTTTTGGTATTGCCATACCAGTTGATAATTCTCCAAGAGCATCTTATAAAAAAGAAATCGAAATCATACTTTTTTATATACTATTTACTAATATATTATATTTTCTTAAATATTAATTTAATTTAAAAAAAAAAAATTATGATTTAAAAATGTAAAGATTTATTATACCTGCAGCATCTTCACATTCTTCAACATCAGACATATTTTGAAGTTGATCAGTTCCTTGGTATACTTCAAAATCATCTAATTCAAAAAGGCAATCTTCATTTGCATTATTCAAAATGGAGTTGGCACGTTGTTGACCCCCAACAAAAACATTATTTTGAAGTTGATGTTGTTGTTGTGCTCTAAACGTTGGGCTATTTCCAACACTCATTGGTATATTTTCTGGTGTACCAGGTGGTGTCTCAATATTTGGTATTTGCGGTTGTTGTTGTTGATTTTGATTAGAAGATTTGTTAAAAACTAATAAAGATGGTTGTTCTTGTTGTCGGTCATTTCCTTGTTGAGTATTGTCAATGGCACCTTTAACTTTTTTTGTTAAAATTGTAGAATTACTATTAGTCCCATTTAATATGGTTCCTTGGTTATTACTATCAGTATTATCATTTATTTTCATTGTAGCTGAATTTATATTATCATCAATGGCATCGATCACTTTTAATTCATCAGGTACTTGATTAACTACACTAACTAACATTTGATATTCTTGTTCAGATTTCTCACGAAAATTTTTAAGTAGAGCAAATTGTTGTTCAGAGTAACGACGTATTCGTTCGTCTGTATCACGAATTTCTTTTTGTAAACGAAGTTGTAACATCTGATTTAAATTTCTTAAGCGTTTTTGTTGCTGAAATTTTATTGAATTTGTATTATTAAAATCATTAACTGAACTTAAAATACTATTATTGCTATTCGAATGTGGAAAATTAAAAACGTTTTCATTATTTATTGTTACTGTTGTTAATTGTTGCTGCTGGGGTTGTTGTGATAAATTTCCTGATATTGCTATTGTTGAATTAAATCCAAATGGCATATCATTTGTTTGAATTGGAGTTGTTGGTTGGTGATCAATCATCAAAATGTCAAAAGTATTTGAAAATGATTTACTTGATTTAAGGGAATTGATTTCTGCTTTATTTGTTAATAATTTTGAGTTAATTAAATAAGTTTGTTCAGTTTTATGTTTTCCATGGGTTATTTTATTACAATTAATACAATAATATAAGAACCATGAATCAAGAGGCACTTTATATATTAAATCATTTTGATTAATTGTTGTTGCTAAATCAGAAATCGGACCAATCGCCTAAAATTAAAAAAATAATTGAAAATAATTAATACAAAAATATAGTTGTAACAAGTTTTATAATGTAAGTACTTGAAAATTCTATTTATAATATTATAAACTAGCTGTTGGCCCGGCACAGAATGACGGAATGTCAATTGAAAGAAAAACTTTTTCTAATAAGAATTATTTCTAATTTCATTAATATACATGTACATATATTGTATATTAATATTATTTTCTTAAATAAAGTCGAAACTGTTACATTTTGTAATACGTAGATTATATTTCGATTCTAGTAATTGATACACAAAAAAAAAATGACATATATAACTTCTTGTTGTTTCTTAAAAATTTGAAGATGAATAATAAGTTATGTAGTCTACCTTTTGTATGTTTTAAATTTGATAAAATTTCGGGGTCGTTAGTTCAAGTCCCTTCTTGGTGAATTTTTTTTTTTAATTTCAATTAATTTTTTTTTTATTCAATTACGTACTTGTTTAAATTTAAAATTTTTAAATTTAAATTCGATAAAATTGTTTGTTAAAAGATTTGAAATTTTTTTATAGGTTTATTTTGTTTCAATAATGATCTATTTCTCCATCTATTAACTTTATGTAGACATATTTTTAAAATGTTGCTAAGCTCTGTATATTGTTTCATAACCTTTGTTTAGATTCAAATCGAAAAACTTGTATGTTGCCAACATTCTACAATGTACCTACTCAACATGTTTAATTATGTACCTATTTTTATGGACATAAAATTGAATTATGAATTGAGTTTTCCATTATCAAATGCAAATTAATTTTTTGATTTTTTTTTTATACCTACCTAATTACTAAGGTGCAGTTCATTTGGCTTTATTTCAGGGATGAGATGAGGGAAGCTTTGAAATTGCTTTGAAACATTGCTTGCTTTATTAACTTTCCAAAGCAAAAAGCAAGCAACAGAACAAAGCATACATTTGGCCTTCGCCATTATTTCAGTGTTTAACTGAAACTAATGAAGACTTACTACAAAACTGTTCATGTGAAGCATAGTCTTAGTTTTTAATACCAAAATGATTTACTATTTATTTAAAATTCCCAGAAAATCTTCTGTGATTTTTAAAACTGAAATCAATTTTTTCATAAACTAAAAAAATTTTTTTTTTGTTTATTTTTTTTTATTAAAAATTAATAAAATATTTTTTGGCCTGCTTAGTGCTTACGATAATTTATGATATTTTATTTTCTAAAATAAAACACATTCAACAAAACATTAATATTTTATTTTTTAATAATTGAACACATCCAACAAAACACATTTAATTGAATGCGTTTGTTACACCTCATTCTAGACCAGACACGTGCAAACTGCGGCCCATGGGCCGCATGCGGCACAAAAAAGATATTGTGCATTTAATAATACATATATTTTTTCTTACTATTTCATAATATTTTTTTTTAATTTTTTTCAAAATATAATTTTTTTTTAAACATAAAACCACAATTATGTGCGTTTCGTGGAGTAAAGTTTTCTATTTCTAACATATAACATAAATTGTATAACCTTAGGTGTAAGTATAAAATCTCGGATCAACTTCAAAATCTCTTTACGTCTCAGATATTTTGCACTTGTCAAAAATATAAATGTGAAACTTAAAAATTACAATTTTTTTAATTAAACTGCAATTCATTATTCACAAAAAACACAAGATCAACATTAACTTTTGGTACATTTATATATATTTTTTTATCATTAGGAAAAAATATTTAAAACAGACAAAAAATTTGCAACTTAGCAATAGTAACCACAAAAAATATTTGTAACCAACCATATACAAAATTAAGATTTTTGGATATTATTTTCTTGTGGAATTTCATGCTAATGAATAAAATAAAATTATTTTGTATTTAAATTTAAATATACATATTATATATATTTTTCTAAATTCATGTTATTAATCATAGCATTTCATGCGGCCCATTGCTATACCCAAATTGTAAGAATGGCCCGAATGTCAAAAAAGTTTGCACCGGACTGTTCTAGACAAATATATTAATAATAATAAATAATAATAATAATAAGTACCTAAAAAATTTTTTAATAACATTTTATTAAACATTTAAATAATTTAAAATTAAAAATTAAATTGATATAATACTAACACTATTAATAAAAATAAATAAAAAAACTAGTAGTTTTCTTTTAATTTTACTAAAATTATTAATTTTTACAAATTTCAGTATCGAGTACTAGTATTGAAGAAGTCTGCATGTTGCGAACGACGAAATACTGGTATTTTAAAAAAATTGAAAATGTAGTATAACCTTTTGACCTGCAGTCATACGGGTATAAAGAAGTAGTATGGCAGCTAATCGACCCTATGGAGCAAACTGGCTGGGTTTCAATAGCGATGGCTACTTTTGCCTAAAAGCAAATTTGTGAAAATTTCAGAAACCTAGCTCCTTTATTTTTGAGTTATCGTGCGGACAGACGGGCATACATTACTAGATCGATTTACTTTTCGATTCTGATCCGATCTATACCTTTGAGTCTATATCTTTTTATAAATTTAGGTATCTAATATTTAATTTAATAAAATCTTATTATACTATAAAACTTTTTTCGGTCTTGTTTTTTTAAACTAAAATGTCAAAAAAATTTTTATATTATTGTAAAAGTAATAAATAAATAAATTTTAAATATATATTTAAAATTATTTTGTTGCATACAATTATTCAAAACATTCGCCACCTTCTTTTGATGGAAAATTGAAGAAATATTTACACTAGTTGGTCAATCCCGTACAACAGAGACAAGATGAGAATTTTATAAATCAATAAAAGCTAAAAACCTGGAAGAGAACAGAGTAGACTATATCAACTCTGGAATATCGTGACTGTATCAACTTTAGACATATCAATTGTGGAATAATTCCCGGTTTAAGGAAACTACAGTTAAAATATTTTTAGAAATATTATAAATTTACTGGCCTACATGCGTAAAATGCAACCGGCCCTTTAATAAAGATGTACTTATATTTATATTGTAAGGCAATGTTTTGAGTGGAATCCACAAGGCAGACGACGAGTGGGTAGACCAAGAAAAACATGGAGGAGTACTGTTTTGAAAGAGGCAGAAACGCAACGCAAAACGTAGTTACAACTACAAGGAATTGCTAAGGATCGAAAGGTAATAGGATTTGTTGACGCCCTATACCCCACCATGGGTTCTAGGATCCAGTAAGTAAGTAAGTAACAAGATTTCTGTTGGTGTATTTTCAATCTAAAATGGCAAAGGATAGTTGGTTTGGTAGTAGAATGTTTAGGGTTGCCATACGGTACTAAAATTTTAGTGGGAGTCGTTTAACAAAATTTTTTTGTCACATCCCCTATTTAGGAGCTATAAGGGCTGGAAAATTGAGACTTTTCTATTGTTAAACACCTTGAATACCTGCTCAAATTTTTACAAAATTTAAAGCTGCAGCATTATATTTCAATATATGATAAAGGTTTTTCTTAATTTTAAAAGGGATTCTTTTAAATTGAATATACTGTCTCTTTGTTTTAAACTTTTTTGCTTAGATAATAAAATTCCAAAATTTCGGTGGAGTTCTCAATTGATTTCCTAGAACCTTTAAAAATTGAAGGGTTGGGACAGAAGGGAGGTGGGCAGATCCTCGAGAATCATCATAAATTTACTTAGCAAAAATTTGGGAACCTTCTCCATTCAAGGACTGTTTGTTAAAAAAAAATTAAATTAAAACTATGTTTTTATAAAACACTAACTTATTCACTAGTGCATGTTTTTCCAAAATTAAACGTTAACATTGAAGCTCCAACATTATATTTCGCACTTGTTAATAGGTTTTCTTGTAATTATATTCTCGGGATTATATTCTAAGTATTGATTTCACTATAATTCATAATTATTAAATTGATGAAATAACTAAATTAGAATATTATCATTTATTATACCCGTGCATATATATATGACATCGGGTATATTAGATTTGCTCCTCCGTTTGTAACGCATCGATCTAGACGAGCTAGATAAGTGTCAAGGGTACGTATCGGCTCAGAATCGAAAAATTAGTCGATCTAGCTATGTGTGTCTGTCCGTCCGTCCGTCCGTCCGTCCGTCCGTCCGTCTGTGTGTCAGCACGATAACTCAAAAACTAAAAGAGCTACAGTTTTGAAATTTTCACAAAATATTTTTCAATCAATTTCTAGGTTCCCTATTTTTTTTGGTTAAGATCGGACCAAAACTTCGGGTAGCTCTCGAACAGCTAACTTTTTTAACTCCAATATTTTCATACAAAAATTTGAAATATAGCTATGCACCTTGTAACATGAAATTATATGAATTTTGTTTGTTTTTGTTTTTTTGTTTGTTTTTGTTTTTTTGTTTTTTTGTTTTTTGTTTTTGTTACAAAAAGTAGATAAAGATTTCGAGTTAGAATTTCATATGATTTAAATGATGCGTAGTTTATTTAAGATAAGCAAAAAAGAACACAAAGATTTTTTTTAAGTAAATGGCTTCATAAATAATTTATATATGTATATTCATATAATATGTATATGTGTAATATTTTGCATGAATCATTTTATCAATATGATTATATGATGCTTACTTTGCTTAGGTTTAATATATTCGTGAATTAAAAATTAATTAAAAGAGATAGAATTGAAAAATTAGAGCTAGAGTTTTGAAATTCACACAAAACATTTTTTGGACATTTTTAAGGTTCCCTATTCTTTTTGGTTAAGACCAGACCAAGGTTTCGGGGAGCTGTCACACAAATTATTTAAACCAATATAAATTTCTTCAAAAGTAATTATACTAGAAAGACGAAAATTACACACGGTTAGTTTTATAATGAATCAAGCACTTATATGAAGTTTAAAAATTTTACGGCTTCATTTGCGGGGGGCTGCGCTGCCATACAACTTCTTTGCACCAATATGAATTTCTTGGAAACTGAGTATACTACGAGGATGAAAATTACACACTGTTAGTTATATAATGAATCGAGCACTAATATGGAGTTTCAAAATGTTGCGACCCCATTTTCGGGCAGCTGCCATACAAAGTTGTCAATTCGATAACTGTGAATATAATGAAGCTACGAGGTTAAAATTAAAACTGGGCAGGTAAAGTAATAGGGCAAGTTAGTTGGCAAAGTTGGACATCGCTCGGACCAACTTTTGGGGTGGGCTATTTTTTTTTATGGTTATTTTTTTTTATGGTTTTTTTTTTTTGTTTTTAAGCAAAAATTATGGTATAATGAATTAAAAATTTAATATTTTTTTTTTATTTAATTTTTTTTAAGCAAAAATTATAGGATAATAAGCTAAATTTTTTTTTAACTATTTTACTTTCTTATATTTTTTTTGTAATATTTATAATAGCATGTGGAAAATAAATAACGGTTAGTGGGTAAGCACGGGTATCTAAAAGTTGACAAGGGCAACTATAATCTTCCTCGTTTTTATATATATTTTCATTAAAATAAATAATAAAATACTCAGTAAGAAACCCTATATAATTTTGAAAATGTGCTTTTTAAAAACCCTTGTTTTTTTCATCACTTATTAACTATAAACTAACTTACTCAATTAGAGATTAACAAAGGCTTTTTGATAAAACAAAACAAAATTGAATTTTTTGTTTTTAAAACCCATAAAACCAAACCGCTAATATCTATTAATTTATTATTGTTAACGTTGATAAAATGACACTAGATTGTTTTTATAACACATTATTGGTCTGTACGTAATCGCGTAATCAATTGTGCGATCGTTGCTAAAGTAATAATTATCGATACGTCACCAATTTGAAATAATAGAATTTACTTTTGATCTAATTTTACAGAACTTTTATATAATTGTAACTTTTAATTTATATTAAAGTTTATTTAAAAATTTAAATTTTTAGACTGCTTTCAATAAAGCGACAGGTACTTAATATTTATGGTAATTACTCATGTTGGTTCACAAATCTTAAACAGTAGAAAGCAAACCTTCAATGGAAAAAAAATGTTTTAAAATAAACTTGACATTATTAAGTTCGCTTAGTTTAAAATAATCAGCTTATTTTTAATTTAGAAATGATTTAAAACACATTTTTTTTCATTTCATATCAGTCATTTTAGTTTTTGTTAAAAATATTCTTTTAACAAAAACTACCTATACTTCAATAACGTCCTTCAAATCAACTATTGCGTAAAGGCCATCGCTTAATCATAATGATAAGTAAAATGCAAATTTTTAGAACTACATACGTATTAAAAATAAATTTTCTTTTTTCACCTTCTTTCTCAAATCTTAAAGCCCAAAATTGTTCTCAAAAAACTAAAAACATAATTCAATTCAAAGTTTTTTTTATAACACAAGAGTCAACTTTTGCTTATTTCCTTTCTTTTCATTTATTTTTCTTTTCTAATAATTTAAATTTCTTTATCAAATTTAGAAAAATTGAAGAAGTGTTACAATTTTGTAATTAAACAAAACGGCTAGTTTTAATTAGAAAAAATTGTAACACTTCTTCAACACACAGAATATAGTGAAACTAATTATAAATGCTTTTAAAAATTTTTTTTTTTATTATATATTATAAAATTTAATTTAATTATATGAAGTGTTCATAACTAAAGTGGCCTAATCGTCTAAAAAACTAAACAATTGTGCCGATGTTTCTATAAGATGTTTCGCCAATAAACTAAGGATTATTTTGGGATTCAAAACAAACAAAAAATTCTTTTGTAGGCGAGGCTTGTTCTCATCCGTTTGCGAGATATGAGCTATTAAAATTTTTTTGAAGTTTTACAAATTTGAAACCATATAATTTAAAATAAACTTATGTATAAAATTAAAGACCTTGCCTGTATTCTTAAAAAATGTTTTGTATGTTTCTTATAATTAAGGTAGGTCCTTTTTTATTTTATTTAACCCATTTTTTCAAACAAAACAAAAATTTTAGGAAAACGCATTGATGCTTTTTTTTGTAAATAAAGTATGGCCTCTTAACTTAAAATAAAGAAAAAATAGGTCTATAAGCCTACAAAACTGCTAGAAAATACTACTATTTTTAGACATTCTTTGAAATGAAAAAAATATTAAAAGTAAAAATACTTATACTTATTTTTATGATTTTTATACCTCTTATAGATTTTAAATATAATTCACGACTTATTGTTTTATTAGACCTTAGTAGTTCAGTGTTCCGAACGTTGGCAAATATTTAACATTTTTATTCTAACAATAAAAATAAACATCTTATTTAAAATTTTAGTATGTTAACTAATTATTTGTTTTTTACAAATTTTCATATTATTCTTAAGTTTTTGTGCATGTAAAGGTAAAAAAAAAACAAATAAAGTGTTAAATGTTTTAAAATAATGTAATATAAATATTTGGCTTTTTTAAAACAAAAGCAATTATTGAAATTTAAGGCTGTTAACCTGGCAACTCTATTTCTAAACAGCAGAATTTAATTTAAAATTAATTATTTTTGTTTTTATATTTTGAAAATCCGTAAAATTCAATAATAAGTTTAAAGTTTTACACAAGCTAAGAATGATATATAAATTTCATTTATTTCCGATTGTATTGAGATAAATTTATATGCCAACACCAGCATTTTACTTTATTGAAAATATTTATTGGTTCTTACAGAAATTTTTTTTTTTTTACCAAAAGGTTGTTTTGTAAACAAAACATAAAAATATGCAAAAATATACTATTTGATCAAGATAGGCAAAATTATGCATTTAAAGGCTCAATATGCAAAAATATGCATCTGCATGAACTTCCAGTCTCTAATAATTAGGGTTTAATTATAATTAATTATAATACAAGAATAGATGATGTAGATCTAAATGATCTAAATTGACACCCTATAGAATTATACTAAGTATAAATAAGTATAAGATCAAAAAAATGGTATTGGCCTTTATGGTTAACAATTTAGACTTCAGTATGGGATGTTCATTTTTAATTGCTCCTTTAACAACAGAAAAATCAATGCAACAAAAAACCAACAACAAAATTTTTCACATTTGTATCGACGGATTATTTTTTTTGACCCAAAATTATCTAAAATCAAAAAAGTTTTTATTTTAAATAATGTTGCTAGAAAATCGGTGAAACAAAGCTGCATTATCATAAATTTTAAATATACGTTAAAGGCATAAAAATGAGCGGAGAAATCAAATCTCACTTTTTTTAAAAAAATACTTTGCTTGATCTCGTAGTTTCTGATCGAAAAAGTTAATTTTGAGATCAAGCTTAGTTTTAAGTGTTCGACGGAAAGTTTTTATTTTATTTATTATTATACACTGATCTATCTTTTTCATTTTATCGATTAATAAAAAAAAAGATTTTTACGATTTTGAGCTCGTTTATTTCCAGTATCAATTTTACATTTCTTTAGCTATACCGTGTATTTTGGGGATAGAGATTTTGACCACGAGTATTAATTTTTAATTTAAACATAATTATAAAACAGCTATTTTATTTAAATCCGTACTTATATATTAATTTATAATCCTGGATTAAAATATGATATGCTTCATAGTAAAATTAAAAATTAATTAAAAACTATCTTTAAATTTAAACCGTAGTGAATTGTACCAAAAAAATAAGGCAAAAAGATCATTAAAAAATGTTTATAAGTTTCTTATCAATTATATAAAAAACGAGGAAGAGTGTAGTAGAGTAGACTGTGTCAACTCTGGGATATTCGTATGACCGTAACATATACATTATATCATCCTAATTAATTAATTAGGAATAGGTTAATTACTTTTGGAAAAATTTCAAACATACAGCTTTTTTAGGTGTAGTGTAATTCTCATATAAAAGAAGGAGGTGTATGGCAGCTACACTAACCCTCGGCAGTAGACCAATTAAATTTTGCATTAACTTTGGCCATTACACTAAACTATTTTTGGCAAACTTTCAGACACCCAGCTTCATTAGGTGTAGTGTAATGCTCATATAAAAGAAGGAGTTGTATGGCAGCTACTCGAACTCTCTACAGTAATCAACCAAATTTTGCAGAATCTTTAGCCATTACACTAAACTAGACCAACCAAATTTTGCAGAATCTTTAGCCATTACACTAAACTATTTTTAGGAAAATTTCAGACACCCAGCTTCAATAGGTATAGAGTAATGCTCATATAAAGTAAGAAGTTGTATGGCAGCTACTCGAACCCACTACAGTGGACCAACCAAATTTTGCAGAAACTTTGGCCATAAAACTAAACTACTTTTGACAAAATTTCAGACACGCAGCTGTAATAGGTCCAGATTAATACTCATATAAAAAAAGAAGTTGTATGGCAGCTACCCGAACCCATGGACCAAAATGGCTGGATTTAAATAGCGCAAAAAAATGGATTTGCGAAAATTTCAAGATCCTAGCTCCTTTAGTTTTTGAGTTATCGTGCGGACGGACGGACGGACGGACATACATAGCTAAATCGATTTATTTTTCGATTCTGATCCGATCCATACACTTGAGTCTATATCTACCCCCCTCCTTCTCTGCGTTACAAACGTAATGGCAAATTTATTATACCCTTTGACTATAGAGTCATACGGGTATAAAAATTTAATGGAGAAAAACAAAATACAATTTTAATTTTAAATAAAAAAAAAAACAAATACAAAAATGTTTTTGTTCTCTCTATACAATATTAAATATTTAAAATAAAAATATATATTATATATCATATAAAAGAGAATTTGTTTAAATCATTATCATCGTCTAGCTTCAGAGATTAATAATAGAAATGAAAGTTTTATTGAACTATTTTGCTTTGATTTTGTATTTTTTACTAATTCTTCTTTTTTTTATGTACATATACATATATATACATGTTTATGCACTCAAAAAATATTTTTAATATACAGATAAAATTTAATAATACAACTTTAATAAATTATTTTCATTTTATTTTTTGTATAGGTGTTTGTATAAATTTAAACATAAATAAGTATACATTATACAAAATTATTAAAAAACTAAATCTATATTTTTTGATCAGAGTTTTATTAACTTAAAAGAAAAAAAAATTAATTTACAAAGTTCTAAAAAAAAACTTATAGAAGTTTCAATATATATTATTATGTATATATTTAAATAAATATATGTATATTTAAAATTTTTAGATTTTCGATAAGCAACTTGAATTTTGGCAAAAAAAAAACCTTAAACCGTTGTTAAACTAGAAACAAAGGTTAAATACTTGACTTTTTTTAATGAAAAAGTCTAGTTTAATAAATATTAATTTAGTAAAACGTATTTATGGGAAATTGTCTTTATACTATTTACGTTAAACATTATGATACTATAACTTAATAAGATAAGCTCACACGCATCTTTTGTGATGTAACAAATTACAACACAAGATAGTTTTCATCATGTCAACATATATGATTTTACATTATATATATGATTTTTTTCACTCAATGATGACATGCACAGAATATAAAAAAAATTGTTATCGAATTGACCAAATCACTATATTTGTATTAGCACTAAATGAGTTTAAATTTAATTACAGTTTGTTGAGCCACAAGTTTATGTAACGTATTAGGAGGACTGATATCCATTTTTAAAAACATTTTTTTTTGGACAATGTTTGTAAATATTATATATGTACGTATTTATTATTTATAAATATATATATATATATATATTTAAATTTGTATGGGAAAATACACATAAAAGAGAAGAATCTAGTAGATATCATGAGAAAATGAAGTAGGCGTATTCAGGAAGTAATTATTTATTTTTATACCAGTATGACTATTAGTCTATTTAGCTATGTGTGTCCGTCCGTCCGTCTGCACAATAACTCAAAAAATTAAGGGGCTAGGATTTTGAAATTTTCACAAATTCGTTTTTATGCAATTGCCGTCATCGCTATTTAAATCCAGCCATTATGGTCTACGGGTTCGAGTACCTACCATACCACTTCTTTTTTTATATGAGCATTACACTACACCTAATAAAGCTGCGTGTCTTAAATTTTGCCAAAAGTAATTAACCGGATGATATAATGTTTATATTACGGTTATACGGATGGGTATCCCAGAGTTGACACATTCTACTCTAATACAGTCTTTCTCGTTTTTTTTAATTTTAATTTTAAAATTTTTTTAATTTTTATTTGATGTTTTCTTTGTTATTACAGTAACTTAAATACTCACTTAAATTTAATAAATTTTTTGCTTTAAATTTTAAATTTATGTTTTTGGAAAAGACAAGTGATCAGAAGTAATTTGGCAAAGGTAAGTTTATGAACCGATTTTCGAACTGCAAAATATATAATATATAGTTAGAAACCGTTTTAGTCGGTTATAGAAACATTGGAACGATAACTAATGATAACTTTATTGTAATTTTATTACAAAATGCAAACATACATAAGTATCATATAATAATTTAGTATATCTTTTGTAGATCTTAAAAAGAAAAAAGTAGATAAAACTCATTACAAATAAAAAAAATACAATTAAAAAAACAGAAAGGAAAACAAAATTCTTGTTACAGATTGTTTTAAACATTTTGTTAGATTTGACCGATACCTCAGTGGTAAAGTGGCGGCTGTTTAATCTAAAAAAATATCTGGTCGGATAATATCTAATAAAAAAATATAGAATATATTACAATAATTTAATAATAAGTCCAAATGTCAAAGGATTACCATTATCAGGCAATATTTACTATTGGCTGGTACTACAAATAAATAAATAAAAAAACATGGAGAAACTTCCGGAAAGGGTTGTGAGCTATCAAGATGACGTCATCACATAACGGTACTAAATATCTCAGAGTTTCTGAATATATAAATTATTAGTGGCGATGGCGCCATCTAGTGGTCGAAAAATGCATTACAAAATGTTCCTAAGATTTTGTAGCATTTTAATTAAAATGCTATATTTTTCCTGTAAGACCATAAACTAGAACCAACATCATATAATATTGTAGAGCTTTCATAAACATCTTGTTTCATCTGAATCGGTGCTACCATTTTTGAGATTTTGAACTTTCAAAAAAATTACTATAAGTATGAAATTTTCCAAAACACCCTGTATTTTTTATGAGACTGATAGAAAGGTCTTTTGGCACTCTTTCCAACGGTATATAATAAGTATGGTATATGTTAACAAATAGCCCCACCAGAGAACATAAATGAAAAACTGACACAACAATTTTATTAAAAAATACATTTTCATACTTTATTTCTCATAAATTTATTTTGCCTTTTTGTTTTCCAGTTGAAATATGTATTTTAAAATGTAAGAATGCACTTTAGACTTGGATACAATATTGAGTTGGGTTTTGGTAATTTGTTTTGAGGGATTTTCGAGGTGACAACCTCATAGTTTTAAAATTTTTTTTAAATAAATATGTATGTAAAAATATAATTAGAAAGGACCTTAGAATTAGCTACAAAATCAGAATTATGCGCTTTTTCCAGAAGATTATAAACATAATATGTATACACAAGAATCTGAATTAGAAGAGATTTTAGAGTTGGATTCTAAATCAGGATTTCCGGTTTTTCCAGAATATTTATACGTTAGTTCTTCAATCAGGAGGGATTTTATAGTAAGTTTAAAATTTGTGCAGATAAGGATTATATTTTTATTTCTTTTATTTTTTATATTTCTTATATTTTATTTATATTCAATTTCTTTGAGGTCCAGTAATGGTTTGAGTTGCAGTTTCTTAGTTGGAGTTGGAGAACTTATTTTTATTGAAAGTGTTAAGAATAAAAAACATTATCCTAACATTATAAAATAAGATTTAAGAAAGACTGCATCACATTTAGTAATACCACAGCCAAAGTAACATACAGCTGTCTTACGTAAAAGAACATATTAAAACAAATTATTTTGATAACTCACATACATACATCGTACATATTAACTGATAAAAGCTTTCATAAAAAGAAAAAATTAAAAAAACGAACAAAAAGCATTTTTAGTACAAAAGTTTTATATTTTAATTTCATAGCTATTAATTCTTACATAGTATTTTATTTATAGTAAACACATACAAAACTTACTCACATATTTTTAAAATCTGTCAATTTGTGGTTGTTTTAAAGGGTATATATATATTTTTTTTTAAAATTAAAGACAAAGTTATCAATACCAACTAAAGGTACAAAAAATTATTTTTATAATAGTATAAAGATATTAAATAATGTGTATATGTTTAATCATTTTTTTTTCATATTATATGCGTAAAATTGGATTGATATGATAAGACTATAAAAATTCTCTATTACAAAAACTATTTTAAATACTTCACCGTTCAAAGAATTCAACCGTTTAAATTTTAATATTGAAAAAATTTAAGATAGTATTACGAGAGGAATATACATACCTGGGTTGCCAGATTTTTTTTTTAGAAAGCGCAAATTATTTTCTTTTGCTGTTCTTTTTTTTTAATTTTAAATTTTATAGGAAATTTGAATTTTGAAATGAAAAATGTCTTATACATCCACCAAATTTTAGTAAAGATTCTAAATTGAACGTCATATAAAAAAATGGCAATTGAAAAATATTAAAAAGAAAAATAGATATTTTTGAATAGGTGCTTAACAAAATTTTTAGTACCTACGTTTAGAGATGAAATGAAACAATAAGTTTTGACGATCGATTGACGATTGACGATTTTGACATTTTAATTTACAAAATATGTATTTCGTGAAAACGATTTTTTTTAAATATAAAAAAACAATACATTTTTCTTACAAAATCACGTCATTTAGAGCCCAAAAAAGCGGCCAGCGTATCTGAAAACTCTGATGCATTTCAAAACGTTAAAGTTAAAAAATTTCACATTTTTATATTATTTATAACACCTTATTTTATTTTGCTTCCAAAAAATTAAAAACAAAAAAAATCTATTGATTCAATAATATTAAGCTGTAAATTTTAGTGCGAAATACAATAACCTAGTGTGGTTGAGGAAACACTAAATTAATTAGTGCGATTAATTCCAGACAACAATTCATAGTTTTTCGGAATAAATTTAGTGTGACAAGCTCGATTTTAGTGCGAAGTGCGATAGTTTCGGACACGACCTTAGTGAGAAAAACATGTAAACCTACTGAAAAAATTAGAAAGACAAAACTATATGATTAAATAGAAACTTTTCAAATTCTCAGAAACTTTTGACAGTCTATGATAGGTTAAATGAGTGTAAACTTAACTTGGAACCAAACCAAGTGTCCGTTAACAAAATTTACCAATTCTTTTTAATCTCAAAGTAGCTTTTTCTATATAAGCAAATGTACGGAGCATTGCCATCTGACTCCGCGTCGACACTGTCGCTTTTATGTATTTTTTCACACACAAAATATATACAAATCTCAATCTCAAAACATAAATAATTAGGTATATTATATATTTTTGTATTAAGAACTCTAGGAGCATAATTTTTTAATAGCTATCTTCGTTCCAGTATGTATCTGCATATATTTATATTTGAGGGATTTTTCAGTCGTCGACGGTATTATGCATATATATTTTAGAAAGTGTGGAAATCCTTATCTTGTACTTATATACATAATACTTATTTTGTATTCTTAAATATTATTGTTGACATTAAATTTTTGATAAATTCCAAATGTCAATACTTAACAAATCACACGTCAATTGACATTTCGAACTTAAGTCGTATTTATTTTATTAATTTTTTAGAACATATGACGTGACATAAGTTGAAAAAATTTTTAAAAAAAGAAATGATAAAACTTCGCCAAAAAATTTTGTTGAACATCTGTCATTTTTTTGTATCGAAGTGATAAAAACACAGCCTTCAAAATGTTTCATCAATTTATTTCTATTATTCATTAATTTAGTTCGTCATCATTTAATAGGTTCGATAAAATCGATTCTTTCAGCTCCTTAATATTCCCAAAAATATATACCTAAGTGGGAAAACAGCATAAAAGTTCGGGAATTGGAGCTATAATTAAAACATAAATAGTCGACTGATTTTTTACCATCTAAGTGGGAAAACAGCATAAAAGTTCGGGAATTGGAGCTATAATCAATACATAAATAGTCGACTGATTTTTTACCATCTAAATCTTGAAGTAATTATACTGTCAGTTTTACTATTAGTTGAACTTAAAAAAAAATCGAAAATAAATTAAAATTAAGAAAATTTTTTATTTAAAATTTACCTTTAGTGAAGACTTTAGGTATTAAAACTTTGGATCACCTAGTCTTTCTGTTTTATAGAGTAATATATAATATAATAGGTACTTATACCTATATGTAGAAAATAAAACACTTTAAAATAAAACAAAAATTCGCTCTAATATAATCATCGCGGTGATATCATATCAAAAAATACAAATATAGTATTAAAACAAAATTTAACATGAAGTTAAAAAAAAATTATATATGTACCTATATAGTATAAGTATTTAAATTATAAATAACTCAATTTCTTCAACATATGTTTAGTTTTATCAATTTCATATTTTTTTTAACATTGCCTTAATTAAATTCGTTATCGATGTTATCGTATATAAGGACAACTCAATAGCTATATTTTTATTATAAGTAAAATGTATTTTCTTAATACTTTATTTCTATTGATTAGTTAATTATAAAAAACACAGTGATGCAATACTAGGTACTTTGTTTTTAAATATTTAAAATAAAAAAAAAACAAATAATCACTTATTCTAGATTTACTTTAAAAATCCAGAAATTCTCGTCAAACCCTGAATAAATTATAAAAAAAAAAAAAAATTATTAATTATATAGTATTATTTTATATAGGTATATGTATTAATATATAGGTTAACATTGTATCTGTTTTGAACTTAAATTGATATTATGTTATCTTATCATATTTAGAAATTTATTACTATCAACATATTTTTAATATTTTTTCGGTAAATAGTCAGTAAAAATCAAAATAGAAAGAAAGTTAAAAATACAACTTTCGATTTAAATACAATAATATTTATTTAAAATGCATGAAATAATATAATTAACTTCTTTCAAGCTTTTTTTATTTAGTATTCATCTAAATTAATTATAGGATTATAAAAAATTAAACACTTCTTTTATATAAAATTTTTATAATTTTAAAAAAATTGCAAGTCGCAGGCGTAATACAGATTATTTATTCTTCCATCAATATTTTCGAATTTTAATAAATATATAGTACATACTATCTGTTTTCGACGGGGGATTAAAAAGTAATCCAAGTTTAACAGAATTAAGAAATAATTCTATACAAACTATTAGTTTATCAGTTCTTGCTATCACACTATCAGTTTTTCCAAAAATTAATACAAAGAACGAAATAACTGATAGGCTGGACACTGTCAAATAATAATGAAGACACTCTCAAATTAATATGTAATATAATAAAGTGCATACATTCAAATAAAGTGAATTTCTAGATAAGATTTTCGGATAGAAGATTACTTTATTGCTAAAATTCTATATAGTTCAGTACTTAGGGAATTGTTTAATTTTTTTAATTAATAGACTTCAAGGCGACTGTTATTTATCGCAACAGCAAAAAGAAAAATATATAATATTTATTTAAGGTCAATATTTAATAATATTATAACAATATATATGTAATGTATATAAACATTACTTATGTAGGCTTACCAAAAAAAAAAGCTCTATATATGCATGCCATTAATAAAATTTTGTTAAATTTCAATTTAATAATTCTAATATTATTTAAAATTATATTTGTATTTCCTAATGTTTCTGAAATTTAAGATGAATTGAAGTGCAGGTTCATGTAACTGTCATTCGCGTCCCAAAACTAAACAAATATCTGCTTTAAATTGCACAATTATGTGTTATAAATCTAATAAAAACTTTTTTATTGTTATTGTTTTTTCTTTTAATATTAAAAATTACTTTCATTTCTTTAATTTAAATTGAATTTTTCAGGTGTAGGGTAGCACTAAAACTTAACTTAACTACTAAATTGATTGCATTAACTTACTGTTTTTTAATTATTTGTTTTTTATTTTTTTATAAAATAATATAATATTACTGTTATTCTTTATTTTTATTTTAATTATTTTAAATAATATGATCAGAAAACTGATGGTTTATTATATTTTAAACACAAAATTGCGTTCGTACGGGTACCTAAAAGGTCAACTATAACTTTCCCCGTTTATCATCACATTACAATATTAAACGAAACGTTGAACATCTTTAAAATCAGAATAGAAAATCGCATTTTTCATAATTATTTACTTACTTTAAAAACATAACTTATGCGTTGAAATCTCTTATATCATTATGAATTAATGCAAAAGTTGGCAAAGTACACACGCTACAAAATATAAGGCAACTGCGTTACGTGATCATACAAATGGACAAGCAGCCCGAATGGTAGAACAAAAAATTAAATCGATCAAATTTGTATAAGCCAAGATTTAATAAGAAAATTGCCAAGATTTATGCAGGAAAACAGCAGAAGAAGTAGTTAATTGGGATCATAAAATATGAGCGGAAACACTCGATATCTTTTGAGGCATGGAGAAAAATTGAGGAAAGAAAAGAACAAAAATAAAACCTCTTCTAACAACAGTGAAGAAATTATTAAGAACTTATAAAAAAAACTTAAGCAATTCAATTACAATATACATGAAAAATGTAGTCAAGCTAAGGTGCTGGGGACTATATTTATATTTAATCATTAATGAAGTCAAGTGAAAGATCAACATCTTAAATAATAATTAGTATTGATTAGTATACTGGAAATAAGTATGTTTTACTAAAAAATACTAATGATACTTGTTTACTAAGATACTATTTTAAAATTTTTATTTCTATATGTCTATATCGGTCCAACTATTGGCTCTCCAGATACGACAGCTTCTCAAAAATAACAAATTAATTTTTAACCGAGATGTCATCGCACTGGTAAAAAAAAGAAAGAAAAATTTTTTTATAATATTTCAAAAGTTTATTTATAATATAAAGTATAGTTACTTACACGGTCTGTTAATGGTTTTTTTGTGTAAGACAAAAGTATAATTTACTCACATTTAGTACGATTTTAATTACATTACAAAAACATATCATATTATCGATTTGTGATTTTATAAAAAATTATTATATTTGGAACTGCTCTGTTTATACAGAATTATCAAACTATATATATATTATACATATTACAAATTATGTACAAATTACTTTTTCGACATAAGGTATTTATTGTTATTTATTTACTATTTTTCTTTTACTCAGAAAAAGTATTTCAGATACTTTAATTAAAAACTTAAACTCAGAAAAGTATTTGAGATAAGTACTTTCTATCAAAAAATTTATTTATATTTGAAAAAATTAAGTCTATTACTTTTTCTAAAAAAAAAAATTATTTGAGATATTTATTCAAATATTTTATTTGTGTTTGAGAATTTAAGTCAAATAATTGTATTTGAAAAGTATTGATAATTTTACTCCAAATACTTTTACTCAAGAAATTTTTATTCAAATACTTGTATTCAAATATTTTTACTCGAACTGTGAACATCAAAAACATTGAAAAAATTTCAATTAGTTTTCGTGCCCAAAGGGATTAACCGAACTTAACTGGTTTCAAATTCTTTCGTTTTGTTTTAGAATATTACTTTTATTTAAATTTTTATTGCTGTTTCCTGCATTTATATTATGTAAAAAATTTATTCTTATTAGTAAGAATATTTAATCTTACTGAGAATCGACAAACTTAGATACATATTTACTTATCACTTTTTATTTATACGATTTGTGAGTAATTATATTAAAATAGATCATTACAGTCACATTACCCCTAACTATAATATTCGTATGAAGTTGTATGATATCATATGATTTTGTACGATTGTATGACATTTCTTATAACTAACTTTAATAGTCATAACCAGTCATAGGTACCCGATACGAAGCGTACATATCATATGGTATCATATACATATAAGCAAACTAAATTGAAAATAAATTAAAAGTAATTAAAACTAAAATTAAAAAGAAGTAAAATATTTTAGAATCAAACACAAAAAGATAAATGCATACATAAATTTTATGTTGGATATTTTATGCCTCTCATTGGTTGTTATGACTATTATAATCAAATCGAATATTTATCGAAAGTTCATGACATCATATGACTATTAAAGTTAGGGACATTATAAAACGTAGTTGGGTCATTCTAAACAAAAAGTATAAAATCTTGTCCTAGCAAAATACATTAATTTTTTCAAAATTGTTTGAAATATTTTTCTTTAAAAGCCTATTATTTTTTTTACATAAAATATAATTTTGAATATTTAATTTTCCATTTTTATCAATAGAATAATTTCAAAATGTATATTTATCATAAAAGTTTTGTGAAACATATCTGTCCCAACTTTCCGTATTGAAAGTAACAAAGGGGAAATAACGTATGGGACCTATATAAAAATACTAGAAACAAGAATTAATATACAAATTTCTATATAAACGCAAAAAAATGAAAATTATTGACTCAAGTTCTATTTAGGCTCATTTATGTCCCAACAATTATAATTAATAAAAAAAAACGTCAATGCAAATGTATTTAAACAATTTTTGACGTTTTGATTATTTTCTAAAAATGTTTTTAATTATGAATTTTCTGAAGCTAAGGAAATTTTATTATGTTAAATTCACTTTCGTTACGATTTATCTCCTGCGTTACCAATTCTCCTATACTTTAACCCGCAAATTTTTATCTATATTTTCTAAAATTTTCCAAAAACTATTTTAAGTTTGTTATATTCACTATTAAGAATTGCAAAAATTAAAAAGTAAAACCGTATTTTAGCAAAATTATTTAAAAAATATAAGTACAAAATTATTAAAATGTCATTTATTATTTTAAAATTCATCCGGAAAACTAAACTACGATAAAAATAACTAATGTACCTACATACTTTAAAAAAAAATTTAGTTTGAAGACTTAATTTAGAAAAATAATTTTATTTTTCAAAAATATACATTTTTTTAGAATGACCCAGTTTAGGTGAAAATAAAATGAACCAATTTATCAATTAAATTTGATGAATATGACGATTGTGATCAATTTGCTATTAAATTCTTATACAAATACCTATCCATTTGAACGTAAAAATAGAAAAAAAAAAGAAAAATAAAATACTGATATGCACTTATATTACGAAATTGTGTTATACATATAAAAATATTTCATTAAATCAAAAATAAAATATTTTTAATTTTTTGTCCGTAATTGCATTAAAAAAAATATAAGGTATAATATTTTTAGCGCGTTCTTATATACATATATTTAATATATATATATATTTATATCTTTCGATTATGTTGATTAAAATGGATAAACAAGTTTAAAATTTCTTTTTCGTCATCTAAACTAACTTTTTATGATAATTTTATTTACTAATATATGTATATATAGCCATATTCGTACATAGTTATTGAATATACAGTGTTCCTGTATATAAAACTTGTAAACTATAAATTATTAAATATTTTGGTTAATAAAACTTTTGGAAAATTTATCTTTGTTTGAGCAGTTTATTTGTGTATACACAAAACAGAAATTCTTATTCAATTAAATACATACTTATAAAATACTTTATTTCCTATCTATTTAAAAATTTTATTTTATCAAAAAATAATTATATCTTCATATAATTATTCATATTTTGTAAGAAAATGAAAATTACCCTACCAATTGTACGTTTTTATATTACTTGTGTAATCACTAAATGCCTTTACTTGATACTTGATTTTGGAGTTCGACCAGTGATAGAATTTTTAATTTAGGGAGCACTTAAAGGTTCCGAATAAAGAGAAAACTTGTAACCAGGACACCATAAAATGGTTTCTTTAGAAGAATTAACTCATTCCATAAGCCAATGCTGCAATACACCAATATAAACAATTAGTTAAAGAGCCTAGTATATAAAATAATAATAAAAATAATAATAATAATACTATTTGCTTATCAACATCAATTTTAAATTAAAAAAAAGAAATAGTAAACAATTCATAAGAGTAAAGTACAGTTTTTTTAATTAAACTTTTTATATGCATTAATGATTTATAATTGTTTTATACTAATAATAAAAGGTAAAATTTAAATGTTAGTTCCCTTTTTTTAATTCCCTTAAAACGTTAATTACCTGTAACAGCTGGATGGTACTGGTTAGAATGTCGAACATTCATTCGAAAGGCTCGGGTTCAAAACTTAGTGAAAGTGAAAAAACAAACTTTTATCAAGTTTTCGACTCGTCTCAGTTACCATTCGCCATTGGGTTCAAACAAATGACTTAATCAATAATTAATAATTATTTATGTTTAATAAAAATATAAATAAATAATTAAATTGAATAATATAACTCACAGATATAAAAATCCATATAACTCAAATACAAAATTATTATAATATAAACAAAAATAGAATTGCTTCTATTGAAAATCTAACAGATTTCTACAAGGTATAAGGCGTAGTACTATCTCATGTAAATTGTATGTGGAATTCATGTGATCAGTTGCACATAAATGAGAAGGTTGTTTAGCATCTAACAGTGAACAATTGCACGTAAAAAAAAATAAAAAATTACTTAATCCAACTTTCTTAAAACTAAACAAATTTTGCTCCAATAAATACTTTAATCTAATTACATTAACTAAGGTGTGCAAAGTATAGTTTGAGCTGAATTTGTTCATAAAAACGATTTTTTTTTTTGGAAACACTGTATAAGTAATCATTTCATTTAAAAATATATATAAAAATAAACAGCTAAGTTAATTGGAGAACAGAAAAAAAAATAATAAACAAAAATCCTGTTTCAGCTCATTCTGGTTCTTTAATTCAAATTAAATATATTTACATACTTATATACTCGTATATTTGAACTAAAGTTAAACCAAAAGAAGATCATTTTGAATGGCAAATTGTTTTTTTATTTTTAGTTTTTATTAATATTGTGTGTAGGTTGCATTTTATTTTAATTATATATTAACTATTATTATTACTTTTTATTTCCTTCTTCTAATCTATTAATATTTCAACATGTTATTTTAAAATTACTGGTGTAACAATAAATTTAGAAAAATGAAAAAATAAGGCTTTTCTTTTATTTTAGTTTAAAACTATGGTTTACCTAATTTTAATTTAATATTAGTTGATACTTATACATATTTGTAATTACTAACTATAAGTTATTGTCTAGCTACTGCTGGTTATATATCTGGTCTACGCCACTTATTTTATCAGGCAATAGGATATACAAAATTATACCGAAAATTTGTTCAATACTGATTCGTATTGAACACGATATGCCAACTTCAAATAAACTTTAGTTACTACCAAATTTAATGAGTTTTACATTTGTTGCAAGTGCTAGTAGTATTTTTATTAATCAAAAAATGCAAATTAAAAATTTGTTTTTACAGGTTTACACAAAAAGGTTTTTGAGTTTTTGTGTTAAAATAACTAATAATTATTAAGCTTTGTGTTAAATATAAGCATTATAAACACAAAAATAAAATTAATTATAAACAAGTAAGTATGAAATTTTATAAAAAAAATAACCCTACCTATGGCGTTGAATTTTGTCACAGATTTCAATTAATATGTAAATAGATATTGTGAAACAAAACTAGTTAGATTCAATCATATAATTTAAATAGCTACAGTATCCATAGAATATGTCGGTTCTGTGCTGTCGGTGCATCATATAATATATTTAACCAAAAAAATAGACAACATAAATATATAGAGTTATAGGAAAAAACTTAAATAGCTACAGAATATGTCGGTACTGAATACAAAAAAAAAATATAAATAGCCTATATGTTGAAGCAAAATAAATAAATAAAGTTATAATATATATGGTATATTGGTATATGCATTAAAAAAAAATATAAAAAAAAATTCAAGAAGAAAAAATATAAAATAGCTATAGATATAATATTGAATTTTATGTATAATTGATATTCAAACCATTATATATAAACATAACATTCAGTTAAAAAAAAAAACGAGCAAAATATTTTGTTTCAAAATTTGGCTCAAAATTTTGTTTTATTTATTTTTTAAAAACTATTCATTTTTGGAAGCAAAAATTAAATCGAATAAGAAATATAACATTGGTTTAGTAAGTGACATCTTTATAATATAAACATGAAACCTTAGTTTGTTTTACATCCACCGAAAGGATATGCGTCACGGGAAAACAATGTAAAACTACCAAAACTACCGTGGCTGCGTCACTGTAAGCAAACCCAATTAGATTGATAGTTTTGACTGAATCAAAAAAAAAAATAAAATAAATATTCCACTCTTTATTTCGTATAGTTAAAAATCTTCTTGAAAACCAAATTTGATTTATGCTGAGTCAAACTAGCATATATTTTACAAATATTAGAGGGCTAGATTCCAATTATTTCGGAGTATATGTTCACCTTACGTCAAAAAATCCAGCCGTGTTAGCACTAAACGAAACTTAGGTTTTTTCAAACCAGGATGCGGTTAAGTTCAGTATTCCTGGTTACAAACTTGAAACGTTTTTTAGTCCCCATAGAGGTATTGCTCTTTATTTTCGTAACGATACGGCCTACCAAATGCTGGATAAATATAACATAGGCACAAATCCAGAGTTTAACTATGTTTGGACCAAATTTATTTTTGGTGGCCATTCAACGCATTTTTGTTTTCTGTACAGAAGTCCAAATATTTCGAAGGAGAACACAATTGTAGAATTTGATATTTTATCGGATTCTATAATTAGCATCCTTCAGGACAATCCCGAAACTGAAATCGTTGTAGTAGGCGATTTCAATATTCACAATAAAAATTGGCTTCTATAATCTCCTCATACATCGGCAGAAGGCAAATATGTAGAACTTTTTAGCGCTCTTCACCAACTTACACAATTGGTGAAAGAACCTATTCGCATACCAGACTGTTCAAGCCATAGTGCTTATACTCTGGATCTATTTCAAACTTCTCATCCGGAAAAATACAACGTTTCTGTCATTAGCCCATTAGACAGCTCTGACCACTGCCTTATCAGTTTTCAATTTCAAATCCAAAATTTAATTAACCAAAAAGTTCCTCTCCCAATCATAAAATTTGGCTCCTAAAGGAAGCCAACTGGGACGGTTTAAGCTCCTTTTTCAAAAACTTTAATTGGTCTCTTTTTTTCAACAATAGAAATGTTGATGTAGCTGCCAACGCATTAACTAGCGCTATTCTCCTTGGCATGAATCTTTTCATACCAAGTAAGATTAAAAGTGCTAAACACTGCAACCAGAATTGGTTAAACAAAAAATGCAGGCAAGCTATTAAGAAAAAAAATAAAGCTTTTTTTGAGTTCAAGAGGCAGCAAAAATTTAAACATGAACAGAGGATTTTAAGGCAGCAAAAATTTAAATATGATTTTTTACTAAGGCAAAAAGTTATTCGCTTCCCAAAAGGCAGCAAAAGTTTCTGGTCATTTGCCAAATCAGTAAAAAACAACTTCACTTCTTCTACAACTCCTCCACTGATTTATAATAATGCTGTCATTGTTGACACTGCCGGCAACAACAGCCTCTCCTCCGGTCTATGTACCAACAAATTCAAAACTTAAAAAAATTTATTTTCGCCCACGAGTTGTTGCTAAAGTTCTTAAGGGTCTGAATGTTCACAAATCTGCTGGTCCTGACGATATTCCTCCAAAAATGCGCAAACACCCTAGCTGGTCCACTAAGCAAACTTTTTCACATATCCTTTATTTCTGGAACTTACCTTTCTATATGGAAAGTTGCTTATGTGCACCCAATCCCAAAAAAGGGTGCCCAGAGCAATCCTGAAAACTATAGACCAATTGCTCTAACATCAGTACTATCAAAGGTTATGGAGTTAATAATTAATTTCCATTTAAAAAGATATCTGGAGAGTAATGACCTCATAAGTGACCAACAATATGGTTTTAGGTCAAATAGATCAACAGGTGACCTGTTGACATTTTTGACTGAAAAATGGGGTCGTTGCTTGGAGAAATATGGCGAGACGAACATAATCGCTCTAGATATATCCAAAACCTTTGATCGCGTTTGGCATGCCGTGCTACTAAAAAAGCTAGAAGCATTTGGTCTTGGAAAAATCTTCAATTCATGGATAGAATCTTTCCTTTCACACCGTTCAATACAAGTTGTATTGGGTTTTACTTCCAAAAATTTACTTCCAATGCTGGTGTCCCTCAAGGCTCGGTCCTATCACCAACCTTATTTCTAATATTTATCAATGATCTTCTATTCATTACCTCCAATAAAATTCATAGCTTTGCTGATGACAGCACTCTTGATTGCTCTTACCTTTTTGAGAGAGCAGCTGATGCTACCTCAACATCGGTAAACAATGAACGAACCAAAGTTTCAAGTTCCTCAAATAATGATCTCCAAATAATTCAAGATTGGGGAAGCGTGAACAGGGTAAGTTTTCATGCTTCAAAAACCCAAAGCTGTTTGTTATTAACCAAGCGAAGCGATCCTTTACTAAAAATTTCTTTTGGCAATGTAGGTATTCAAAACTCCAAATCATTAAGAATTCTAGGCATGGAAATAAATGCAAAACTTTCGTGTAACGACCACATTTTTTCGGTCGCAAACGATGCCGCGAAATGCCTGGGATTCTTAAGTAGGACTGGGAAATACTTTACACCTCCAAATCTATTACAAAATTATAAAACCTATATTCGGCCGAGGCTTAAGTATAACTCTCACATATTTGCTGGAGCTCCCAGCACCGCTCATCAGTATCTGGATAAGATACAAAAGAGAGCTGTTCAATGATAATAACGTGACAAAAGACTTAACGTCTTTAAGTCACCGCCGTAATGTAGGAGCTGCTTGCCTAAAATCAAACCCTACCGCCGTAACACTCGGTTAGCAGCTCAATCACATCCATATACAGTTGAGCTTTTCAGAACAAGAACTCTGAAATTTAGGAACTTTTTTCTGAATCGCACCTCCAAATTGTGGAACACATTACCCCCATATGTGTTTCCCAATTCATTTAAACCGCAAAAATTCAAGAAGAAAGTCAACTTATACCTCCTGGGTTGCCCATTCAACTTTTAAAAGTCATTTATATTTATGACTAGTAGTAACTTTTCAGCCATAATACCACGCAAGCAGCTTGGATGCTTATCCCATTATTTTGGCTACGGGGAGAGGTTGTTTTAGTGTGGTAAAAATCTCACACTACCTGGGGATTAGGTTACCAGTTGCCTTTTGAAGGTTTTTTCCTCCCTTAGGAGAAAAAAAAAAAAAATTTAAGTATACGAATTACAAAGTATATATTTTTTCTATTAATCGTTCTCTCATTTTTTTAGCTTTTTTAGCTTAAATATGTCGGTCGAGTAGGATTTGAATTTGTATCGAATTTGTATAATTTTTATTTAGTTAACGCATCATATGTTAACGGGATTCCCAGCAGCCAGCAGTTTTTTTTTTTTACTCAGAATTTATAAAATGATATTCTGATAATTATAAAAATTTAAATGGATATTTTTTTTCATAATATAATACAATATATAACATTTCTACTCCATGACTGCAAGTCTGTCTTTCATCACTCCTGTGTGAATCTTAATTCAGAAGATATTGAATTCTTTAAAGTTATTAAAAACAATTTTCGGTGCAACAAGTGCAATGCTTTACAGTGAAAATCACTTCAATTGGGTCTAGCTGGTGTAAAAGCAAAAAAGTTTTTCTGTCGTTGTACTCTCATAGAAATCAAATACTTAATATACTGTAAAGAGAAATTATAATAAACTTAGATTCCGTAGACATTTTAAAATTATGTTGCAAAATAGGTTAATTAATATTTTTGCTTTATTGGGTTTTATAAATTACATTTTTGTAATAGTTTTAAATTTCTAAATGATTTTTCAGAATTTTTATTAAATATAAGGGATGATTTAATAATTCCAGGGGATTTCAATATTGATATATTATGTAATAATAGTATTACAGATGCTTTTGATTTACAATCCTTAATTAATGAACCCACGAGGCTTATTTCTAACTCATGTTTAGATAATATTTTAGTACGTTTAACAAATTTTGCCTTTAAACTACAACTCAATTAATTTAGATTTTAACATGACTGGTTTAATTCTTGAGTGCACTGTTAATAATAAAGAAATTAAGCATTCATCTCAAAATAAAGTAAACAAAATTAATAATATTAAATTATATGAAAAATTAAGGTATGAAATTTGGGAAAATATTTATATTGTAGATGATATTGATTTACTTTATTCTACTCGTAGTTCTTCTTCCATTTTGTTGAATCCTATAAAAGTCATATAATTGAAATTCAAAATAAACGTAAATGTAAAATAAAATCTTGAATGAATGACTCTGTTCTGCGTATGGCACTACCTTAAAATAAATTATAAATTAAATGTAAGAAATGGCCAACAACTTAATTCTATTTTAAAAAAAAAAGGTATGTTCAACTTTGTAAACGTGTATATAAAGAAATAGTTTTATTGAAAGAAGATTGTAGATCTTTTGGAACTGCAATGGTAATTTAAAAAAAGAGTGGAATCTTATAAATAATTAAGTAAATAGGTGAGTAAAATATAAAAATTTCATTAGTTTAAACCTTGATGGAGTGAATTTCCGGTCTGAAAGAGATTGTCGACATATTTAATGATTATTTTGTATTAATTGCAAGTAGAACTAATTCGCTTAATAAAGCTGAACTCTGTAGTTGTTCTCTTGAACCGGGATTAGTAGATAATGATTATCGAATTTCAAGCGTCTTTTTTGATGAAATCATTTCGTATGAAGTTTTGAAAACTTTCATTGAATAACTTCTACCTCCGGCGGAGATGATAAAATATCTAATTTTTTTTCTAAAACATATACCTTATAATATCCGTAGATGTTTTAACATGCTTATGCCAATAAAATCAGACTGATTGTTGTAAAGCAAAAATATGTTATTAGAAGAATCTTCAGAAAGGGTTGCCGTTTTCCATCTATAGAAATTTTTAAACTGTTTAAAATATCTCCAGTAATAATTTTCTTACATAGTTTTAAAATTTTTTTTTCAAAAAATGTGGCCATTTATAAAAAAAGATCAATCTAAGATCAAATTAACATTTTCGTATTATCATTCCTGCTTTTCGGACTACAAGTTTTAGAAATGCATACTGTATAATGTCTACAAAATTATATAACAAATTTCCTGACTGTTTAATGCAAATTAGAAATACATAGGTATGTTTTTTTTAAAGAAAGTTAAAATCTGACTTCTTGTTTTTGATCGTTACTCAATTGAGAATTTATTTTAATACCTATAGTCATTTTTGTGCATTAATTATGAATTTTTAAAAATTTTAAAGATAAATTTTAAGTTTAAATGAAATATGTATTTAAGTAATATTTTTGTTTCAATGTTTTACAAACGCAAATTCAATTTTGTTTATTATACAACATTTGATTAAATTTTTCACAATTATAAAGTATCCAAAATGTCAAAACAAATGTGAATTGTTTCCGCTTCTAACGTTTTCAATTTGGCAACACTTTGTTGTACACAGCGCAAATCGGTGTTAAAAACGTTTTCATTTTAAACAGTAAAGTATACTTAATTTACAATTTAATTTACTTATAATAACATTAGGTATATATATATAATTTTATATATATATTTCGTATGTACATATACATATAATTATTTATATTTAATATTTACTATTTAGAGCTTGATCAATAGAATAATAATTAAATTAGTTTTTCTTTTCCTCTTTTTTAATCAAAAATCATTTTTAATAATTTCGATCATTCATTTTTTTTATTTCACACTCAATAATAATATGTGCAAAATAAATGTTTTTATTTGATTTTATATTTGTCACAATTTATTTTTCTTTTGCTAATTTAATTAGAAATTTATTTACCAAATATATTAACAATAAGATTGAACATTATTATAATTTACTATTTCTTCCTCCTTGCATACATTATTTTTAAAATTTTTGAAAACAATATTTTTTTTTATACCCGTGCATACATATATGACATCGGGTATATTAAAATTGCTCCTCCGTTTGTAACGCATCGATCTAGACGTGCTAGATATAGTGGCAAGGGTACGTTTCGGCTCAGAATCGAAAAATGAGTCGATCTAGCTATGTGTGTCTGTCCGTCCGTCCGTCCGTCTGTGTGTCAGCACGATAACTCAAAAACTAAAAGAGCTACAGTTTTGAAATTTTCACAAAATATTTTTCAATCAATTTCTAGGTTCCCTATTTTTTTTGGTTAAGATCGGACCAAAACTTCGGGTAGCTCTCGAACAACTAACTTTTTTAACTCCAATATTTTCATATAAAAATTTGAAATTTTGCTATGCATCTTGTATTTAAAATGAAATTATATGAATTTTGTTTTTTTTTTTTTTTTGTAGATAACGATTTCGAGTTAGAATTTCATATGATTTAAATGATGCGTAGTTTATTTAAGATAAGCAAAAGAGAACACAAAGATTTTTTTTAAGTAAATGGCTTATTCATATTGATAGATATAATCATTATGAATATGATGATTATTATCTATCATGATGATCATTATATGAATATGATCATATGAAGCTTATTTTGCTTAAGTTTAATATATTCGTGAATTAAAAATTAATTAAAAGAGATAGAATTGAAAAATTAGAGCTAGAGTTTTGAAATTCACACAAAACATTTTTTGGACATTTTTGAGGTTCCCTATTCTTTTTGGTTAAGACCAGACCAAAGTTTCGGGGAGCTGCCACACGACTTATTTAAACCAATATGAATTTCTTCAAAAGTAATTATACCAGGAAGACGAAAATTACAAACGGTTAGTTTTATAATGAATCGAGCACTTATATGAAGTTTCAAAATGTTACGGCCCCATTTTCGGGGCGTTGCCATACAATTTCTTTTCACCAATATGAATTTCTTTAAAACTAATTATACTACGAGGATGAAAATTAAACACGATTAGTTATATAATGAATCTAGCACTTATATGGAATTTCAAAATGTTACGGCCCCATTTTCGGGCAGCTGCCATGCCAAGTTGTCAATTCGATAACTGTGAATCTAATGAAGCTACGAGGTTAAAATTAAAACTGGGCAAGTAAAGTAATAGGGCAAGTTAGTTGGCAAAGTTGGACATCACCCGGACTAACTTTTAGGGTTTTTTTTTGTTTTTAAGCAAAAATTATGGTACCTATAATGAATTAAAAATTTATTTTTTTTTTTTGTGTTATTTTTTTTTTAAGCAAAACTTATGATAATAAGTTATATACTTTTTTATATTTTTTTTTGTAATATTTATAATAGCATAAGGGAAATAAATAACGGTAAGTGGGTATGCACGGGTATCTAAAAGTTGACAAGGGCAACTATAATCTTCCTTGTTTAATAAAAAAACAAACTATATAATAAGTATACATTAAGTATTAAAATAAAATTATCAATAAAATTCAAAACTTTCAGATATATATACATCACATACGTACTTCAATATATTTATATAAATTAAGAATTTACAAAGGCATAAACAAACAATAAGGTATTATGTACTAAAGTTAAATATAATTATTAGGGAATTTCAATTATCATACGTTTATATAGTACTATCTTTACTATCTATACTATCTTTAATTTAAATATTTTACCTAGGGCCTTATTAGTATATTAGTATATTTTCAGATATTTTTATTAATAAAACGGAAACAATCACCTTGACCAAATATCAAAAAAATATGATTGTTTAATTATAAACAAATTTTGAATTTTAACCAGCGTCATTGCATTAAATTTGTCGTTGACTGAATTTAAAATACGTGTTATATCTTGAAATCGTCACAGCCTTGAAAAGTAAAAAAATCTAAAAATATTCTAAATTGTTTCGGGAAAAAAAATTACTCAATTAATTTGGATTTAACTCCAACATTCTGTTGACAAAACTAAATGTCTCTAAGAAACATTAACATTGAGTGGCTTCAATAATGACTATTTATTAAACAAACAGTTCTTTAAAATTAAAAGCACAATTTAGTACAAAAGTACAAGTTTTTCTTCCGATTAGATTACCTTTAAATTAAGACTAATTTATTTAAACAAAAGGGATCTTTGAAATACGAAAGATTGAAAAACAAAAAGTAATTCAGGTCTAGAATTAGTTAATGAAATTTTTTAGATGTTTTCATTTAAATTGCACCATTGGTATTGTCCTAAAAATCCAATTGTAGTACTTTAATTTTTGACCACTTTTACACATATATCAGAACTATAGCGCTAATTAATGTAGATTTTTCGGTTATTGAATTTTTGTAGTTATTGATGTAAATGAAAGATTTAACATAACACAAAAGTAAAAGTCTATTGACGTTATATCGCATTATCTGATGAAATGAACAATTTACATCAGCATTTCAGATGTTTAAACAATCTTTAAACTTCTCTCTCAATAAATTGTGTGCGTCACAACTCACGAGATTTATGGCACGTTGCATTTATCCTAATTTAAATTTATTTACCCTTCCGTCCAGGCTACGGATAAACTTCCGGAAAGGGGTTGTGAGCTATCAAGATGACGTCATCACATAACAGTACAAAATATCTCAAAGTTTCTGAATATATAAATTATTAGTGGCGATGGCGCCACCTTGTGGTCGAAAAATGAATTACATCTTGTTTCATCTGAATCGGTGCTACCATTTTTGAGATATTGAAATTTCAAGTGGAAAATTAAAACAAAAAAAAAAAAAATTCTGAATTTTCAAAAAAATCACTATAAGTATGAAATTTTCCAAAACACCCTGTATTTTTTATGATACTGATAGAAAGGTCTTTTGACACTCTTTCCAACGGTATATAATAAGTATAGTATATGTTGACAAATAGCTCCACCAAAGAATAGAGTTGGATTCTAAATCAGGATTTCCGGTTTTTCGGAAGTTTATCCTTGACAATTTCTTTATTGAATTAAAATCAATAATATGTATTTAAAAAGTTTTCATTTAATATTCGAAGCTTGGCATTTTAAAAAAAAATTTATCACTTGAGCCACTTTGTTATTTCACGTTAATAAAACATTTTCAACATATAACTTGAACAGTCACTATATTTAGGGTTAGAATGAATAATAAGTAATAAGTATGTAGAAATAATTGTAAATATGTACAAAACTAGAATGTATATAACTTAGTACCCAAAGAAAAATATGATAAAGGCTTTTAAAAGTATATAGTATATTGGTACAGGTTGACTTATTTGACTACAGGGAAGAGAAAAGTAAAAAAAAAAGCAACAACTAAAAAATATATATACAATACATATATATATTATTTACTCATTAAATAAAAAAAATTTCAATTAAATGAAACTATTTTTTATACTATGGCTACAATTATATATATATTGTTCTAAAAAACTTTTTTGAATTTTATTAAAAAAATAATGACAAAAATTAATAATTATTAAAATAAACGAAAGTTTTCTGTCAAATTTTCTCTAGAATAAGAGAATTTCTCATATAAAAAATGATTATATTTAATTACAAAGAGAAAAAATAAAAAAAAGTAATGAATTTAAAAAGTTATGATCCGAACTGGGTTGGAACCGAGACGTTTTGATTAAAAGCTCGACATCCTAACCACTACAACATTAAGCGATTAATAATTTAACTACATTTAGTTTGTTTTTGTATTTAGTTTTTATTAAATTATTAGTTTTGAAGATATTAATGTCAGTTCAAAAAAATTGTATGACACCTACCCGAAGCATTTGTCCAATTTTAAGTTTCGAAACTCAAGCTAGTTTTTGAGTTATCGTGCTGACAGACGGACGGACACACTTTGCGGGATCACTTTATTTGATACTATCACGTCTAGATCGATCCGAGAAAAAATTTCAGACAAAATAAATTTTTCAAAAAACCTTTTTTGATTAGTGAAGTGGCAAGCCGGACCGTGCTGTGGGTAATTTGAACATAATATTGATTTGGATTCCCAACTTTGCTGCTTTATTGTTTTAAGTACTAAATATTGTATTTTTCCAATCCATGATTGAAAGACTACTCGTTGTTACATGCGCACTTTTGAATGACGTTTTTTATGGGATTTAACATCATAGAATGTGGCGGAAAAAAATAAGATCTCATATCTGATGAACTGGAATTGATAATAACCATTTCAGAATAATTATTTGTTCGCTTTAACCGCCGAAATATACCCGATAAATCATAAAGAGCAAATTACCTCACATAAAATTTTTTGTTTTAATTGTCCCATTTTTTATTGCATTTTATGTGAGTGTTAGCGAAACTTAGAAAGTTGTGACTGAATTGAAAGGGTTTTGAAGTGATAAATAAAAATATTTGAATTAAATTTTAATTTTTAAAAATTAATTTTATTTGAATTTTTTTAAATTTCATTTAATTTCATTTTACTATATTTTAAGAAAAGGTTAGATTCTATTCGAAAAGGCTTTAATTCAGTTGAAAAATAGTTTCATTTATTTGGAAAAAGCTATACCTATATATGACGATACCTTTTTTTTAAAAATCGATTTAGTTTTGCATTCTTTCCTTTTCCACATTACTACCTTATTAGTTTTTTAAGCCTTCTTAATTAATTTTTTAGTTAAAGTAAAAAAATTGTGGACTTTTCTTTATGCTACCTCAAATACATGACCTTATAACAATAATTTTTTGAGAATATACTTATATGAATAAAAATTTAAAACTGTTAAGCGTTATCTTAAAAAATATGTTAAAAAATCGATAAACAAAAATTTATATCAAAATGAATATTTTATATCTATATAATGTATGTTTGTATTACAAAATGTCTAGACTATTTATTATTAAGGATTTTTTCTGTCAAATTATTGAAAAAAACTAGACAAATTATGATTCGACCTAATTAAAAAAAAACATTCAATTTTTTGAATATTTCATTTTTGTTAAGTTATTTTTTAAACTAAGTACCAAACTAGTTTTAAATTTTATAATCTTATATATATATATGTATATATATATATAATTTTACAATTATAATTTACAATTTATTAACTGTATTTTAGCTGTTTTGGATGAACAGCTTCTTCAAAATGCTTAACAATTTGTCCGTTAGTCTGGATGTTTCTCTGTATGCATACGGTTTAACTGTGACAGTTTTTTTTTTTGCAAAATAAAGAACCCTATTACTTTTTAGTTGGATTGGATCAAGAAGTCTGGTATCTAGTACACAAAAATGCAGAAGAAAAATTATAAAGAAAAATAACCAGACCTGAGACCACTTTATTATTTCTTGGGTCAATTTTCTCAAAAAATTATTAGACCGACTTAATGGTACTTTAATCAAGAAAGATATAAGCAGTTGGAGAACATCAAACATTTATTATTAAAATTGTTCTATAAGTCGTTATTCTCAAATAATTTTTAAACCTTTAGTTGAGACACATAATTCAAGAACCGCTTGCTTCGGTATTGAGAAGGTTTTAAAGTGTTACTATAATCCATCAAACGGATAGCTACTTACATGTTTTTTATTTTAAATGAGTAAATAATTTGAATCTGTCTGGCTTGAATTTTGTTTTGCATTAATATTAATATATTACTCTACTTTTTTCTTTTCTAAAACGAGGAAGAATACAGTTGCCCCTGTCTACTCTCAAATACTCGCACGAACACCCAATATTTTATCTAAAATACTATAACATACGGTTACTTTGATTACTTTGATATCCTAACCACTACACCATTAAGCGATTAATAATTTAACTACGTGCTTTTTTTTTTATTTGGTTTAGTAAGATATTCATATTAGTTCAAAAAATTTGTATGACAGCGAAGCCTTTGTCGGATTTTAACCAAAAACAATAAAAAACCTACAAATTGTCTAAAAAAACTACACCATTAAGCGATTAATAATTTAACTACGTGCTTTTTTTTTTATTTGGTTTAGTAAGATATTCATATTAGTTCAAAAAATTTGTATGACAGCGAAGCCTTTGTCGGATTTTAACCAAAAACAATAAAAAACCTACAAATTGTCTAAAAATTAGTTTGTGTAAGTGTCTAAACTACAGCTGCTTTAGTTTTTGAGTTATCGTGCTGACAGACGGACAGACATACTCTGCGGTATCGCCTTTTTTATTGTTGATCTGATACTGCAAAAATAGTTTAGGCCAAAGTTATTGCAAAATTTGGTGGGCACTGGATACAACTCCTTCTTTTATATGAGCGTTAATTACACTACACCTAATAAAGCTGTATGTTTGAAATTTTGGATGATATAATGTTTATATTATGGTCATACGGGTATCCCAGAGTTGACACAGTCTACCTCCTTTTTGTTAATTTTTCTATTTTTTGTTTCATTTTTTTTACTTTAAGTATTATTTTATTGAATTTTTTAAAATTAACTTTTCTTAGGTACATAGGAAATTAAAAAGTGTTTTTTAATCAATATCCGACTATTGGGATGAGGTTGTTCGACTGTAAGATTTAATTGTCCGAGTACTGGCAAAAATGGAATTATTGCGTTCAAAGTCGTATTTAAAAAACATTTTTAATTTTTTAATAAAAAAAGAATATAAATATAAAATACCATCAAATATACAAAATTATTTTACATTACTAGTTGTGGTTCTAAAATAATTTGAAAGAAAGCTACCAAAAGTTTGCCCGACCAATGGCAACGCCACTCTAATTGTTTTTGTACTGATGAGCAAATAAGGAAAAACAGAACAAATATATATGTTTATTATTATGTATAATAATTTGGACACTCTGGTAAATCAAAAATAAAATCTGAGAAAAATGCTCAAGACATATTTAAAAACAAATATATGTAATTTCAAAGAAGTGAAAATCATTAAACCCATCCAAACGAAAAAAGTAAACTTTAAACAAATTTTCTCGTAGCTATTGCTATGAGTAAAACGTGCTATTTTAAAAATCTAGTAATTTGTTTTTATGGGTACAAAACAATTTTTCTTGCGACAACTTAAGGCAGAGCACCGAGAATTGCGTGGCTAAGGGGAAGATTAGTCGCTAGTATGCGAACTCTGATTGGATGGCGGCTACTAGTTTTATTAGTCTTATCTTGGTACGGCGGAGCAATGCCAAGAGCGACGTTTTTTCACAGCCGACTTCCAACGAATTTCACTTTTTTTTAAGGTGGAATTAAATTAAATACGAACAGTGTTGGCGAAGTAACTGGAATCAGTAACGACAAGGAAAAGAAACTTTACGCACAATGGAAGATGGAAGAGAAGTCCGAGGAGATACCACGGCTTGAGTGAGCTTCAGCATACAGTCAGCATCAGCATATCTGGGAGAAAACATATGTGAAATGTCCCAGTTGACCAAAAAGAAGAAGAGATGGAGACTAAATCTCGAACGAGAAAAACTTTAAGTGTTTTCATAAGATCAAAAACAGTTGCATGGTTATAAGAAAAATAATAAAGACTATTTCTATTCCACAGCTTTACATTTGGTTAACTTATAGATTTTGTTGCCGTCCTGGTAGAGAAGGGAAATGTTTATGGTAAGATGGCAGTAATTCTGGCCACAGGTTATCTGCCATACGATGAAGAGGAACCAGCAACACAGGTTGTCAAAGATTTGGTAAGTCTTTTAGAAAATATTGGTTCATATCTGATTGTTCACTGTGAGGCTAAATATATAAGTACCATTAACTAAAAGATTCTTAATAAAGAGAGTGTAAGTCTTTTACCTTTATTAACAAAAATTGAGAGAGTTAATAATTTTAGTAAATAATAAACTAAAGATATTTTTTTTTTTTTTTTTTATTCCTTTTCCACTCCTTTAAGGAGTATAGGGCATTCACCAAGTTTTTATTTTAAACTAGACTTCAGTTTCTTTAATCATAATATTCACTAAGCCGTTGATAAGCTATTGTATAAGGTTATGAAATATGAATGCACAAATGTTAACTTTGTGCGCCATCTATAATCTTATACAAGAATTATTTATATATTTATATTAAATCCTATTTTATATTACGATATAAACTATTACGATATAATTAAACAATTTTACGATATTTTTTTATTGGATATGATCTGACCGGGGTTTGAACCCGAAACCTTCCACATGAAAGGCGGCGTCTTCACCACTACGACATTGGTCAGATAAACTAAAGATATAAGAATAAATAAAAGATATAAGATTAGTAAGTAATGAACTTGGATTAGTAATAAACTGAACTAAGATAGAGAGTCAAAAAACGAACAATTTCAGAAATCAAAGGAAATCGGACTGAAACGAATATAAATCAGTCTTTAAGTCCTTACCAAGGACAAATCTTTTACCTGATTCGTTCGCACAGAAATATTAACGAAGAAGTCGAAAATAAAACTTGGGCAATGCAAACATTTCAAATGACATGTCGGGAAAAAACGCTTTCGAATAAATTCAAATATAGATGAACGAATAGCAGCCTAATGCAAATCAGGAGATAGTAGCACAAAGAGTGGCTAAACTACATAACTGCACTGAAAAAATATATATCAGAATGCTGGCTTGTAAAACGTAGACTCAGAAGAAACTACACAGATCAAATAGAAAACATAAGTGAAGCCTCAAGACGAAGGGAAATTCTGTCGAAAAGCCACTCACAACAAGAATTAATAGAAAGGATAGATGGGTCCATGTCGTTGACAATTGAAGAATCTCTTGATATAGTAATGCTAAAGAACTCCCCCGAAAATTAAACGAATGATGAGGTGAGTAATAAAAACTAACTAAAACAGCAAATGTGTGGTCGATCTAGGCAAAAAGGTAACATGGTAAGCAAGATGATATCAAAAGGTACCCCACAGAGGAAAAATATTCAAATTACAGGCATCAATCGACATAGGCACAACGTGAGCGATCGAAGGTGGCCTGAAACTGAATTCGAGTAAGACAGAAATATGTCTCTTTAAAAGGAAGAAGGACGTAACTTACCTGGAAGCACCGAAAGTAGATAATGACCAACTGAAGTTCTACACTAAAGCCAAATACCTGGGAATATAACTTGACGAGAAGCTCAAATAGAGTAAACATGTGAGCGCAAGGAAAGAAAAAGCGAAAAGAGGCATATGGATCTGCAGAAATGCAGTGGCCAAAAAATGTGGTCTTTCGTGGTATATATATATGGTATATATACATATATGGTATATATATATGGTATATATATCTTATATGGTATATATACACGTGTTTTATACCTTATTCACACTACCGGAAAATAATATGTTGCAGACGTCATATTTCATGTTAATGATAATTCTTTCAGACTATGGTTGTGTTGTTAAATATGAAAGTTTGATTTATTAAATTTTTTTATGACCAGTTATATAAATATAAAAATGGCTTCAATTTTGTATAATTTATTAATATTTCTGTATTGTTTTGTTTTTAAAAAATTAAAACTATTAAAATAAATTTGAAAATTTTTTAATCAAAATTCATTAAACATTGATAAATTGAGTATATTAAAAAAATTAAATACACAACCTTGAAAAATAACATGTTATTTTCATAAGAAACTTTTTCTATCAAATTTCTAGTACTTGGAGATTTTAACAACTAAATAACACGTTAACGTAGATAACATGTTATTTTCGATTAGTATAAATAGGGCATTATAAGGGTGCGTTTATATTGGAGCTGTGATAAGTGATAAGAGCGTCGATAAATGTAGGAGCATAATAAGTGCATAGCGTAGAAAATTTATATTGTTTATCGGTGATCAAAGCGATGCTCGAATATAAGCACTTCTATGTAAATCATGTAGTTTTCTACGCTATGCTCTGGTCGACCCTGTTATCACTTATTGCAGCTCCAACATAAACGCACACTAAAACTAATGATAACATGCAGAACGTTAGTTTGATCGACAGCCACCAAAAAGACTTAAGAAATTGACTTAAATACAACGCCGTGGCTGCCTATGCATACCAAATTCAACTAAAACCACCTCAACCAAAGCCATGGAGAAAATGTTAGATTAAGAACCCATAGAAATAGAGATAAAAAGAAGGGCCATGGACACTGCTCTTCGAATACACACGACAGGCAACTGGTCATACAGAGATAGCCAGTACGGACATAAAAAAAATAAGGTAGAGATATACCGACGCTACTAAGAAAAATTGTCGCTGTGAAAAAGGTATATGTGATAAACCTGTTGTAACAGTAGGATGAAAAAGTGCATCCATTGGAAGCAACAGCAATAGAAATAGCGACTACGGAATTACAACAGAGGGGAATCCAGGGTAAAATGATAAATATCTATACAGACCAATAATTAAAATAATGAAGAGCAGTTTGCATAAGTCAAGAACAGTTCTAAATTCCTGGAAAGCACTAAATGAACTTGGAGAAACCAATACTGTAAAACTATAATAGATCCCGGCACACTCAGGTTTTTCTGGAAATAAAAAATCAGATAAAATGGAAGAACTCTGCCAATCCGGAAGTAAAACGATTCACAAAGGTCTGGGCCAAAACATAGGCGGAAGAGCAATGGTTGCACTTCACAGGATCAATTCACACGAAAACATTCTGGGGAGACACAAGAATTAGTAAAACAAAAAAGATTCGGAAATTAAAAATCCTGAAATTTGGCAGGAATATGTTCAGGCCATCTCAGAGCCCATGCGGAAAAATAGGAAAAGCTACTACCGTAAAATGCAGAGACTGTGTATGGGAGACAGAAACGATTCTCCACGTCAAATGCTAATGTGAATCGCTAGAAGACCTTAGATTAGGAATCTTAGTAGAAAGATACTTTTAAAACTTCAGTATTGTGAAATAGTCAGACCAGGGAAGGTTAATCCAATGTATGACGCTGCGAGAGCAAAAAAATATCCTACCATTACAACAACAATAATAACATTTATTAATTATAGATATGCAATTCCAAATTTAATTCTAAGAACTAATTTTTAGAACGTTGATGTTAAAGAAAAAACATTGATTTAATTTCTTCATTGATATTTTAAAATTTAATAATGATTTCTAAGGAAGATCAAAAATCTTAAATTATTTTACGCACACTTTCAATTACAAAAAGTTAAAAAATTTAACATTTTGATACATAAATACGAAAGCGGCATGCGAGATTTGCCGACAAAAATTATTATATTTTTAGATTTTTTCTCTTCTCGATATCTAACAAAATCGTTGTTTTGATCATATTTAAAGGTCTTGAAAAGGTTTGTAGTTAAAAGCAAATATGTATTTAAAAAAGCCATATACATAGCTAGATAAACAGAATAAATTTCTTCTATAGGTAAGGTATTCATATATTCATTCATATCACTAAAATATAAATTAATAAATACATGCATATGAATCTATTTACACATATGAGAATGAAGTATGATGAACAAACAACCATTTATTTTCTATAACTACATACATAATCTGCTCTATAGCATATTATATAAAAATGTATACTTATTTAATCCGGAAAATTAACAAAAAAAAAACAATAAATATAATATATAAATATTTACATATGTATATTTTAAAGTTTATACAAAAAATAAATAAGGTATTTAAAAAAAAATACATAGTTGGTGTTGATAATATACTCACTTGTCTCAAAAATTCCAAACAATTAAAATTAATTCGGCGATTAAGTTGCTGCTTTTTTAATTGGTTCGCTAAAACATTCGATAAGCTATTCGGATTATTCTTCGAACTCTCGTCATTATTTTGAATCAATTTTTGGTCAACTTGACCAGTAGAGCCCACAAAATTTAAGCATTTGCATGCAATCAACATATTTAGGGCGTTATAAAATACTTATTTATATTATATATGTATATAAAGTTAAAAATTAAAACCGATACAGAAAAACAAAAAAACTAAAATGACGACTCTTTCTTTACAAATATTTTTTTTTTATCCAACAACAATCTTGCCTCTATTTATTATTACACCTTTTTTAAATTCAATGTATGTATATAAAATAATATATAAAATTTTTATATAAAATTATATATTTTATATATAACTATATATATATATATTAATATATATGTACACCTTTATTTGTACGAAATTAGAATAAAGAAATTATTAAAAGACTTGATTATTTACAAAACTATAAATTCTAGATCACTTTTAAGGCTAAAATTAAGAGACCAATATATTAAAAAAATTTAAAATGACTAAATATTAATAATAAAAAATTAACTTTTAACAATAATTTTCGTTTTCTTTTTTCCTAGTTTTTATTTATAAGAAAGGAAAACTTATTCACTCCTTTTTGAAAACCAAATTTTTTAACAACGAGCGCGGAGCAACTGATTAATTGAGATTTTTTTGTCCAACATTAAACGAAATGTCAAAATCTCGCTGGTTCAATCAAATCTACAAGTGAATAAGTGTTGCCGTCTTCCATATTTTCTTGTACAAAATTTGGTTTATGTTGTAATTGGCTAATGACTGGAAGGAAACGTTTTTTTAAATATTAAATTAAAATAATATTTTCAGATTATATACCATTTTAAATTTTTAACACACAAATTCCAATAAAAAATATTTTGTAAGTACAATCTGTTAAAAGGTTTTTGAAAATTCTACTCCAAATTGATGGCTATGTAAGTTCCAAAAATAAAAGTACATAATTGTGGATATAGCATTAACTACTTCTTTCTGTAGTTTTTGACATATTGGTAAACATTTGTTTTTTAATTATATTATTTTTGTGAGGTTATAATAATTTAATAAAATAGAAATTTTCAGAAAAATATTCAAGATCTACTAATCTACATGTTTAAGAATCGTAGATTTTCATTCAAAAATATTTTCATAGGCTATAATAATTTGTTAAAATTAAATTAGGTCTCTTGTATTTTACGAATGTCTTTAGGAAATTTTGGAAAAATTGCTGCTGGTTGGTAAGTTATAAAATGATGATTCCAGAAACTATTTTCACCAAAATGTAAAATTTTTCAAATTCAATTTTTATAAAGTTAAATATCATGTTTTTTAAACGTTAAAAATTTATTTACAAAAATAATAATAGAACTTCAATAATAGTTTTTAAATATGTATGTAGTTCAACATGTGCCTGAAATTATATAATAAGTTTAACTGTAGTTTCTATATGCATATAATTACAAAAAGTTTAAAAGTCTATATAAATATTATATTTATATAATTTGATTCAAAATATTATTTAAAAAACAAAAAAAAAAAAAAAGAATTTTAAAAAATAAAATTTATTAAATTTTCCATATTAGGTCTCTAATAACATTTGCTGGTGTGTATGCATTCGTATTATCAAAAAATTCAATTGATAAAAAAAGAATTGAGGATATGAGAATTAGAGATCGTATGAGAAAATCAAATTACGGTGATTACGAACAAAGTGAAAGGAAATTTTAAATTTAAAATCAAACTGCGATATTAAAATTTTTACAAAAACACAAACAAAAAAATTCTAAAAATTAAAAACCATTTTCTTTACACTAGTAAATATTAAATAAAAATTAAAAATGACACAACAAATAAGTCCAGCTGACCAAGCTAAGTTGCAAATGATGCAAGAAATGGAAATTGAAATGATGTCCGATTTATATAGTAGAATGACTAATGCATGTCATAAAAAGTGTATTCCACCAAAATATAATGAAGCAGAATTGGGTATTAAAAGTTTTATATACATTTCTTGGGTATAATTTACTTTATATTCTCTTAATATGTATTTAGGAAAAGGAGAATCTGTCTGTATAGATCGTTGCGTTGCAAAATATTTAGACATACATGAAAGAATAGGTAAAAAATTAACAGCAATGTCTACACAAGATGAAGATCTAATGAAAAGAATGGGTAGTGAGCAACAAAAATAAATGTAACTGGAGGAACTAGAAATATTTAAAAAAAAAAATTTATTAAAAACTTTAATAAAATAGTTATTTTTAGAAAAAAAAAACAAATTTTTATTTAAAAATTTTTTTACTCTACATATTTATTTGTAGGTTTTTATTTATTTGTCCAGATTACTTTCACTCCTCTTAGCACTCGTCATAATGTTGGAGCTTTAACTCTCTTTTATAGATATCTTGCAGGTATTGACACTTGTTCTATTGAATTAAATCAATAATGCCTCCCTTTAAACAATTCCAAGGCAACATAAGCGAGGCCTCAAGTGCTCCTTTCTACACAGAGGAAATCTCTAGGTGGCTCAAAACTGGTTCTGGAAACTCATTTATTGTCAAAATTGTTAGAATATGGAACATGCTTCTATCCAATGTGTTCCACTCTGATAGAAATAGACCTTTATACAATTTGCAACGTTTTAAAAAGAACTTGAATAAGTTCGTTTCTAACCTACCACCCAACTCTCCTCTTCTACCCTATTTCCTTCTAAGTCCTTAGCCCCATAGCCAAGCCTACATATCTATTTATAAAGGATTTAAAAGGATAGCTATATATGAAGGATTTTCGTTAAGTTTGACTAGCGTAAAAAAAAAAAAATAACGTTCCTAAGTTTAAGTCATTTTGTAGAATATCAACTAATTTTGACTGGAAAATATACTTTTTGACTTACCTTATCAATAGTAATAATATAAATTAATACGATTGACAAAGTTAAAGATTCCGTGCATTGATTAAATATTTGCCTTTTCCGTTCTTTAATAAAATCTTTATTTATGAGCCTTCAAAAAATAAAAAACAACTTCTAAACGTCAAGAAATTAATAAAATAAAAAAACTATCCTTAGTTCTTATTTTACTGTCAAACAAGTCTTACACAATTATTATAATCATAAAGCATAATTTTACACCCTAACCCTTGTAAATTATGCCTTTTCTGTTTATTATTGTGATGCTCCACTAATAAGCAACATTTACTGATGCTTGATTTAAGCAATTGTCTGATACAATAAAATCATATATACATGATTTCCTTATGGAATAATAGTTAAAATACAATTTAGGTTCAAAATTTAAAATTAACATTTATGCCCTGCAGGTAATAAAATAAAATTTCCAGACCTAAAAATGATTAAAGATCCCGCAGTAAGAAATACAATTTGGTTTATTATAATTTATAAAATTAAATAGAACCGAAATAAAATACGAAAAAATGTTGATATCTAAATAAATTTTCAATAAAACACCATTAAATAAATTTATTTTATTTATTATTTTATTTTATACATATTAGTTTTTTTTAACTAGTAATTACAACCATTTAAGAAAAATAATGAGTAAAATTTAATTAAAAAAAATGTTTTAAAGAAACAAAAAATAATGGTATTAAAAAAACTTAAGTATAAAAAGAACGACTAAATAATGTACGCGTAATATGTTTAATAATGAAAATGCAATACTATGAACTACTTAACTTTTATTTAAATTATGATTTATCAATTTTATTCCGGTTTTATATAGAGAAATACACACATATTAAAAATCATAAATACGTATATGAAATTTATTTATCTGTTTTTCGATGAAGACTTAAATTTATAATCACATTCACTATTTTTAATTATTAATTGACTAACTTTGTATTATCAATTTGGTTTTCACTTATTTAATTTAACGTAGTTTTTTTTATTGTTTTTGCATTTAAACTTACCATTTAACAAGTAATTTTAAAATTACTAATTTACTAATGCAAAATTTAATTTGCAGAAATTTACTTCAATTTTGATAGCGAAAATTAAAAGCATTAACGTACAAATTAGATTAATATAATGTTGATCCAAAATAAATTATATTTTAATAAAAATGGTGGCATATTTAGTAGAATTTTTTACTTCTAAAAAAATCGTCTTTGGCTTTAAATTGTCTATTATTTTTCGATGAATCTGATGAAAAATATAGTACATAATATTTCCAATCCCTTTGCAGAGTTAACTATTCAATTTCTGAAAAAATATTATTTTCTTATTTATAAATTTCTTTTTATAATAATAAATTTATAAAAAATAGTTCTGTAGTTCTTTTTTGCTATTTTGTAATAAAAAAAATTTTCAGAAATCCAATATACAAAAAGTTACGTTGCCGATCTGTCACATTTTAAATGTTATTGTTCAGAATGCGAAAAATAATCCAGGTTTAAGTGATTATATTTACAATCTTTGTCATCACACTGTCCCATCAATTGAAAAGGACAAATGACTTCATTTGGATTAATTGTGGAATCACTACATGTATTTTGTCTAAAAAATAAGGATAATTAAAAACAAGAATATAAAACTTTTAATTGATTTGCTAAATTATTATTTATAATTTATATGGTTTGTAAAAAATTGTTGTTTGTAAGTCTATTTTAAAGTTGTATACCTTTCATTCAAAAAATCAAGCGGAGATATATATTCATATTTTGGTTCATCTTCTTTTTGACATTTTCCGATTGAGGTTTTACCACATGTTTCTATTTCTTTTTCTTTCTATATCTCATTTAAAAAATAAAAAAAAAATATATCAGTGTAATTAAATAGTAAATTTAAAAAATAATAATTCACTGTCAACCTGATCTAAATCTGGACTATTTTTTTGCAAAATAGTTGCTTCGATCTTATTATCAACATTAATTTTTTTCAACTCCTCTAATTGTGGTGGTCGTGTATCTATTGATACTTCACAGTTTTCCGAATTGTTACTTTTAGTACTCAATGCGACATCCTCGGATTCAGTTCTATTTATTTTTTGTTTAGTTTGCTCAATTGCCCCCGATGTTAAAACTGTATTTTTTGGTAAAATTATTTTTGAATTAAGTACATTTGTAATAAGAGTATTTTTAAATTCTAAATCTGTTTCAGTTTTTTCAATGTCGCTAATTTTTAAATTTTTCAAATTATTTATTTCATTGGAAAGATGCTTAAATTTATTTTCAATTTCTGTACTGTGTGCTTCTTTCAATCTATATTAAGGATAAACATTTTGCTTTTTAGAAAATAGTGTTAAAACATTAAACTAACCTATATGAAGTTCCATTAAATACTTTTCCTAAATGTTTAGAAATCTTATTCAATTTAACTCGGCGACCTTTTAAATTAACTATTGTATTGTAGGACTTTGAAATGGCTGGATAAATTTTTGCAATTTTTTGATTTTGTAATTTGATATCAGTTTCACATATTTTTAATTCAATTTTAAGTTTTGCTAGTTTGGATTCTAATATAACCTTTTTTGTTTTGGCTTCTTTACCCATAGCAACAAATTTCAGAGATCTATTTAAATTTTCAATAATTGAATTACTGAAATAATTAAGAAATGAAGTTAATAAGTTATTTATTTAATTAAAGAAATGTTGTACCTATTCTTTTCGTAAGCAGTTTCATATTTATTTAATAACTCTAAGTTTTGTTTTAATTTCTTATCTTTTTTTATGTCATTCTCAGATACTACAATTGGATTATTTTCTTCAAAAACAGGATTTAGTTTTTTTGAATTTTCTTCAATGTTATTAGAATTATTTTCTTTTACAGGATCATCGCTTGTAAGACTATTACTTCTATTGTCATCATGCAATGCAATGGAATATTCAGATGAATTAATAGAGCTATCTGGTTTAGATGTTGAATTTTCATTAGCATTAGATAATTGCAATGGCACTAAATTTAATTCTGACACGTTTTCAGTTTCTTGTTGATTTTTTAAAAATTTCTGGCGTTCTAATATTTTCATGCGGTTAATAAGCATTCGATATTCTAATTGTGAAGATTCAGGTAAATGTCGAACAGCCTAAAAAACAGATGAAAATTAACATTAAAAAAATAAAAGAATTTTAAAAAATGAGTTCTATTTTACGATATTAAATTTGTTATTTTTGCAACAAATGTAATATGAAAATGCTATGATTTAGATAAATATGAAAACACTATTAACTAATATTATAAGTAATAAGATATATATAAATTTTCTCAACTCACTACTGGGGTGGCTACAGAAGAATTAACAGATTGTATTGTTTTTAGTACTGGTGTTTTTAGTTCTAAATTTGAATTTTCGGATTTTTGCTCTCCTTGTTTTTCAAGTTCAACTTGAGTTCGAGCATTTTTTAGAAATTTATCCAATTTCGCTTCAAAAACATCATTTACTACATTTTTACTAAGAGGTAAATTTTTTTCAATTTTTGCCACATTTTTAAATTCATTTTCTTCAGCAGTTGTTAAATTTTGTTGACTTTCTTCTTCTTGGTGCTCATCTTCATTAAAACTAATAACTAGTGGAGAATTATAAGGACTATCCATTTGAAAACTCATTGGACTTGCATTATCATCATACGGCACTTCTTCATGTTTATTATTTTTTTCATCCAAATTTTCTAAGAAATCATCTTCCTCAGATGAAGAAGTCACACCTACACAAATTATAATCTTTCCGTTTGTTCTATTAATTTTAGATATACGTAATGAGTTCGAAGATGTTTCATTACTTGTTTTAGGACTCAAACGAGAATTTATTGAAGATAATGAGGATAATTTATTTGACGGAATATTTTGATTTAGAACATGATTGCGGTTTAAGGTACTGGATGTAGTTTGATTAATAATTTTATTTATTTTGACAATTTTCCTATTTTGTACTATGTGATTTGTAATGAGAGATTTTGAAGTTATTGATTGTGAGTTATTTACATCAAGAGAAGCTTTAGCTTTGGCAGTTATTTTTGCAGCTTGTTCAATTGAATCAGATAATTTTTGCAACGATTCAATTTTTTTCGTTATTTCTAATGAGGTATCTATTTTATTTTGCTTCAATTTGGCAACAGATATACAATTTTTATTTGCAGTTTCTATTTCAATATTTTCAAAATCCTCTTTATTGGCTAGTTCAGTTCCAAAATTTTCTTTTCCTATTTCTACGATATTTACAAAACAATTTTTCTCTTTTTGAAACGGTTTAGATATTTGGACGTTATCTATTGAACAGCTTTCTTCTTTTTCAGATAGTTTCAATGTTTCTTTACGTTTAAATGAGCAACTTACCTCTTTTTCATCTTGTTTTAACATTTCTTTTGGTTCTGGTGAACAACTTACCTCTCTTTTAGGAGGTTTAAGTATTTCGGTTTGTCCTGATAAACAACTTTTTTTGTTTTTAAGATGTTCATATGGTTCTATATGTTCTTGTAACGACCTTTCCCCATCTAATGGAATTTCAACATCTGTTATAATTTCTTTTTCATGTTCAGCTGAAAATCCAACTACATTTGTTTCATAACCAACGTTTACTAACTTTTGAAAATTCAGTTCAATAATCTTTTGTAAAGCTTCAATACAGGTTTGAGATCGATTCTCTTCTTCAGGTTTTTCAATATCACATAAGTTATCTATCAATTGCTCCTGGTCTTCATCGCTTGTTTCCGTTGAATTTTGCATTTCACCTAATTCACAATTACTCAATTTTTCTTTGTTTAAACCTTGCATAAATTTATTTAATTTCTTTCGAGATTTAATTAATAATTCATGTCCATTTGATGAATTAGAACTAACAATATTTGTTTCAAGAAATGATTCAGAAAGTTCTCGATCAACAGAAAATTGAATTTCCTTAAAATTATTTTTAATATTTGATTTTAATTGTGTACATTTATCAGACGTATTTTGGTTATGGCAATTATTTTCATCAGATATATCATCAGTTTCTGATAAATCATTCAAAGTTGTTGTCTTTAAACGTTTAACGGCTTCTTTTAGCAAAGATTCTGTATTTTTAGCTTTTTCTAATATATTTTGAAATGAATCTGTATTACTATCATTGTGATTGCTGTCTTTAGCTTCTATCAAATTTGGACTTTTTGCATTTTCTAAAATATCTAATTTTATATTTTTAGTGTGAGTATCAATAATTTTATTAATAACAGTATTTTGAGAATTTTCTGTTAAAATTGTTTTCTTTGTAATTATGTTATTAACTTTAGGAGAATTCATTTTTGATAATAGTAAAGCTCTTAAAGCCAGTTCTTCCTCATCTGAAAAATCTTCCGGAGATGAATTTTTCTGTGATATAATTAATTTAGAATCGTCTTCTATACAGTCCTTAATATATTTATTATCGACTCTCAATTCTGCAGGAGAGAATAATGTTATTTGAGGTGGTGGTGGTGCTAACTTTTTCAATATGTCTAAACTTGGAAGAGTAGATTGCCAAGGTGTTGGTGTATCTATGAATTGTGGGATATCAGAATCTGAATCAGAATTATCTATCTCTATATCAATAGGTTTAGTATTAGCTTCTTCTTCTGATATATTAATTGGTGATTCTGATGGGCTTATATTATTTGAATCTGTACAATCCAAGTCATCAAAATCTTTTGGAGAATTTTGAGTATTTATTCCCGTACACCAATAATCAAAATCTGATGGCGAATATGGTTTTTTTTCTTCAAGTTCTTTTCGTTTTTGCCGATCTAAGTGCTTTTTGACAATTGCTGATTTTAAAGCTATTAATCTAAGTGTTTGTTCTTCAAGTGACTCTGAATCATCGCTTACAAGAACATTATTATCTTTGTCTTCATTTGTTAATTTTGAGGTAATCTGTTCCACTTCTTTATTATTTTCTACTTCTATAACATCATCGTCATTGTTATCTTTATTCTCATTCATAATTTTATTTTTTTTATTACTAACTATGTTCTGTAAATTTCCTTTTCGTATTGTCTCACTATTACGCTTTACAGCTTTTCTTAATTCCTCCCTATCTAATTCAAAATCTTCAGATTTTTCTGAATCAGAATTATTTGAAAATGAATCGTATTGATTTTTAACACGTCTTTTTCGTTTTGAGCGTTTTGATCGACTATGATGATGCTTTGTATTTGACGATTTTTGTCTGGTAGTGTTAGATACACCTAATGAAGAACTGCGCGATCTCCTTCGCCTTTTTTTATATCGACATATTTTACCAGACTTACTTTCATCATAGTTTTTGTTTTCAGACGAATGAGGTCTTTTACGATGTTTTCTAGATTTATGGTAAGTTTTTATTGAATTTATTTTAGTAAATTCATTATAGTAGTTTAAAGAACTGTAATTTACGTCATAGGGAACAAATGCTGAAGATATTACTTCATTTGAAGGATATTCGTCGTAATCTGATAGTTCAATGATATCCACAATTTTATTCTCAGCCTGGGGCACATTTTTGTTAGTTCCTAAATCTTTAAATAAAATAATTTTTATTAAAAAAATTTGGTCTTTCAATTTTTTTTAACTATCTAATAATTATGTCTAGTTATTTACATTTTCTTTTCTTCAAAATTAAATTTTGGAGTAATGCATATTGATTTGTAAAGATATATTACAAAACTTTTTACTTCAAAAATAAGAAAATAAAAATTAAAAAATAAAAAATATTTTTATTATTTTTTGAAGTTTGCTAAACGATCCAACATTTTTAGCAAAAATTATATTTAAATTTTACCTTGAAAATTTTGACATACCGTAGTTATTTATCACAGATATATTAGCTATTTTTTCTAATTCCGCATTTCTTAGTTCTAATTCTTCTATACGTTTTCTCATTGAGGCTTCATCCGCTTCGGTAAAAACTATTGGATCTTCGTCTGATGAAATATCTTCCAATTCTACATCTTCTATAATTTGACCTTCTTCGTGATCTGCAATAATTGTTACTGTTTCGCAGTCTTCATTTTCTATTTCTGGAAGTACTTCTATATTGTCGCCAATTGGATGCTTCAATCCGCTGGCTGGAGCTGTTGCGTTCATATCTACCATAATTTTTCTACAAAAACATTTGTACAATAAAAATTTTCCAAAATTATTAACGTAGCCTTATTATTGATGAAAAAAGTACTATCTATAACAATAAAATAATTGTAATTTTTTTTTTATTTATTTAATAATACAATTATTGTTTCACTTAAATATTTCTACAATTAAAAATAATATTTTTAACTTTTCACTTTCACAAAGTTTTATATCTACAATTTACATGCCATTTTAAAAATTTTGACAATTTCATTCAGAGGACATGTTGGATTGGAATTAATCAATTTCGATTCTCGAAATATTAAAAATGCAGCAGAGCTCCTTATCCTATAATATTTCGAAATTGTTATCTTTTTGAAATTTTATTTTTATTTTTTGATATTTATACGAGTATAAAAATATCTCATACTTTATTGTGTTGAATTTCAAAAACGTCAAAACTAAAAAAAGTGTTAAGGTAAGTTTTTAGTAACATCATAATGAATATATAATAATTTAATCACCAGTTAGATTAGTGTCACCACACTACACAAACCACTCTAAGTTCCTAGCAAATGGTTACATTATTATTACATTTGTTTGTTGCAGCCTGCAGAAGTTGACATACAAAATTTCAAACCAATTCAACAGAATATAATAAATAATCTGTTAAAAATTTATAATAACAGACAACACTACAGACTGCAGTATTATATACAGATTTTCCAACAGAATATTCTAGTTTATTTTTTCAATTTCAACATTATTCTCTCTTATTCTTGGCGTGGATGTATTGGGCTGTTGATTTGGATTTTGGAGTCGAGTCACCTTAGATGACTCACCTACCTAACTAAACACAAGGAGAAGAGTAATCTGTAATTCTGTACTGTCTGTATCATGTTCATGTATCTAGTAAAGTAAGTAGATTAGATGGAAGGTAATATAACTGGTAACACGTTCTGTTAATTCTGTAGTGCTTTTTTTCTTTAATTTTTACAGTTGGTTTTATTAAATCAATACATACAAATCAAACAAAACTGAAAGAAAACTTTGCCGCTTTACTGAATAGTGAATACTGAACTGAAACTGATATAATATACATTAGAATTTACACATATAAGCTGTATTTGTTGGATACATAATTTAACATTAGCATTTAGCAATAGGTACTGTTCTGTTATTGTTTACATGGTTTACATAGAAAATGAGTAGCTATATAAATGGTGAATTTTTTAGAACGCCGGTTAATTGTTATTAACACTTCTTTTAAAAAGTAGTTGAAAATTTTTGTGTAGATTATTATTTATTTTGTTTAACAACACAATCAAATATCAAAATGGCTTTAATTCCATCAATACTTGATTTTCATGATCCATGGGAACTTCGTCGTCATACTCATCGTCATCGGCATCATCGCGATTGGGATCATTTTGGTTTGGGAATAACACCATCCGAAATTCAAGCATTAGCTGAAATTCCGAATTTATTAAATTCTGAATTAAAACGTCAATTAACACCAGATGGAGAAGCATCCGCAGCTATTGGCAAAGATGGCTTTCATGCTCATTTGGATGTTAAACAATTTAAACCAAATGAAATAACCGTTAAAACAAAAGACAATCAAGTTATTATTGAAGGAAAACATGATGAACGTATTGATGACCATGGTTATATTTCCAGACATTTTGTTAGGAAGTATTCACTTCCTCAAGGATATAGTATTCATGATGTAATTTCAACATTATCATCTGATGGTGTATTATCTATTAAAGCTCCACCACCAGTTGACAATACAAAAGAACGTATTGTACACATTCAGCAAGTTGGACCGGCACATTTAAATGTCCGTGGGCATAAAGCTGTTGAAAATAAAAAGGAGGAAACAAATAAAGAGAATTAAAGAAAAAACTAATTTATAAAAGTTATTAATTTAACCATAATTCATACGTAGAATAGATAACTTTTTCTTTTTTGTTAATAGAAGAATCATTCGAAAAAATTCGCGAAGTTTTGAGAACTTCATAATCAGTTCTATTACAAAAAAAAAAAAATAATAGTATTTAACATTTTTCAAAATTTTTTAATCTAATTATATTTAAGTTTGATATTAATTTGTGTGAATTAAATAAAATGTCTTAAAAATCTAGAATGAATGGTTTTAATTTTTTCCCAATTTAGAATTTTTATAATTCATTTACGTATGTATAACACACACATGCACATATAAATGATATTTTTCCTTCTATAAAAAAATTAAGTATCAACAAAATAAAAAAATTGCAGATTGTTGGACTTGGGACTTGAGAATCATGTTTTGTTTTTTTTCGAAATTTTTTTTTAAAATATATTTCTATAGAAAAAAGGGTTTGAACGCAGTAAAATACAAATCCGATTACACAAATGAGAAAAAAAAGAAAAGTACAAAAATGGTAAGAAAAAAAACTGTCTGGAACTTGATAAGTAAAAAGTCGGCAAATTTGATTCTTTATATTTTTATTTTCAATGTTCTTTTCATTTATAAATAAAAATATGTATACATACATTTTATTCTCATGTATTATATTAAGTGACATGCAAGCATGCAATCCATTGGAGAAGAAATAGGTAGAGAGAAATCGCAAATTAAATTTTTTTTTGCAGTTTTGTTTTTTCATTCATACTACAGTCTACTTTACACAATGCATTTGCTGTTGGATGTTCCTTTTTCATGACATGACGAACTCAACTTTCTTTTTCGGTTAAATAAAGTTAAAAATAAAACTATGCATTATTTTACATTGTACTACATATGTATGGATATATAAAAATAAAGTACATAGGTATGTATATAACATAAGTAAACACAATTTTAAGTACAGTAATGAATTGAATGATAGTACATGGTAAGATCAGACATTAGACAAAAGATAAATAAGGAGGGTGGTAGATAAAATATTATCCATCGATTTTTTATTTTGGTAGACAGACAACAAGAATGCACCCCATGTGCAAAAAACAAATAAATATATTAATATACCTAGGTATAAAAATCCTCGAAAATACAAAAATTTTTAAAAATCCTAGCCTCGCAAAATTGTTATGTTTCAATTTTATTCTCAGCCAAAGGCTTGCTTAATAAATCTCCCTATTGCATATAAATGCCGTAGATTTAAAACAAACTGTTAGATCAATTTTCTAATTAAATTTTCAAACTGCACAATGCACTTATTTTATTAAATTTTATTATTAATATAGCAAAAAGTTAGTTTATTAATTACCCTTACTTAGTGAGTTAAAAAATAATCACATGAAAAATATAAAATGTAAGAAAAAGAATCTTTTTGTATGGAATATAAAATGTATCAGTAGCAGCCATTTGCTTTTTTGCAATTAAAAATTTATGTTTCAAATTCACATAACGATATGCCATTTTTAAACCTTTTCCTGTGAAAAACAAATTAAATTTACTAATTTTAAAAAATAAAAGAATTTTATATCTTACTTATATAACTATTTATTATAAAAATGAAAAAATGATTAAGAAAAATAATGAATTAAATAAAAAAAGTTGAAGTCAAAAAATCCTACTTTCCATGGATCTACATGACTAATTATATTTATAATTAATATTAAATTTTATATTAATTTTGTTTTTAAATGCAAACACCTTAAATTTGTAACATTGGTAACTTAAAAATTATTTTTCTTTTTAAAAATATTAGCAGTTTTCGTGGTTGGATTAAAATATTTTTCGGAGACAGTTTTTTGTATACCTTCTTTGTTTGGAGTTTTTTTTTTTTTTAAATTTTTTTATTTAGACTTTTGTTCTTTTACATTTATTTTCCATTTTCAACCTGCATTGGTTCTTGTTCTTTTTCAGTTTCACCGTTTGTACCACCCCTAGCTGGACCAACTTGCTGAATTTCAATAACGCGTTCATTTCCTTCAATTTGTTTTTTTGGTGGTGGTGGTGCTTTAATTGTTAATACACCATCAGAAGATAAAGTGGATGTAACCTCTTTAGCATCATATCCTTTTGGTAAAATGTATTTTCTGGTAAAGTGACGATAAATGTGGCCATGTTCATCCTCACGTTCATCATGTTTTCCCTCAACTACGATATGATTATCAACTGTTTTAACTACAACTTCCTCAGGTTTGAATTGTTTAACATCCATTAATACTTTAAAACCATCTTTTCCGACAATTGGTGTTGGTAAATCTCTACCGCTTGGAGCTGCTACACGTCTCAATTCATTCCTTCTTGGTGCAAGAGACAAAATATCTGGTATCGATGGAAACATATCCAGTTCACCCAAAATATCTAATTCTGGTTGACGGCGACCATGGCGACATTGCCATGGTTCATAATAGTCGATGACCAATGGGAGTAAAGACATACTTAATTCTTCTTTTTTTTTTTAATTATATTAAAAAAAAAAAAATAAATATATAGCTTGAAACTTTTTTTAACAAAAAAAGTATTCAAACTTCCAAAACTAATTTCTCAGTCTATTCACTCTACTCCATATAACGCCTTTCTTATAACTAGACTGATTCAAATCATATTCACCATTTTTATAGCCTTAATTTGCGAATAAATTTATTTCAAAATTCAAATAAATTCTGTAAAATATAATATTTCTCTTTTACTTTAACTGTAATGTAAAAATTTTTATCAGTTTTTTTTTTTATACAACTTAATCCAACTCTACTTATTGCCTATACTATACCAATACTAGTAGAAAAATAACAGCTTTATTTTCAAATTCACCACTATATCACAACAGTTTTCTAAATTTCATTTTTTTTCAGAACCGGGAACTGTATAGAATATTCTCCATCTCCACATAATTTTTATTTTTTAAATTCTTGTTTGACTACCATACCGACTCTTCCTTGTATAAAATATTTACTTATGTATTATGTATATGGGTTTTAATATGTATTTAAATTGTAATTAAATATTGAATTGAAATTGAGCTTACATAAATGTACTAAATATACTACTAACTATACTAACTTTGTGTGAACATTTTTTATTAAGGATATTTTAAAGAAATAAGATCAAGGTGTGAAGTGAAAAATATAATTTCATAATTACAAATACAAAATACCTATATTTAGTAATAAATATTTATTATCAAAGAATACCTATACAATATAAATTGTATAGATAACCTTGGTAGGTAATAGGTATTAATTTTTACTAAAAACTATTACAGCAAAGAAATTCCTACTTAAAAAATTGAAATTAAGAAAATCCTTGTTAAAACAAATAGTTTTTATCAATTAAAGTCATATTTATAAAATCAACTCTATCAAATTACAATTATGATTTTATAGTTACAATTATATTTCCATTTAGAGTTTTACAAAAAAAAATTTCAATTTATAGGTAGGCAGGCATAGGCATGCATAGCATGGTGTATTTGCATGTATATATGTAGGTACAATGTTATAAGTATTTCCAAAAGAAAAACAATTATACTTCTCTTTTTTTATTAAAAATTACTACATATACATACTTTTACGACATGTAATGTAATATGTATTAATTTTAACATATGTTTTCTTAAATTGCATAGCATGAATTTTAGGGAAATTGCATTGCAATTTAACTGAACCGGCTTTTTGCATTAACTTAAGTCTCATATACTATACAAGATTCTTGAATATTTGTATGTAGTATGTACCTATATTTAATGCATGAACAATACATATACATATTTCAAATTACACATACTATATTGACTTATACATTTTGTCTGTTAAAATGCAAAAAGCTCAAAAGGCGATTAAAATTATTATTAAAAACAGGTACATACACTTATACATTTTAAACAATAAATAATAATTTTATACTAAATACTTATCTGTATTTTGCCAAAAAAAATTAATTGCTTTTAATGAGCTAATTTAGACGGTGTCAACGTTGTAGTATTCACATCTTGTTGATATATCTGCTTAAAAGCTCTTTCCGTTTACACGTTGATGTCATGTTTACATAGAGTGCTGCCGCAACTTTATATGTGTGAGTTAATATTATCAGATTTTTTCCAATAGTATATCACTCTTTAATGTTTCATATAAGAATGATGTGTAGTATATCATAAAAAAATTTTTGACCTGAAAAATTTTTTATTGCTTTTTTAGATGTTTGGTGACTGTCAACACGTAAGGCACCTAAATTTTGGTTAACAAAAATGTATACAAGATTTTCGGGTGTTAACCGTGTTTTCGTCGTTTTTTTTCGTGTTAAAGCTTTTTTGTAGAAGAAATGAGTAAGTGGGAAAGAGAAAGAAGATTATGTTGACAACAACTGCTGACCCGTCTAAACGCATGGAATAAATTATTTGATTCAATTCAATGTAAAATGTACATAAATACATACATGGAATAACATTATATATTCTAATTACATATGTTACGTTACGTGTACCTATAACTAAAATTTTGCAATATGTTAAATGATACATATAGGAATTTGCAAACATCCGTACATATTATCGATACATATAATTTCAAATATTTTTAAGAAATCATCCAACTTAGTCCAAAACCTTAAATTCTTGTAATATTTCGAATTCAATTTTTATGCTACATATGTTTTGCAGTTTGCTGTTTCAGAAGTCATATACATTATACATATACATATATAGCTACTGTTGAGCTGAGGAGTATATTATCTGACAATAACGTAGAGGGAAAAAGTCTTAATTTTTAAAAATGAACACAAAAATTTTAAATTTTATATGAAAACTGAGTATTTTTGACCGTCCTTCTATGTTTTGATATACATAGTCTGATTAGAAAAGGTAACTTTTTTTTTATAAAAAAGGATAATTTGGAATTTATCTTGCAGCTGTTAAATAAAAATATGGACCAATTTTTACTTTTCATTCATAAATTAAGCTCTAAAGCAAAACCTTCTAATACTTTTTTATATAAATATTTGAATTTTGTATGCATTTCTCGTATAATCTGGTTCTGCACAAGATTTTTTTTTCAAAAATCAAAAACACAAACCTTAATAAAAAAGCAAAAGTTCATATAATATTTATTATATTATGTACATATATGTATAATTTAATTAGCACTTTTTTGGTAAAACTGGATTTTTTTGTATATAAAAACGTACAATTTATGAGTTTTGAAGTTCATTGGCTTTGAAAGTTGAAATATTTAATATAAATACGATACGAATACGATAGAACTTACGTGTATTATTTACGAAATGTCTGCTTCTGCTAAGGAAACTGGAAGTTCTGGAAGAATGGAGTATCTACGAAAAAAATTCTTACCAATTTTACACATTAAAAACAAAAAAGCATAATAAACACTGCATTGGGTAATTGTATGAACACAACACTCACTCATTTTCTAACACTTATTGTTTTATAACTGTTATGTTATAATTAATTTATATATATACATTTTACTTTACACCTATATAAAAAAGGGAAAAAATTAACATAACATGTACCTACTATTAAGAATAAAATTAGGTCTGCTTCCGTACTCCGTACCTGTATATTTTTAATTGACAGTTATCAGTTGCCACTTTTTTTGACAGCCAAAAAATTAAATTTTTTTAAATGTTTATAGTTTGGTTATATGTATACATAGCATAATGTAATGTAAAACAAATTAATTTTTTCAGATATTTTTAATTTATACTTTGTACTTTTAATAATAATTATACTAGAATATTATATTACTAATAAGATAAATTGTAATGCTTAAAACAACAGAAACTATCATTTCGGATAATAGAAATAAGTAAAAAATATTGAAATTCTTATGATCGTAGTTACAAGTTCAAAAAATGGGTAAGAACAGATCAGGATCAACTAATGTTGTTTCACGTCGCGATAAAATATCAAGTGGTAAAAAGAGTGCTTTTGCTCAATATAGACCAACAATTTTAACAAATTTACAAAGGGGTAATACAGAAGCAACATTTTGTGAAAGAGATGTTACGTTGAGCTTTCATGAACGTTGCGCCCAAGGTGAAATTACTGAAGAAGAAATAAAAGATCAAAAAATTATTGATTTTTTGGATTCCCACAATTTAACAGCATTACATTGGGCATGCGGCTATGGACAATTAGATTCAGTTCAATTATTAGTTAAAGCTGGAGCAGATATTAACAAAGAAGCTCCTGATTTGATAACACCTTTGTTATATGCCGCAGGTGGTGGTCATCATGAAATTGTTCGATTTTTGCTTTTAAAGGGAGCTGATATTGATCATATGGATATAATAGGAAATACCGGTAAATAAAATTTAACATTTTTTTATATGCATTTTTAAGATATACATAAATATAGTTAATTAATATTTTTAGCTTTGATGTATGCTGTTGCGGGGAATCATCCTCATACTACAAACGAAATCTTAGCATGTTATCCAAAATTATGTATAACAAATGAAGATGGGGAAACAGCATATAGTTTAGCTATTAAAAATAATGCAAAATTAGCTCAGGCTGTTCTTGAAAAGTATATAGAAACCCTGTTAACATTAGATTTAGAATAGTTTAAATTTTTTTATTTTGAATATAATGATTTTTTAATTTTTCCAATTTTTAAATTTTAATGGTTGTGTAATGTAAATACCAGAAGATATGTTGTTGTTGTTTTGAAAGGGGGGAAAACGAGTGTCCCTCACACCTAGGCTTTGCGGCCCTTATTATAAACTTATTATGAACTAGATATTGTACGCTGTGATGTAAGTCATGAACTTTTCATTGTAATTTTTTGTGAAACAAATATTAAGGAAAATCAGTTATGAGTTTCAATAGAAATATCAAATTACTGCTTTAATTCGTATAAAAAAGCAAATATTTTTACATAAACTAAACTTATTTCACAAAATATTCTAAATAACTAAAATTAAAGGCCACCCAACATTGGTTTTCTGCCTGGCCAGGCCTCTTTTGCATATTTCTTCTTCTGAGGTTCAGAGCTAGTTTCCACACGATCTTCAAAGTGTCCTACAATATTGAATGAAAAAATAAAACGGTTTATTAACAAAATCAAAATAAAACCTTTAGAACTGTTAGGAAATGGAGCAGCAGAAATTTTAATTGCATTTGTTTCTGGTGTCACATCAGGTGCAGGATTTGGTAATAATAAACCTAATTTAGTTCCCATAACGACGTCAACATCCATTAATTTAGTTCCAGAACTTGTACTTGGATTATGTTGATGTTCGGTAGTTACAGCTGGCAGACCATGATATAAAGATGGAATAAGTGCTGAAGGATGTAAATTTTTTACATCCGCTACATGTGAAAGAGAAGAACGAGATATTGAACTAGTTGTTGGTATTCCATGATCAATTTTTAGTTTTTTTGTTGGTACAACAGTGGTTTGAATTAAATTTCTAAATCTTCCTACATTCGGATCAATGTCTTCTGGATTTATAATAATTTCTTCATCATTAAATGTAACATTTTTTCGTTTTCTAGAATTTTTAATTTGACTTTGCTAAAAGGAAAAATAATAGACAATATTTTATTTTTATGACATTAAATTTATCGAATGTTATAAAAATTTTAAATTTTTACTTTTCTTATATTGTCATCTGTTATTCCAAGCATTGATATTCTCCGATTATGGGCAGTGTTATATTCAGTTAGGTTCTAAAATTAAGTCATTAAAAATTTTAAAATCATTTGGAACGTGTTCTAGTATTTACATCAACTTCATTTTGCGTTTCTGGTAAACCTAATAACGCTCCTTCACTTTCATTTAAAGGAATTTCTTCTAATATTGAACTTCTTAATGTAACTGATGGACGTTCCCTAAGTTATTATTTTTAAATAATTTTATTTATATAAAATATGTCCCTTATTACCTTAATATATATTTTCTGGTAGAAGCACCAAAATGAAATGTACTATTTATTTGAAGTTGTGTTGGTTTATGTGATTCTATGCGCAGTGAGCCGATAAAGGTTCCATGAGCTAGTATAGTAAATATAAGAGAAACAAAAATTATTTATAGAAAAAGAAAAATATTTTATAGAGCCAAAAATTAGTAATTACGAAATGAATGCAATTACTTTTAGACAAAAAATTATTTTAATTATTAAATTATAATTGATTTTCCAATTTAATATAAATATTCACTTAAAAAGTTTTTAACTTTTAGCAAAAATAAATATATTTACTTGATCCTAAATCAACTAAATATGCTATGTTTAAATGTTTGTGGTATAAAAAAGCTGCATGCACTCGAGAACATGATGCATGATCTATGCAAAAATCATTCATTTGTGCGTTCCTTCCAAAAAGATAAAATTTTTTTTCATCAATCATAAGTTTTTGTATAAGTTTATCTTCTTTTAAAACATCCAAATGAAGTCCTGTTGGAGGTTTTCCTGCCCTAAAATTTACCAATTCTCAATGTTTTCAAATTAAATTTTTGACTACATACCAGTTTGGCGGCTCGTAAGAATTTGCCATATTATAGAAATTTCAATTAAATTTATTTTTTCTCTTTTAAAATCACTCCTTTTTTAATATTCTTTTTAACATTACATATTTTTATTATTATTTATCATATTTGGATTGGATTAGATCAGGACTCAATAAGTTAATTCAATCAAATCAATAGTAATTACTAATTACTAATTAGTAAATATATTGTTGTCAAAATTGACATGAGTAAAGCTAGCACCGCTTTTGTCTGAAAATATTTGATAAATTTTTAAAACGTTAATTATTTGATTATTATTTATTTAGATTAAATTTTTTTTACTTAAACACTTCAATTTTAGTATCATCAGGAATTGAAAAAAATAATTTAGTTTATATGTAAAATAAGTGGATTTATTTTATTCAAAATTAAATAAAAGCCATTACCTTATAAATAAGCTAAAAATTGTTGTTGCAATTTCATTTTATGTCAACCCTAGTTAAGTTGTACAACTGTTTTGTTATTTTTAACCACAAAAATTGCCGACTGCCGTAGTGCCGTACATTAGTTTAGTAGATTATTCTCCCTATTCTGTTTATGGTTTACATAGTATATAGTAATTTATTTATCAAATATTAATAAAATGAGGTCTACAACTCCTCCTACACATTTAATTACTTTAAAGGATCAAATTTATTGTTTTGAGATATGTGGAAATGATTTTGCCCATTATTTAATTGCAATAGCTGTTTCAAAAAAAATTATTTTGGCACTACTGAAATTTCCAGTAAAATTAAAAATTTTTATAATGTATATTATTAACATTGCTATTAAAATTACTATATATTTTTAGGAAGAAACAGAATCAGAATCATTTGAATATTTACCAGTTAAAGAGCTATATCATGAATCTCGATGTCATGCAGTTTCTTTTTCCCCTTCAACTTCATTGGCTTGTTTACCCAAAATTGTGACATTATGTACAGCTGGAGCAGATTTTATTTTGAGAATATTCAGAAGTGATTTACAAAACAGTGATACTGTTCAAGAATTGAAAGGTGCTTAATATGAAAAATATATAAAGAATCAATTAGACTTTATGTTTTCAAATGTAAATTAATAAACTTTTGTAGGCCATACTAATTATGTGAATGATTTGGCTTGGGAGTCTGAAGGTGAATTTTTGGCCTCTGTTAGTGATGATCATACATGTAGAATATGGAGTAGCGCAAACAATTTTGAATCAGTAACCACGTTTTGCTTAAATTCAGCTGGAATGTCAGTAAATTGGCATCCAGAAGAACCAAGTAAAGTTTTGGTAGCTGAGAAAAACGGTATTATTCATTTATACAATGCAAAGTCACAGCAGGTTATTTTGTCATTAGAATCACCTAAAACACCATTAATGAGTGCAGATTGGTCAATACACAATAGAATGTATGTTGCAGCATTATGCGGAGGAGATATAGTTACGTGGGATTTAAGAAGAACTTGGTAGGTAACTAACAATAATTAAATATAATTTGTTTTTATAAATAAAGTATGTGCAGTCGTCCTGCCGATATAAAACAAATTCATGAAGATGGTGGTCGTGTAGTAAAAATTTCTCCAAATACGGATCAAGTTACAGCCAGTGTTGGTAGACCAGATATAACACTGAAGGTGTTGACGGCAAAATCACAAATTCCTTTAATCGAAGCTACATTAAAGCTATATGGTGGGCTAGCTTGGCACTCTAGACTTCCTTACATAGCAGCTGCATTTGATAGGAAATTATGCTTTTGGAAAGTTCTAACTAAGTAAAAAATTGCATTTTTTTTTGTTATATTAAAAATTTTTCTTAATAAATATTTTTTTAAATTCAAATAATATTTTTTAACAATTTAAGACCCGTTCAACGAAGCCAAGTATTCATTATATTTTTGCTCCTGTTGTTGCTGCAATTTTTGTAACTTTTTTAATTGACCTTTGCTTATTTCCTTTCCGTGAATGTCGAGCGTAGGAAGACCCTATATAAAATTAAAAAATATTTATTTTATGAAATTTTTACTTTGTACTAAATTTACGTTTGTATCAAATGCTGTGTATTTTTCTGTTTCGTGTAAAAACATTTCTTTTGGATTAATTTTTTTTTGAGCTTCTTTTACAGCCAATGCTTTTTCAGCAGCAGCTTTTTTTCGTTCTTTCTCTGCTGCCTTTTCCAACTCTACTGCTTTTTTAATGGCTCTTTCTTTTAAAAGGGTGTCTTTATCAACCAGTTTTAAAGCAAATTTACCATTTTCTTTGTCTTCCAAACGTACTCCCAAATTTACAAGAGTTTCATCTCGCAATTCATCACATAATTTTAAAATTTCAGTGGCCTTTATTTCTTTAGCCTTTTCCCTGATAAGATTTCTAAATTCGGCTGTAACGCTCAAATAGGGTAATACAGTATCTTCTAGGTTACCCGATGTTATATTTTTGTTTTCACCAATTGGAAAACCAATTCCACCACGTGGACCATCAATAGCACCAAATATGTGTAAAAGATCTGTGATATAAAATGCAATTTTGCGTAAAAAAAGTTTATTAAGTTTAGATTTATTATCTCGGATGTATATATTGCTTGCAGATACTAAATCACGAATTAAATCTAAAGCACTTCTTGTGTCAATATTATCTAGAAGAAAAAAATTATTAAAAAAAATTATTTTTTATTAAAAATTAAAATAAATTATAAAATACCGCAAAGCGCATTATGTATAGCAACCCGAGTATTATCATATTTTTGTTGTAGAAACTTTTCTTCTTCATTCCAACTATCAAAATGCTGACTTGGATTTTCGGTTGATAAAATTCTTGTTAAATCTTTTACGTTTAAAAAGAATTCCTAAAAATATATAGTTTTTTATTTATACCAATGTAAAAAGACGAATTTAAGTACATTTAAAAATTTTTCATATTGTACAGCCATTTCTACTGTATTATCTGAGTAATCCAAAGTATCTTTCCAAGAGTGTAATAGAAAAACTAATCTTAATTGAGTTGCTGAGTGGCTATTTAAGGCTTGTTGAATTGTTATAAAATTTTTTAATGATTTTGACATTTTACATCCTGCAATTGTTAAATGTCCAGTATGTAGGAAGTATTTTACCCAATCATGTCTATCAAAATGTGCTTCAGATTGAGCTAATTCATTATCGTGATGCGGAAATTTTAAATCAACTCCACCAGTATGTATATCTAAAGTTTCACCACAAATATCTGAAGCCATAACTGAACATTCAATATGCCAACCAGGTCGCCCTTCTCCCCAAGGACTCTCCCATTTTGGCTCACCAGCTTTGCTTTTTTTCCATAAGGCAAAATCATTTTCAGATTTCTTATCTGTAAGTCTGTCTTCGGCAATCGAAAGATCTCCTTCACCCTCATGAAGAGATTTTAAATCCCCATATGCCTCTGGAACTAACTTGGCATAATGGTGTTTTTCTTTTTTGTCAAAAGTATTAACGTCAAAATACACTGAACCATTGGCTTCATAAGCTAAACCATTTTTAATTATTTTTTCAATAAATTTTATAATTTGCGGAACATATTCACTAACTCTTGTAAGAACATCAGGAGGTAAAATCTAAAAATATATATGTATAATTGAATTTGAAAGTAGTTAATTAACTTATTAAAACAAACATTTAAAGCTTTCATATCTTTATGAAATTCATCTTCCCAGTAACGTGGCAGTGTTTCAAAAATTTTATTATCATTAATAAAGCTTCCTTCTTTAGAATCTAACCAATCAGAAATTAAATCCTTTGCTTCTGTTAGAAAATTTTGTTTAGAATTTTCAATTTCATCAGCATTTTTTGATTTCACAGCTTTCATTACTCTGTCAACAGCATTAGTCATTTTTTGTAACATTTTATCAAACATGATTTTCTTATCGGGATCGGTATTCTTTTCCACCGTGGCATTGAACTTATCTAGCATATCTTTTTGATCTAGTAAAATTTGTTCAAGTGACTGAACATTTTTAACATATTTTTCATAAAGAAAGTTTTGTCGAGCTCTTTTAATAATTTTATCATCAATATCAGTAATATTCATTACATATTGTACATTATATCCAAAATAATCACTTAGGACACGTCGTAAAATATCAAAAGATATGTAAGATCTAAAAATATATTCCATAAAACTAATATTAATTTATATGTAATTTTTTTTTACCTTGCATGTCCCATATGACTTGCGTCATAAACTGTCGGTCCACAGCTGTACCACTGAACATTATTTCCATTAATAGGATTGAATTCTTCTTTTTGCCGAGTTAAACTATTGTATAAATAAAGTTTAGACTGGTTTTGAGTGTTTGGAGGAATCCATGTTGGCTGAGATCTTTTAGCCATGGTACTGAAAGTTTTATTTTATTTGGAAGTTATCCTAAAAGAAAGATTATATTGTAATTGTACACCGTGTAGTACACGTTAATAATACCAATTAGAAAAGAATAGATTTGTCAATTTTAGTTTACTTTTATGAAATATTACTTTTATGTTGACTGGGCTGTCGCCTGACGGCTGTCGGCAAATTAGAATGTCAAATGTGAAATTTGCTGTAGGTAAGTTTATTTAATATAAAATTTTAAGATTTTAATAATCCGTTCCGTTCTAAATATAACAGTTGTGCAGTTAAAAAACATATAAAAATAAAGTGACATACATAATTTCATTTATTATTTTAAAAAGAAGTTGAAAATTTTGATTTATTTATTATAATGAGTGTCAGTTGATTGCTATTAATTTTGTTTAAAAACTAATATTGAAACAAAAATATGAATAGGAATAGTTAAGGAAATTGTATTAATTTAATATCAAATTATGATTTTATATAGTGGTATGCATACATACATAACATAAGTATTTATTTTCGAATTATCACAATTTCTTCAGTCAAACTTTTCGAAAACACTTTGACGTCTTCTGTTTTTTTATTGTTTTTCTTTCGTAATTGAATTGTCACAGCCAAGACGTGGTTGTTTTCCACAGTGGCTTTTTTTTAATTATAATTAATAAATAAATCTCGCTTAAAAATGGCAATTAACTCACCACCAGTTTTTATAGATTTATCTCTTGATGAACAAGTAAGAAAGTTTTTTTTATTTAAAATATCAATTGTATGAAAAAACCGTAGGAAAGGTTATGTTGAATGTATTGCTTCAACTACCGAAGAATTTACAGATCAGCATTTTTAAAAATTTAAGTGCTGAATTTTATTTTATTTATTTTAAGGTTCAAGAATTAAGAAAATATTTCAAAAGTTTGGGTGCTGAAATTACTTCTGAAAAATCCGCTAAAGGAATTGAAGATGATTTACATAAAATCATTGGTGTATGTGATGTGTGTTTCAAAGATGGTGATCCAGCAGAAATCGATAACATCTTAAACAGTATTGTTTCAATAATGATCACGGTAAGCTTATTGCATATAAACGTGGTATATATAATATTTTTCATTGTGTAATTTAAGATTTCGTTAGATCGAGGTGAAAATATTGTGTTAGCATTCTGTGAAAAATTAACAAAGGCTCCAGATGTAGCATTAGCCAGAGTTTGTCTTCATTCGTAAGTAACAAAAAATTAGAATTAAAAATAATTTTTTTGTATAAAAAAAATTAAAACTAATTTTAGATTATGGCGTTTATTTAACAATCTTGATGTAACATCACCACTTCGTTATCATGTATATTATCATTTGGTGCAAGTAGCTAAAAGGTGTAATCAAGTGAATGAAGTTTTTAATAGCGTTGAAAAATTAAAAGCACAATTTACTTTATGTTCTGTATCAAGTGAGCAAATGCAGAAACTTTATAGATTACTTCATGAAGTATTACGTGACTCAAACACTGAATTATCGGCTAAAGTAATGATCGAGTTACTTGGAACTTATACTGCAGAAAATGCATCAGTTGCACGTGAAGATGCAATGAAATGTATTGTGACTGCTTTAGCTGATCCTAATACATTTTTGTTAGATCCATTATTATCATTGAAACCAGTTCGCTTTTTGGAAGGTGAATTAATTCATGATCTTCTTTCAGTTTTTGTGTCTGAAAAGTTACCTGCATATCTAAAGTTCTACAATGATCATAAGGAATTTGTAACATCCCAAGGCTTAAATCACGAACAAAATATTAGAAAAATGCGTTTATTAACTTTTATGCAGTTAGCTGAATCAAATCCTGAAATGTCTTTTGAACAATTGACTAAAGAATTACAGATTAAAGAAGCTGATGTAGAACCCTTTATTATTGAAGTTCTTAAAACAAAATTGGTGAGATGTCGCTTAGATCAAGCAAATCGTAAAGTTCACATTTCAAGTACCATGCACAGAACTTTCGGCAAACAACAATGGGTACAGTTGAGAGATTTGTTGCAAGCGTGGAAAGAAAATATAAGTGGAGTTGAAGAAGGTTTAAAAACAGTGACTGCGGCTCAATTGGATATAGCACGGAAACAAAAATTAACACATTGAAAAAGCTCCAGAATATTTTTTTTATTTTAAATTAAGTCAGTTTAAAGAAATAAATTAAAAAAAAATACAAGTATTTCCAAGATTTTTATAACAACAATGAGTAAAATCTATAATAAAGTTATATTCCGCTTTAGAATAAAAACATTTGATTCCTTTTTATTTGATTTATAATTTGAAAGGAAATTTATCATGAAATAAAATTCAATGCACGAATTGATAGTTTGTTAAGTTCTTAATTTACCAGTTTTGTTAAACTTAATTTTTATCATTTCAACTGTTCTCTGAAGGTTTCATGTTATAAAGCAAAGCTGCAGCAAGATAAATTTCAGTTATTTATTTGGGCTCTTATTGTCTTTGCATTTACAAATTTACAACTTTATGAGGATTTGCAATACCAAATAATCCAGCTTTTATTTTAACAGGTTAAAATTTTTTATATACATAAATAAAATATATCAATATTTTATCAAAACATGTTACAGCGTTAGTAGAGGTAAGTTTTTACTAATTATTACTAAAAAATACTCTTTTTATTTTTATAATGGAAATATATTGATAACTAGCCACGCAGTTTATAGTATATTGATAAGAAATAGAGAAAAGAAAGGATGTAAAAGGTATTTAGAATTTTTGAATTTGATGTTAATTTATTTAATTTTTTTATTGGATTTTTTTTTTTTTTTTTTCCTTTACATTTATTTCAAAACACGAATAATAATGAGAGATTACAATTACAAGTAAAATTACAGATACAATTATAACCTCTACAATACACGTATTTTCAATAAATGCAACTCCTGTTGGAGCATAAGGCGGAAACAAACTCCTTCCATCTATCTCGATCTTGCGCTATTCGCCTGACTTCTGCCCAATTCTGCTACCGGGTCCCTGCTAAGACCGTTCTGACCCAGGTGTTGCATAGTCTTCCGCGTCTTCGTTTTCCCTGAGGATTCCATTGAAATGCCTGCTTACCAATATCATCGTCCGGCTTCCACCGCCATTTTCTACATAGGATTTCTGTTGCTATTTGTTTGCTGGCAGTAAGTTAGAAGATCCTGGTTTGAAATTGTATTAGGCCAAAATATCCTGCATATTCTCCTCCTCAGACACCTATTAACAAAACTCCGTAGTTTTCTGTATATGTTCTCTATGACTTTCCAGGTTTCTCGAGTTAAATAAGGCCAGATTACTACAGATTTGTTTTTAATATCAATTGTCAGTGGTGTCTTTTTTTTTTTTTTATTATCAGGATACTTGTTTCTAGTCGCATTAGCTTCCTTTTGCTACAGTTTATTTTTAATCCAACATTTTTAGCATTAATAATAAGTTTTTTTTAATTTTGAGCTAATACATGGTAAACTGTGCGACATGAGGCGAATATCATCAGCGTAATCAAGTTCACCTAGTTTTTCGAATGGGCGCCACTGTATTCCATCAGATAATTAGGCGTCGGTTTTTCTGATTACACTGTCTAAAACTATCAGAAACAGTATGGGGGAGAGTACGCAACCTTGACGAACTCCGTTATTTATTGTAAATTCATCCTAGTATTTCGAGACAATAACGGTCCATTTCCCGGCATACTTGCGCAAGTTTTTATGGTTCCGTGAGCGTTCGAACATTCCATGTTGCAAATCTTGTTCTTTTAAGAAAGCCAAAAGTCGTTACCGAAGAATCTGTTAAATTTCCGAGGCTTGATTCCGTTTCATGTGTAAATTAATTTTTACGGATTAAATTAATTTCTGCGCAACCCATATGGGTGGCTCCTCTCATATTATCACAATTTATTGGTGCATTTATTTACGCAATTGTAATATAAAATTGTTTCTCCATTTGTAAGACACCGATCTAGGGATAATAGATATATAGACTCAAAGGTATAAATCGGTTCGTTATCGAGCTGGATATGTGTAAAATTTATATTTTATGATAATTTTCAGGTTCATTTTTGCTTTTGGTTAAAATCGGACCAAGGCTTTGGGTAGTTGCCGTACAAATTTTTTTAAACAATATTCCTTTAAAACTAATAAAACTACACACGATATGGTACATAAGAAGACAAGCACTTCTACGAAGTTTTATAAAGTTAAGGTTTATTTTTCGGGCTGCCGCCGTATAAATTTTACAACTCGCTTACATATCTTCAGAACTAATTACACTGCGAATTTGTAAATAAAAGTAGGCAAGTAAAATAATATGGCAAGTCCGTTTGAAAAGCTAAAATTGGCAATTAAAGTAATAGGGAAAGTGCTTTGGCAAAGTTGGACATTACTCGAAACAACTTTTGGGGTGGTCGTTTTAATTTTTTTTATTTCTTATTAACACGTATATAATATGACTCCCTGTTCCTACATGCGCCTATAGCATAGACAGTCTTATTAGCGTAATAGTTGAACAGTTACCAATAAAAAAAATAAAAAAAAATATAGTTATAAAATTAATACATATAGTGTGCTGGCCCACATCTGAAAGGAAATGTATTGCATGCCTTTGCAAATACATATTTAATAAGTAAATAAATAAAAAATTAAAATTTCGATAAATTAAATTTATAATGTTTATGTGGTATTAAATAAATCTTAATTGAATAATTACAAAAACAAACCTTAGTACTCTTTTAATATAATTTTCCAGTATATTTCTAAATTTTTGTTTTCAATTTGTTTAGCTATATAGAAATTAAATTTTCCATTAATAGTTAATGTTAAATGTTAAAAGGTAATGTTGTCGTACGACATGATATTTCAATTTTTGGTTATAATATTGCTGACTTATTGTATGAATGGATGGGCGGCTATAAATTGTAAACTTGAGCCATCATATTGCGGATTTCTTATATTTACCCTCATCGGCATTTTGTTTAAATTAAAAAGAGAAAAAGAAAAATTAATAACGTTATCAGAAAACTAATATTAAAAATAAAAAAAAAATGGCCATTTAAAAAATAAAAAAATGAAACTCAAAAGCTTTTATATAAGTGTTTTCCCTTTTTATTGCTTACAACATTATAATCGTATCAGTGAATTGATGCCTCGCCTCGTCTCGCCTCGTCCTCTTTCCTAAAAACAATAAAGAAAAAAACAAGAAAACTTGGAAACTGACATAGCATTACAACATCACATCATCAAATTTATCAAGTTTTGTCATTCAAAAGAAATCTTGTGTCCTGTCTCGTTAATTATTAAAAATAATCACAAAATTTTTTTTTTTTTGAATTCTTAATAAAAGAAAAAAAATTTAATGTAAAGACGTTAAAGCAGGGGTGAAGAAGTGGAATCAAGTATTTTAATTTTATCAATTTTTTTAGAAAAAATGAAAAAAGAAATCTTGTTGAAGACAATGTATACAGTATTTTTTTTATAGAAAAAATAAAAAAACAAAATAAAAAAAAAGAAAACAATTAAGTAGCGCTGATACCAAAACTTTTATATATACATATATATTTATAGATTTTAAGTAATATATATTACTGAGATAACAATTGCCAAAAACTTAATTCATTAAAACATGTATTGAAAAACTTTTCGCAATGTCTTAATATTTAGCCAGAGTTTTGAATAATTGTTTAAATAAGTCTTTATAAAGTTTAAAATTCAAGTCAAACCAATTCAGGTTTGTTCTTAATTTTAAGTACCTATAGCTTCTGCTTGCCTTGCCTTTGTTATTTTATAGCTGAAATTAAGTTCTCACCACCTTTAAAAAATTGGCTTATTGGTTTGATTTCTTGTTCCATTAACTGTTTAGACCTGAATTCTCTGCCTTGGCCAATATTTAAAAATGATATTGGATTTTCGAAACTGCGTAATGTTTAGAGGCAGCAAGGTAATTATCCCCAATTTAATGAAGTTTCATATTTAATGAAATTTAATTTTTCTTTTTGCCCCCATAAGTATGTTACATAGTGAGACAGAAGAATTAGAAATCAGAAATCAATATACTAAATTTATATGTATAATATTGTATAATGCAATGATATATATATATATTCATATATTTCAAGTAAAGAAACAAAAGTGATACTCAAGTTATCAAGTTTTTTATCATTAAATTTTCGCGATAATCGACTACAAAAAAAAAAAATTTTCAATAGAAAATAAAAAGAAAATTAATGCTTTTAAATAGACACGTATTTTATCGTAAAAAAGGACATTGATAACATTTATACTAATATAAGTGATGTAAAATATAGTGTGGATATTTACAAAGATATCAAAATTTAGTAATAAAAGACAATATAATTTAATATTATTATTAATTAGATATTAATTTTTGATTTTATTGATTCTACAAAAAAAAAAAAATAAAAAAAAATGTAAAAAGTTCAATGCAGAAAGAACCAATTTTAATTGTTTAAGAAATGAACAACCTATAAAATTTTTATTTATAGATTTTTCACAAGTAATTCTTTTTAATTTCTATTTTTCAAGAAAAGATCATTTTGGTGTGGTTGACACACGTTTACTCATTTCTTTTTGAATTTAGTTGAATCTAATTGAAAAAAGGATTTCATATACTCCTTAAATATATTTCTTGTTTGTTGTTGTTGTTTGTTATGGGGGATAGTATGTGTCCCATTGTAAATCCCACTTGCAATACTTTTTATTAATTTATAAGTAATTTTAATTATTTTATTTATGTTATATATTTGTATATATAAATTATATTTGATCACCAAGGTGATTTGTAAAGAAAAATTCTTTTTGAACATTTTTTCGAACACGAACCTCCTTGGTTAGTAAGCCAAATGCTTATCTTAACTCACCGAGGCCCCAAGTTTCATAAGCTTTAAAAAAATTATCGAAGTATTAAAAACTCTCACATTAAAACTCTCTAAATTTAAATGGTGTCAATAAAATGTTATGATTGGATTGCATTTATTTTAATTTATAGTTTATTTATAGAATTTATAAGAATAATATTAATAAGCGATCACTTTTAAGTAATTTTTTTTGCGCTATTTTCAAATTTTGATTTGTACGGTTCTCGAACTTGCAGTCTTTGGTTAATAATCCATGCGTATTTATTTTAATTTGTAAAATCCAAAGTTTGTTATGGTACATAATACCGTAATTTGTTATGGTAATAATTTTTTCATACATTAATAATCCACCAATGTGTTTTGAATGCGATTAACATTATTAAATATCTATAGCCATCTACTGTTACTTCATTGCACTCAATATCATCTGTTAAGTGCGTTCATTTAATAATATTAAATCTAAAAATTTATTGTTATTTATAAGTTGTGTTATACAGCCAAATTTCAAGATTTCAGCAACTTTTTATGAGGGGGCTGGCGGTGAAAGTTTTCCTTGTTTTACATACTCTGTTGTTGATATATTTAAGAAAATTAAAAATCAAGGCAAATTTTTAGAGTTTAATATACAAAAATAGGGTATACCCGATTTTAAATTAAAAGAGATTTTTAAAATAGTTGAATTTAAAATCAGAATTTAAAAAATTTTGAAGAGTTGCAGCCATTACTATTTTAAATACTTGATTCCTGTAGAATTATTTATACATACATATTATAATTAATCTCCTTGCATAATATAATGTAATAACGTAGAAATAAATCCAGTTTATCCAATTTAGCCTTGGGATGGGCTTTTTGGCATTCATATCGTTAAATAATGAAATAAATAAATTCATACAAAAATTCATTAAAATCGGTTGAGATTTCATAATTAACTATAATAGTTATAACCATCATTCGTTATCATTTAGAAATCATTCGACAAGACGTAGGTATTTTATAGTCGCTATGATAACGCAGGTGGAGGTATAAATTATTACATCAAATATGCCCTAAAAGTAAAAGAAAAGAAAGATAATAATGATAGTCTATGATAGTGAAATTTACAAATACCTCACCAATATCATTTCTGAGTGTCTTTTCTAAAAAATATGACCCTGACTATTACAGAGAATCGAGGAATTAGGTATAAAAAGAGTACCATATAATTTAATCAGAAATTTGTGACAGACAAAGAGATAGTAAGCTAGGTAAATAAAAAATGCGCCGAATCCGTAGTGCTTAAATATGGTGTACCGTAGGGATCGAACCTTGGTCACACATCGTACCATCTTAACATACGCAACTTTAAGTATGCAGGTATCAAGACAGCGTACAACATCTTTACGGATACACATGTCTCTTATACAATGCAAAAACATGATAAACCTGAAGAATAAAATTAACAACGACCTTAATAACTTTTCACGTTGGGCAGCAGCGAAAAAGCTAAGAATCAATGAATTGAAAACTAAATTAATGATATTTTGACAGAATTAAAGATAGAAAGAAAAAGTTTACATTAAAACCCAAATATTATATTGATCAATAATGTTGTATTGGAATCGGCTTCAACGGCCAAACATCTTGGAGTGCTAACTGATCACAAACTGCTTTTGGAATTCGCATGTTGAACTGGTCTGCTCCAGGATAACTCCATTAATTGGTGTATCAGAAGAAGAGCTAATCTCCACCTAGCCTGGAATATAGCAAGGATGCTGATCTCAATTAAGATACAAAATAATTAACTGGTCATCCTATTCGGATTTGCAGGTAAAACTAACAGGTAGATAAGCTAACAAGCCGAAATGTATGCGGAAACAAGGTTCCCTAGAATCAGGGAAATAATTATATGTTTAAAGTAATAAATAGCCACGCAAAGCATAATTTAAAACTGCAAATTAGAGGTCAGAATACGGTGAATTTTTCACAAAATCGTTTTTATGCAATAGCCGTCATCGCTATTTAAATCCAGTCATTTTAGTCCACGGGTTCTAGTACTTGCCATACAACTTTTTTTTTTTATATGAGTATTATACTCTGTACTTATTAAAGTTGGGTGTCTGAAATTTTGCAAAAAGTAGTTTAGTTTTATGGCCAAAGTTTTGCAAAATTTGGTTGGTCTATGCAGTGGGTTCAAGTAGCTGCCAATCAACTTCTTATTTTATATGAGCATTACTCTATACCTATTGAAGCTGGGTGTCTGAATTTTTGCCAAAAATAGTTTAGTGTATTGGCCAAAAGTAACTGCAAAATGTGATTGGTCTACTAAGGGTTCGAGTAGCTGCCATACAACTCCTTCTTTTATATGACCATTACACAACACCTAATAAAGCTGTTTGTTTGAAATTTTGCCAAAAGTAATTAACCGGATGATATAATGTTTATATTACGGTCATATGGGTATCCCAGAGTTGACACAGTTTACTCTACTACACTCTTCCTCGTTTTCAATAATTTTAAATTTAAATTATTAATGATAAAAAATAGTATGAAAGTCATTGCTCAAATATATTTTAATGGATTGATACTATACTTAAATAAGTTTGGAATCACAGAATGATTTTTATTTCCTATCTTTCAAAATCTTTTCTCTTATTTTTGTGCAAATCTTTTTTAAAACTTTTAAATATTTTTAAGAAAATAAAACACTACATGCATTTAAATTTTTTGTAAAATACCGGATACTACAAATATTTAAAACATAAAATAGAAATTTTGTGACAAAAGTAATTAATCAAATAGTCTAGAAACATTTTTTAGTTGTTTATAGAATCTTTTACAGATTAAAAGTTGAAAAGAACTTTTAAAAGAAAAAGGAAACTTTCAAAACAAATTTTTCTTTATTAGATTATTAAACAGGTTTTTTTTTGGTTCAAATTGTTGTCTAATTTTAAATCTTTATTAGATTTACCCATCTTAAGTACTTTTAAATATCTTCTAATGTGTTATAGTTGAAGAAATTAGAAATGAAGTGGTGGTAAATTGTCGATTTTTTAAATGAAGGCCCTCTGGTTCAAACCTCTGTCATATCCATTAAAAAATATCATAAAATCGTATATATCATAATATTAAAGATCGAATATATAAAATTATAATAAATGTGAGTCTTGTGTAAGACAATTGGGGAGCACCAAATTTAATATAAGTAGATCCATAATTTTATAAAATAGTTTGCAGCCGAGTACTCGACGGTTTTGTAAAAATAACGATTAACAAAATTGAAGCTTTGTCCAAATTGTGAATAAGGGGACAAGAATTAAAAAAAATAATTATTTCTAAAACATATCAAACCACCATTAAAAAATAATAAGACTTTTACGTGGTGTCACTTTTATTTTTGGAGTATAAAATTTCTAGCCTTTTTATCTAAATAAAAATCAGTTATAAGTCCATTCCTATATTAAAGCTTTATTTTGCAAAGTCCTTATTCATATATCGTTTACTAAATTTTACCGCAGAGTAGATAATTTTTTAATCCTTCAAAAGTGTAAGGATTTCTTTAAAGTGGACTATAAAGAAATTTAACCAAAAAAAAAAAATATTTATTTTTTTTTTTAATGAACGTAAAACATTTTAGAAAATTAAAAATGGCGGTGAAAATTATCTTAATAAGAAAATAAAAACAAGAACATAATGACAATAATATAAAAAAAAAAAACATAAATGAAATCTCTTCCATCAAGACTTAATTTTTCACGACAAAAAAAAAAAAGAATAATTTAAAAATTCCAGGGATATTTTTAAGTACCATCTATTTGTAGCTATATGTACATTCATTTAAATATACGTAAGAAACGTATTCTTTATGAAAAAAAATGAGACTGGACAGGGAAAACAAACAAAAAAGGTTTTAACATTTATCTTGTTTTGTAGTTGTTTTTTGTTTTTTTTTTTTGATTTTTTTCTTTGTGTTTAAATTTTATTTTTCCAAATATCCTTTTTTTTTTGGCTTAATGGTTACTTTTTTTTTCTAATGGAATTTTATGTAGGCTTCCTCACTCTTTTTATTTTTTTTTGTGATATTTTGTTTTTATTTTTCTGGCTATTATTTATTTTGATAATTTTTTTTTTTAAACTTTCTAAAACATATTCTTTTAAGAAAATTTAGCTTGACTTGCTTTCTTTTCGTTGATTATTTTTATTTTTCTCCTTCTTTCAATTCTTTGAGGAGCATAGAGCTTCCACATAACCTTTTTATCTCACTATTTTTTTTGTATTTTCTGTCCCTACGGATAAGGTCAATATTGCATGAGGTTTTCCGACACTTTATGCTCCTTGCAGATTTAAGTTTAGTGTTGGTCGAGGAATTATTTTGGTAATCGTCTTCTCAGTGTTTGACCCATCCACTGCCATTTCTGCTCTCCATATCTGCATAATTACAAGTTATTCTTTTATCATTAACTATAATCCTGCATTACTTAACTTTCCTAATCAGAACAAATTGAAGATATAGAACTATATCATTGGTTTATAAATACCTGAATTTTACCAATGTTTTGAATTTTACAAAGTGATCTATTTTATATATGCTTTGAATTACTTAGCTTTGTGTTTCTTGCAAAAAGTGCATTGCAGATCTTTATACTAATATATGAGTAAAATGTTTTAATTTCTTAGCTATAAAACAATCCTTAGAGAGGAAAAAGGTTTATGAGTCCTGAATATACAAATATCTTATTAGTCTTTTAAAATCCTAGACATTACAATTAATTATAATTTTAAATACTTTTCAGTATTAGTCTTCTACTTGATAAAGTATATGTTTTCGTATTACAATGTTGAACTTATTGCTTGGTGCAAAACTTATTCATTTAAAATTTTACGTGAACTATTCTTTGTTATGGTGAAAAAGAAACCTCCTTTTCATCAAAATGTGATAGTCTAATCTTAATGTAATCATTCAATTGATCTAATAAGACTTTCGTTAACATTTTACTTTGTGGCAAGCAGTCAATATTTTGAAAAGTCGACATTTAGTACAATCGACACAAATTTTAGAAAAAATAGTCGAAATTTTGTCAGCCGACTTAATGAGAGTCTACCTCCCTTATGGATCCCTATTATTATAGATAATAGTCAAAAAACTGTTATTTTGGCTAATAAAAATTTTTTCTAAACAAATATTTGTTTTTCACTACCGGATTCAATACGAAATGGGTATTGCGGTATTTTTGGGTCTTTGTTTTTTTTTTTAAATTTTAGCATAGTGATAAAATTACAAACTTTTAATTTTTAAATGGATTGGATACACATACAGAGCACATTTATTTATCGATAAGTTATAAAATCTGATAAAAAGAATAAGATCCAACACATTTTAAATTGTTCAATATTACCATAGTAACCTGGTGATAAAAACATATTAAATAACTAAGAAATGAGAATTAGTCATTATCCCATCCTCTGAAATTAGGAATCACAACGCCAAAAAAATAAAACCTTTTTCTGACTCTACAGTTCCCAAACAAAATAAATTTGAAAAACGTTTACAAAAAAAAGGTTGTAAAGAATAGCAACAAGGACGCTGACCTTACAGGTCAAAGGTCTCCGTTCAAACCCCGGACAGATTATACAAAAAAAATTAAAACAGTTATCGGGAAATTGTTAAAGTATATTGGAATAGTTTATATCTTAATAAAACAAGTAGATATATATATATATATATGTACAATATACTTGTATATGTATATGTCTCCGATACAGCCGAATAATGAACGGCTTAATAAAAATAATGAAACTGGAAAAAAAGAAACTGGAGCTTAATCAAAAATAACTCTATAATCTCTAGCCCTATACTTATTGGAGTGAAAAAATAAATAAAAAATAAAAAACAGCAACAAAGAACTACTTAGCAGTCGTCTTTGAATAGTTTAAACATCAGATGTCAATTCACTTGACGTTGTCAATATTTTCGTTTTAACATTTTCTAAAGATCTTAATGTTGTTGTTGTATCGCGATTTTGTTTTTCGCTTTTGTTTTTTTTTATACGCTTATTGTTTTTTCTTCTTTTCTTTTTCAATAAAAAATGGGTTTTTTTCTTCTCTTTCATTTTTTATTTTTTTTTTTTAATTTTTTTTATTATTTTTCTTTTTCACTTTTTATTAAAATATTCATTTGGTTGTTGTTGTTGTTGTTGTTGTTGTTGCTTTAAATGAGTTAAAAGAAAAACAAAAAATCTAAATCTTGATATTTTATACTGTGTATCAAAATCTATATAAAAAGAAAACAAAAAAGGGTGTCCTTTCGCTAATGGAAGTCCTTGATAAATTTATACTTTAACAAGAAAAGGCCTAAGAAAGTTTTAACTGTTTAACATAAAAAAAGGAAATTAACAAAGAAATGTAAAAAAAAATAAAACAAAAATAAAAACAAAAAAAAATTAAAAAGATAATTTACAAAAAACAGGACATGACTTTACTCTTTCAAAAAAAAAAAAAAAAAAAAAAAAATAACCAAAAAAGAAAGAGAATCAAAACAAAAAATAAATTAACAAAAAAATTTAAATAAAAACGAATGGTGAATTTTAGAATAGAATGATAACAAAAAAAAAGAAAACAAAGTGTAAGATAAGGACAGAAAGAGAAAAATCAACATTATTTAAAAATATCACCGCGTTCTGTGATATTTAAACAGAACGCGGAATAGGCCAGTGGGCTAAGCGTCGACCTTTAAGTTTAGGAAAACAGGCCCATATCGCGGAAACGGTCTTTTTTATAATTTTAAATCTGAGTCAGGGGCGATTGCTAATTAGATAAAAAATTAAAAACATTAATTTTGGAATTCTAATAACAAAAAATTTTTAATTACTTATATTTCATACAGCTACCTATGCTATAATAATTTCTACATTGAAAATTGATTAAAAACTAAAAATAACAAACTTTTCGAAAGTCCGAAAAATTACAGCGTACCTAATAAAACGTATGAAAAATTAAGTACTAATTATTAATAAAATTAGCTCTGCACCAAATGGCCCAAAATCAAATCTCCCAAAAATGAAAAATGAAGAACTTTTTTCTGTGGTTCACCTGTTACAGAGCTACAACTCTTGAAAAGTTGAAAAAAGCCAAATATTTAAACTATAACAAGAGTTCTATATCTGAAAACAGAACAAAGCTGATGATTTCAGCAGCCGGTACTTAGATTTACCGTTATGCGAAACTCAATTTTTAAAAAATATTTGGTCCCTTATATCTTCTGGACAGCTTAAAGAAAAAATAAGAATTTTTGGGAGGAGTTAGATCTTTAGAAATTAATTGAAGTCGTTTAAGAATTTTTTTTTGACGCCAACGGTTTAGGAGCTGTAAGAGCTCGAAAATTGGGATTTACCTACCTTTAAACAACTGTAACTTGAATAACTGTGTACTTTTTTTTATACACAGTTTAAAGCTTAACTTTATATTTCAACATGTGTCAAAGGTTTTTCTTAATTTTAAAGGGTGACATAGCTATACAGCACCCCAAAATTTCGAAAAAGCTCTAGATGTATTGTCTAAATGTATAGGGTTGCCATACGGTATTACAATTTACCGTTATTCCAAACTCATTTTATACTGTTTCATTTCCAGTATATTTCCATGTTCCTGTTATTTCATATGCCTTTGTTCATCAGAATTATAGCTGTAGCTGAAATAATACTTAAATAATTAGCAAAATAAAAATAAAAAGTATATTTATATTTAAGATATTGTTACAAATTTATGAAGAAGTTAAATAAAGGTGTATTCATACAATAGATTATATTACATAATACAATAGACAAGTTCTCTTTCCCCTCTATTCAAAATGCTATGAACGTTATTTTAAAGAAAATAATTTGTGTATATGAAGATGTTAAGCTTTGTTATTTCTCTTCCAACAAGAGACCCAAAAATTTAAGCAAATGAAACGTAATCCACCACCGATTCCATAATGAGATGGTATAAGTCCCTTGATTTTTTGGTTTCACTTATTTCCTTATGTTTCGCTGTTCTTGATACAACTAAGGATTTTTACTAACTATTAGCTTTAGCTCAGGGATGATTAATTAAATTATGATTGAATATTTTATATACATGAAAATATTTTTAAGCATTTTTATTTTTCAATCATTTATTCAGAAGAACTTTGTGATTCATAATATTGAAGATTTTATATTCTGAGTTTCAATGGAGTTAACGACTATTTTAATACAACACTTTTCTATATATTAAAAAGTCGGCTGTCCGATTCCATTAAACTTGTTAAATTTTATGGTAATATGACACCCCTTTATGTATTATACTATATAAATATAGTTATTATACATAATAATGTTTTCTTATTTTTCTAATAACACACCTCTTTATTTTTTGTTTTTGTTATCCTACACTAAATTTATATTTTTTGACTTTTTAAATTAAATTTAAATTAATGAAAAAAAAAATAATATTTACAAATACAAACAATTCAAAAGCAAAAAAATAATTCAATTCATTAATTTCAACAGTTAGTCATAATTCTGATGTAATTAGATACCATTTGCATCCCCTTAAAAAATTTCATACAAAACAATCCCAACCCAATCCTACATACAAAGTTAATTTAATTGTATAATTATTCATTGTTTCTCTCATTCATAACAATTAAAAATTTAAAAAAAAATATGGCGTCATAATTTCTCTCAACCATTTTTTTTTTATTTTTTTTTTTTTTTAATCTGCATAAAAATACCCTTAAAATTTAAAAAAAAAAAAAAAAAAAAGAGATAAGTAAACAAAAATAATTGTCTTAAATTACGTGCATATCAAGGGGTAAATTCAAACCAATTCTTTTAACCACATTAAAAAAACTGTCCAGTCATTTCATACGAGACAAAATCATTCCAAAAGTGTGGATTCATATTTTTTTTTGTGTGAGCTCTTGTTGATTTTTGATTTAATATTTTAACGTGGTTAATTAATATTCAAACAATAAAAAAAAGTGAAGATACGGTTAAAAAATTTTAATAAAAAATGAGATAAAAAAAGATTTGTTCATTTAGACACAGTGTGATTCGTAAGTTATAGTCAATTCATTTTAAACAGAGTCAAATTCAGAGTCAATTTGTCAAAAGAAAATCTAGCACACAAACAAAGGTTTTAAGACTATTTTAAGAGCGAACAGGATATGTATAGATTATAGTTTGTAGGATAGTAAACTTAGAGATTAAACTCTACAGTATTTGTACTTATTAATATTAATTTTAATTAAAAAGTAACTGATCTCATTTCGGATTTTCAATTTTAAAGATGTTACCAACCCACCGCAAAATTTACACTTGACTTTAAATCCAAATATCTCTTATCCTTCAGTGGATTTGTTGTATATATGTACTAAATTTAGAGGAGCTTAGAAAAGTAGTAGTACATCTACAAAAATTTAAGAATATAGTACTTAGTAATAAAAACTCCTAAAAAAACTCACTGTTGAAAGTATTTAAGGTGGTCATATATGAATTTTTTACACGTAATACTTTAGAAAAAGACGACTTAATGATTTTGAGTTCATCTTAGTTTAATTCCCGAATGTAAAGAAAAAGATTTGAAACGCTAAACTTTAAAGCTTGAACCCATTTTTAAGAATTTATTGTAAAATACCAAAATTAATTGAATAAACCAAAGTTCAAATTTTTCTGACGGGTTACAATTTTTTTTTAAAACTAAGTACAAAAAAATTTATAAAATTCATTAAAAAAATGGTGAAGGGTGAAACAATTCCTTTTTTTTTTTTAGTTCTTGTTTTTGACTCTTAGTAATTAAATTTTTTTTTTGTTTTATTGTAAAATATTCTAAGGGCTGAGGCTTCTGAAAAATCTATACCGTTAATTTTCTTAATCATAAACAATAAAATAAGTTTTTTTTGGTTGTTTAATTTTTTTTTTCAGAAGTTTAAAACTTTAAAACATAAATTAAAAGAGTTATGGTTTGAGATTGAGTGTCTTAAGAGTTGGTTTTTTGTTGTTGTTGTTTTTGCATTTAACAAAGGATAGAAAAAAAATCAAAAAAAAATATATAGGGTGAGAAAGTAGTAAAATTTTTTTTACTTTTTAAAGGAATTTTAATTTTAAGTTGAGGAGTTGAGAATATAAAAAACTTTATCTCCTCTTTATACTTCCAATTTAATTTTGTTTTAAATATTTAAATCTTTTGTAATTTTTTTTTTTTATAAATTGTACAATTTTAATGAGTATTTGTATAATATGAAATTGTTTGTAGGAATATCTATTAGATATATCATAGTATCATTTTTCATTGCAGAAGATAAGATTAATATAATTAATATTCATTTTTTTAATCAAGATGTTATTTTGTTTTAAAATGGTGTGGTGTTGGCTATTGTTGTTTGTAAGTTAAAAAAAAAAAACATAAATTTATATTATTAAGAATAAACAATAAGGGAAAGATAGCGAATACTGATATAAAAAAAAAGCATTACATGGGGGACTTTATATTTTTGGGGAATTTGAATTATTCGCTGTTTTTCTAAAAAAAATCAACGTTAATATAGAAAAGAATTATTTATAATATTTAAGATTTTCTATAGTTTGAGAAGACTATGTATATGTGTTTTTTTAAAAAATGATTAACGTATAAAAATTAAAAACAAAATTATTTTAGGATTGATGAAAGTTTAAAATTTTAATTTATTTAAATATGAAAAAATGCTAAAAATTAAATATTAATCTAAAATAATATTATAGTGATTTTTAATCAAGTTTCACAAACCAAAAGTTTTGAGTTTAAAGGAATAAAAAAACAGAATTATTATTTTTGAATTTAGGATTTTTTTTTGCGTTTTGTTTATTGTGCTGTGTTCCATAAAAACTATTTTTTAGAAAACAAAGAAAAGTAAAACAATTTTTAAAGAATTGTAAACTAATAAAGTTGCAGGTAATTTTCATCATTCATATGAAAAGTGTTTGCATATCCAAAATTTTTTAAAACGAGGAAGATTGTAGTAACCCTTGTTAACTTCAAGATAATGATGTTAAAAATAAATTAAACAATTAATTAACTCCTTTATTCTATTTATTAAAAAAAAATTTAAAAAAATAGAATTAAAAAAAAAAAATTTGAACCACCCATCCCATAATTTTTGTTTAAAAAAACCATAAAAATGAAATAAAATTACAAAAAAAAATTTGACCCACTCGCCCAGTTTTAATTTTATTTTTGTAGCTTCATTAGATTTACAGTTGTCGAATTGAAATTTTGTACTGCAGCTCTCTAAAAATGAAGCCGTAACATTTTGAAACTTCATATAAGTGCTTGTTCTATTATATAACTAACCGTGTGTAATTTTCATCCTCGTAGTATAATTAGTTATTAAATTTGTTTCTTTTACATGATCTTATATAGTTTGGTAAATAATTTAAAATTTTAAACGAAGCAACTCTATTTATTAGAACATTAACTAAAGTCAGAATTTAAAAGTAAATCAAAAATTAAAAAATTAACTTTGCTTATAAGTTTGAGCTGACTTTAATTAAATTAAATACTACATTTATTTTCATCATCGGGGATCATGCATGCATTTCTTCTATTTCAAAATACAAGTTAACAACGTGTCAAATTACCAAATTGCACATTTACATTTTGTTCCCACAGGCCTAAATTATTTTCTCACCAAAAAACGCTTACACAGCGTCTACATAATTTTCACAGCTTTTTTACTACATTAATTATTTTCTCACCAAAAACGCTTACTTAGCGTTTACTTAATTCCCATCAGAACTAATTCACGTGGCCCAACATATGTTAAAATTAGTATATAAGTCAATGTATTTTAGAATAAAAGTTAGTCTTAATTAGAATACGAAATTGATTGTATCATCTAATTTTATAATCGGTAATAAATCAATTGTAATAAATCAAATTGTAACTGTATAAAAAATTTTAAGTAAATAAAATTAATTTTTTTTATAAATCATAATCACGATTTGATAACTGGTGCCCGAGCAGCTTAAAGAAGTCTCTTTACGAAATATTGTGGAAATCCGAAAAAATAAAGGAAAAAAAGCAGATCGTAAAAGTTCTTTAATCAAGCAAGAACTCTAAAAAACGAAAAAACTTTGGCGTGTTGTATCTCGTACCATTAGTAGGGTGTTCACGAAAAATAAAAGAGAACGCCTAAAAAGGATATTACGAAACAACCTCTGGAGTAAAAACCGATCAGACCAGACTCAGAAAATGAAAACAACCGTTTTGTTCCTGTAAGTGTTTTTTTTATATACATACGTAGAAATATACGTAGAAAAACTAAAATTGAGGGAATTCAACGAGTAAAAATTTAAACAAACCTTAACGGTTCTCAAATTAATTAAATAATATAACATAATATAATTAAATTAGAAATAATTAAAATTAAAATAAAAAATAATAAAAAAAAAACAACAAAAGAAAGAATAATATAAAAAATACGAATAATAAAAACAGAAAAATAATTTAATTAAAATAATAATTTATCAATAAAATCAAAAAATTTCTAAATTGAAGATAATAAAACTAATTAATAAAAACTAAATAATTAATTAAAATAAATTAAAATATAAAATGGAAGGACAAATGGAGGCCATCATCGATCAACTTAAGGAAATTACCGGAGCATTAAACGCCCAGATAGCTCAAGGGAAAAGACTCGACTCAAGGCTAACAGTACTGGAAACGAAGCTAAACCAACAGGTGCAAGAAAAATTAACATCGCCAAAAAACGAGCAAGACCTAAAAGACATAGCAAGGTTACCCGACAGCGTCAAGGAATTGCAAATATTCGACGGAAATGCAGTTCAAAACGTTTCATGGGTCCACAACGTGGAAAGCATCCTACTTGATTACGATTTAGTGAAGGGCAAACCAATTTATAGAGCGATTCTCCAAGCAATTAGAGGGAAAGTTAGAGGAAGCGCTGACGCTGCTTTGATATCATATAACATATTTGACGACGACTGGGAGGCCATAAAAGCATGCTTATCTCTCCACTACGCAGACAAGCGCGACATCCGAACATTAGAAAATCAGATGAGCACACTCACTCAGGGAAGATCTACTATCGACGAATTTTACGCGAAAATAAATCATCAATTCTCGTTAATAATTAACAAAGTGAAAACTGAAAATTACTCACGAGAAACAATTCAGGTTCTGGTAGAATCACAAAGAAATCGAGCTCTAGATGTTTTTATTAGAGGAGTTAAAGGAGAACTCTCAAAATACTTAATGCTGCAAAAACCACAAACACTCCCAGAAGCATATTCAACATGCTTAGAGCTTCAAAATTATAACTGCAGAAGCTACACCTTGCATAACAGGAACGGCAGTCATATAAATTCAACTACAATGAACAGGGTCCCGAATAACAACATACGCCAACCCTTTATACCATCACGACCACAACTCCAACAGCGACCACCGCTATCACCACAGCAAAAAGTTTCCGCATACAACATCCAGCATCAAAGACCATCTGTACCTCCACCAAGACCTCCTAAACCTTTGGAAAAAATGGAAGTCGATCAATCCATGCAAACACGTCAAGTGGATTACATGAATAGACCTACGAACTACAATGATGCATACAAACGACCACCAAGTTCAAGTAATCTTCCGAATAACAAACACCAGAGATTATATCAAATAGAAACTCCATATGAAGATGAATATGAAGGCGAAGCCTTTTATGATCCTGATCATGCAGAAACTGAAGAAAACCCCGAAGAAGAAGTTCAGGAAATAAATTTTATGACGGACGCCTATCCAGCGTTCCATACCTAGAATACCACACACGAGATAAAAAAATCCTAAAATTTCTCGTTGATACGGGAACAAACAAAAACTTCGTGAAACCTGAAATCGCCACCAACGCCAAACCAGCAAATAAACCTTTCACTGTACGCTCTGCAGGAGGAAATATTCAAATCTCGCAGAAAATTGGGGGAAAATTTTTCGAAAAATTAGGAAACAACTCTTACCTAGAATTTTTCGTTTTGCCAGGACTCACAACCTTTGACGGAATAATAGGCGATGACACATTAAAAAATCTTCATGCTATAATCGACAGAAAAAACAACATCTTGAAAATCGATCCTGACATCCAAATACCATTGAAGGCTAAAATGTCAGCTCAGGTGAATGACATCGAAATCGAAGCAGAAAATTTGTCAACCGAAACCAGGGAAGAAATTTTAGCAATCATAAACCGGCATAAAAAAATATTTGGACCAATAAATGATAAAGAAATAATTGACACGGAGGTGAAGGCAGAAATCAAAACAACAACTGAAGAGCCCATATATACAAAGTCATACCCATATCCTGCTAACATGAGGAGGGAAGTCGAAGATCAAGTCAAAAAACTGCTAGACGACGGAATAATACAACCATCCAAAAGTCCGTACAACTCACCAATATGGATCGTGGGAAAAAAGCCAGAATCATCAGGAAATAAAAAATATCGGATGGTCATTGACTTTAAAAGGTTAAACGCAGTAACAACACCCGACACGTATCCGATCCCGGACATTTCCAGCACACTAGCAAGTTTAGGAGAAGCAAAATTTTTTACAACGATTGACCTTACATCAGGATTTCATCAAATAATGATGAAGAAGGAAGACATTCCAAAAACAGCTTTTTCTACAATGAACGGCAAGTACGAATTTCTAAGACTTCCGTTCGGACTAAGAAATGCACCATCGATATTCCAGCGTATGATAGACGATGTTCTCAAAGATCAGATAGGTAAAACCTGCTATGTATACATCGATGACGTCATTATATTTGGAAGAACAAAAGAAGAACACCTCAAAAACATCGAAACAGTATTTTCACGATTGGAAAAAGCTAATCTAAGGGTGAACCTAGAAAAAACCAAATTTTTAAAATCGGAAACTGAATTCCTAGGCTACTTAGTTACAAGCGAAGGGATCAAGCCTGACCCAAAGAAAGTAATGGGCATCCAAAACATCAAGCCTCCAGGAAACTTAAAGGATCTGAAATCATTTCTGGGACTTACATCCTATTATCGGAGATTCATTCGTGATTTTGCCAAGATAGCAAAACCACTAACCAACCTAACCAGAGGGAAAAACGCTCAAATTAAAGCAAATATGTCGAAAAAAGTTGATATACAACTAAACAAGGAAGAAGTTCAAGCGTTTAACAATCTAAAAAAGCTACTATCGTCTTCTGAAATATTGATATTTCCGAATTTCGAAAAACCCTTCATACTCACTACAGACGCTTCGGATAAAGCTATTGGAGCAGTATTGTCACAGGGAGAAATCGGCAAGGATAAACCAATAACTTTTATCTCCAGGACTTTGAATAGCACGGAAGAAAATTACGCCACGAATGAGAAGGAGATGTTGGCGATAGTTTGGTCACTGGATAATCTACGAAATTATCTTTATGGTGCAGGAAAAATTAAAATTCTGACAGACCATCAGCCACTAACATTTTCACTAGGAAACCGTAACCATAATGCTAAACTCAAAAGATGGAAGGCCAAAATCGAAGAGTACAACTATGAACTAGTCTACAAGCCAGGGAAAACAAATGTTGTAGCAGATGCTCTATCTAGATTGCCAACCGAAATAAACAACCTCACCCAAAGCTCTACGGACACAGCAAATAGTCCACACGAGAATAGCGAAACGGAAACAGCAAGCATTCCAGATGAAGACAATTTATCGCACACAGTACATAGCGCAGACGAGGACAGTACAAGCTTAATTCCTCATTGCGAAGCTCCAATCAACGTGTTCTTAAATCAGATAATCATAAGGCTCGGAAAAGATATGATAATATACGAGCAACCACATGCAAGATATCACAGGCACTATGTGGACGTACCAGAAATGAATCAAGATATTCTAAAAATAATATTGAAGGAGAAACTGAATCCAGGGGTAATCAACGGTATCAAGATTCCTGAGAATTTCCTTCCAATTCTACAAAGTGTTTTTAAGGATCATTTTAGCAAATATAAAATGCGAATTACACAAAAAATAGTAGAAGATGTCACACTAGAAGACAGGAAATTTACGATCATCGAAAAAGAACACAGAAGAGCACACAGAAACGCCAATGAAAACCGGATGCAAATACTGGACAAGTACTATTTCCCACATATGACTAGTAAAATCAAGAAATTTATCAAAACTTGCGAAATTTGTAACAGCAGCAAATACGACAGACGGCCAAATAAACCGGAATTACAAAAAACTCCTATTCCGAAATTCCCGACCCAAATACTTCACATGGATTTAATGGAAATACAAGGAGAAAAATATATAACATGTATCGACAAATTTTCAAAATTCTTAAAATTTTTTCACATCAAGGATCGCTCAGCTTTGCATTTAAGAGATAAAATAACGAAAGTCCTACATTATTTTACAGTTCCCGAAATGATAGTGATTGACAATGAGCGAAGCTTCATGAGTCCCATCACATTAAATTACATTAAAGCACTTGGCATCACAGTCTATAACACACCATCGCAGAAGAGCGAAGTTAATGGAAGTATCGAGAGAGCACACTCAACAATAATAGAACTAGTAAGGTGCCTCAGCAAGGAGTATCAAGACCTTTCGCAAAAGGAAATTATATACTTGGCAGTCGATCGATATAACAATACAATACATTCTGTAACAAAGACGAAACCAAGTGACATATTCTTTGGGAGATCCAGTAAATTCAACTATCAGGATTTATTAGCAGCCAGAACAAAAATTAGTAACGAACTGAGCACCCGCATTGAGAAAAACCAACAGTCAAAATTAAAAAGGAAAAATGAAAAAAGAAATACACCCAAAGATTACCAAATTGGCCAAATAATTTACGTGCGAGATAAGCAAATTAAAGCAAAGCACAAGCCAATATATAAAAAAGAAACAGTTATGAAAAATAATAAAGTTACAATAACCACAACATCCGGGAAAAAAATCCATAAATCCCTCATAAAAAATATTACCGATAATCAAATACAATAATCTTATCTTTCTAGAATTATAATTACAAAAACCATCGCATGGCCAAAAATATTTGAATTTAAAGGCCCGATTGCAACCATAAAACAAGGCCAAGGAAGAATAATAAACGGCAATTTCAATTTGGTTCACATCATTAATCTCGAAGAATATGACGAAGCTTTACAACAAATCATCCCACTTGTCGATAAAATCAATTCAACGAACATGATCAAACCTCAGCTAGAGTTTCAAATAAACCAAATCATGCAATCACTAGCGAAACTGAGAGGGACAAGAATCAAGAAAAGATCAATCAATTGGATTGGAACCGCATGGAAATGGCTGGCGGGTACACCAGATGCCACCGACTGGGACACCATTGTAAAGAGCCAAAGCGAACTAATCGTTAACAATAATCAACAATACAGTATCAACCGTGAGATAATGAAAGTTACAAATGAAGTAATAAGGAGATACAACGTTATTCTCAAACAAGTGAATAGAATGGACCAACAACTCGAGCAAATTACCTTCAACAAGCTCGGCATTATAAAAGAAACGCTGAATGAAATCGTATTAGCAGCCGAAATAGCAAAAAAAGCTATTGTCAACACAAACTTACTTAGTAGAACAGACATCCAAAAAATATTAAAAGAAACAGAAACATTACCATATAACAATGAAATCGAAGCCATAGAGTATGCACAACCAAAAGTCCTAACGAATGGATTTACAATCCTGTACATCCTTTCACTACCAAAAACCAGCAACCAACAGTATGATCACATTGTAGCAAGATCAACCATCAGAAACTCAAAACAAATACATCTTGAATACGAAGAATTATTTGTCAAAGACAATATCTATGGTATACTAGGAAAATGCGACACCATGAACAATATAACCATATGCGAAAAAACTAAACTTAGGAAACTTGAAGAAGAACATTGTATATCTCAACTTCTAAAAGGCAAAAGCGCTAAATGCGACCTTCAGTTCAACAAGGAAGAAATAGTCGAAGCTATAGATGGAAATACAATTTTCCTTTCCAATTTTAATGGAGAGTTAACAAGCGGAAACATCAGCAGACAACTTAGCGGGAGTTTCGTTATACAACACTATAATGACACAGTAGAAATCAAGGGACAAACCTTCGTAAACAGAATAGTCACTTCGTCACAAGTTTTACCAGCCATCTTTCAAACAAACGTTACAACAGGCAATATGAAACTGAACCTGGACTACATTCACAATCTACAACTTAACAACACACATCATATTCAGAACCTTTTTGCAAACCATAAAATCTCGTTATCAGCAAACATAGTCATCATTCTACTCATCATCATAGTCGTTATCTTCACAATATCCAAAAACATCAAAAAAACAGCCAAATCAGCTACCAAAGAAACCAACTCGGACATTAAAACAACCAAACCTCCAACCATCAAACCACTGGAATTCACAATTGATCTACGGGACGCAGATCTTTAAAGGGGGAAGAGTTAACAACGTGTCAAATTACCAAATTGCACATTTACATTTTGTTCCCACAGGCCTAAATTATTTTCTCACCAAAAAACGCTTACACAGCGTCTACATAATTTTCACAGCTTTTTTACTACATTAATTATTTTCTCACCAAAAACGCTTACTTAGCGTTTACTTAATTCCCATCAGAACTAATTCACGTGGCCCAACATATGTTAAAATTAGTATATAAGTCAATGTATTTTAGAATAAAAGTTAGTCTTAATTAGAATACGAAATTAATTGTATCATCTAATTTTATAATCGGTAATAAATCAATTGTAATAAATCAAATTGTAACTGTATAAAAAATTTTAAGTAAATAAAATTAATTTTTTTTATAAATCATAATCACGATTTGATAACTTACATATGTTTCTTTAAGCTAAGACCTTTAATATAATACGTGTACTTAATATAAAAAATGCATTAATTATAATACTTATTTTCAAATAATATTATTATTTTAAGGTAAACATTTAAAATTAGGAATTCAAATGAACGTTATTTGAAATTTAGTGATAAAATATGCCTAGGGGTTGAGGTTAAAGATCATTTTAAAACATTAAAAACTATTTCATTTTTTCTAATATAAATTTTACGGATAAAAAAATTTTTCAAAATAATTTTCTCGACATGATATAATTTTCTTTTTTTATTGCATTTTCTTTATATTCTTTGTAATTTTAAATAATGAAAATCTGTAGTGTCCATTAGAAACAGAAACCTATAAATCCAATACAAAAAAAAAAATCTTAACAAGGGTCCACTTGAAATTTAAAATTCATTTAAATGTGAAAATTTTGAATAAAACAATAGTTCAAATAGCTGTCAAAAATTCTGCATTTTTCAAATGTCACAATAGAATGGACGTTAAAAAACCATTGATTTGGAAATTTATTTTAATATTAATTTTTAACAATTAATTTTTTAGAAATTTAAAATTATTAGTAAAAGATGGAAAATATGAATCTAAAATATAAAATATTTGGAAAAGCTAAAGGTCACTTGGTATATTTTTCGACTTTATTCATTTAAATATTTTTAACTGTCGGTATATGTATGTTATGTATGTATATTACACATAAAAGATTTTAAAACAGTCAAATTATAAAGCAATGAAGCTAAGTTGAATTTTTGTAAATCTTTACTGTATTAGGAACTGAAACGGTAATCTGTGAATAAATTCAGATTTTAACTCCACAGGCAATATGACAGCACCGTGACGATAAACGGTATTTAAAATTTGTTTTTTTTTTTATAAATACATGTTGTTTATACTGACCTGCAGCAAATTTCACGATATTTTGCCTCATGATAGACATAAAACCAATGTGTTTATAGGTATCTTAGAAATGTTAAAGGAATCAAGTTACACTGTGGTGAATTAACATCTAATCAACGTCATCTATGAAGATATACAAAAATTAATAAATAAAACTTGGACTGAAGTCCAATCAGGAACAAGTCGTAAATATCAAGACGAACTATTATAATGACATTCAACAAATGTGTATACATATACCCTAGCGAACTGTTTTGACTCGTTAACTACTATCTCTATGGACATTTAGGAGTTAACAAATTACTTGTAAAATGGATATAAAAGTGGATTAACCACAAACTAAGAAAAAATGAAAATTATAAAATTCGAATATATCTTTGTGACGTTTCTTATATAATTTGAAAACATATGAATTACGTCTGACGTTCACAATCGTAGCTAAGTTTAATCGTTGATAAATTGTCTGCACAGAGTATATGGTATAATATTTCACTTCCTAAGTTCATATTCGAAAAAAGAAACATATATATAGATGCCAAATAGTTTTTTCCATTGCATACTAAAGGTTTCGTATGTATAAATTTTTTAATTATATACCAGTATTTGATATTAAAAAAAAAATGGTTCTTGAAAAATAGGTAAATGTTGGATTAAGAAAATTTCATTAAAATTTTAGATTAAGAATCATAAAAATCATATTTTGATTGTTTTTTACTCTAATATATATATATATATATATATATATATATATATAGTAATATTTCCATACATTTAATATAAACAAAATTAAAAAAATAGCCATTAAAAAAGATATAAAACAAAATAAACTAAAAAATAAGAAAAACTTTTATTTTGTAATTTTTATTATTAAAACTTTGTTTTACATTGTATAGAAGAGAACATCCCTTTTTACCGTTATAACAGAATTCCTTCAAAATAATTTCTCAATTTTTCAAACAAAGCTTTCACGAATATTCCTTTTTATTTTTTTTCTTCTATATTTTGTTATTATAACGTGTTTTAAGTTCTTGCAATTTTTTCATCATTTTGAGTCATGACTTCATAACAGTTTTATTAAGTTCATTTAAAATTCTCACCTGACTTATATATTTATTTACCTGCATGTTCGGCCTGGATTTTATAATAAAAAAAAAAAAATTAAGTGAAACTTTTTAAAAAAAAAAAATAAAAAACAAAAACTTGGACTCTGTTAAGGATCATTCCATAAGAATCATTCTGGAGACTATGCGATTTCACAAGAGTAAAAGTTTTGAGATTATAAAAGGGATTTTTAATATTTAAGGTGCGTAGATTACAGTTATTAAGGTGAAGAAAAAAAAAAGAAAATAAAAATATGATGAATTTGAGTGTTTGTTTTGTGAGTGCATGTATATATGGAATGGAGCTTGACCAAAATTGGATCGTGAAATGGATAACATAATCAAGAGGATAAAAGGATATTACGTGAGTTCTGTTTATTAAGTTTTCTTTGTAGATGTTTTTAAGGTTCGCACTTATTTTTAATATTATATTTAAGTAATTTTGTTGTTGTTGCGCGTTTTTTTTAATTTTTTTTTTTGCTAAAAAAGAAATATGATGTTTCATATTATTGCTCAAAGTTTAATTGAAGTAATCAAATTATCTAAGTGAGTAAAAATAAAAAAAGTAAAAAAAAAAATAAAAACTTATTATAATTTTTTTTTTTTTTAATTTTATTTTTTTATTTATTATTTCTCTTGTGTTGTGCTTGATGAATCGTGATAAAGTACTGAATGGAGTTTTGCTTTTGATTTTGTTTTTTATTTAAAAAAAAAAAATGAAGGCGTTTATTGAAATTGAAATATTCTTTATGCTTTGTATCCATATAATAAGGATTAAGTATTATCTCAACTTAGAGTTCTAAGTAGTTTGATTTTATTGTTAGTTTCAAAGAAATATAATTAAAGTGGATTAAAAAAGTATACAATAAGTAGAAATAAGTCCGGCAAGTTCAAGTAATTCAAATTTTTACTTTTTTATTTTCATTAATGTTGTATAAGTATAATAAGTATAAAAGTTATATATATATTTAAAATAAAAGTTATATATATTTTAAATAAAAGTTTTCATTTTTCTAATAAATTTGAATTAATTTTTTAAAATAACTTTGTTGCAGATGTATAATAATATAGAAATAATTTATAGTTAAATTTATAGTTATATTTATCTTAAATTAAAATTTAATATATATTAAATATGCTGAAATATAATGAATCTATTTCAAATGATTTGTGGATATTTCATATAATTCATATCTCTTAAAAATAAAATTCAATTTTCTACAATAATTTTTGAGTTAAAAATGACTGAAAATTAAAGATTAACTACTGTTTCAACAATATATTTCTTATATTAAACCTTTATGGTTTTCAAACTCGCTTAGTAGCCGAAGTAAAAGGTTTTCTTACTTTGTGGCTCACCCAAAAATATTAAGGACTTGCCAATACTTTTTCAGAAATAAAATTGGTAACATAACCCAAGCAGTATTAATACATCTTACTAAGGGAAAGTCGGTCTTCTCGGGATCAAATTCAAATTTTACAATTTTACATGCGAATATATTTAAATATGGATATCCAATTTATTTTAAATACTTAATTCGGACAATATTAATTAATGTCTTAAGGCAGGTTTTCATGAGAAAATTTTGCCCAGTATTCTTAATTTTAGAAAGAGAGGTATATAGTATACTCTCAATAGGAGAGAAAGAGCAAAATGGTTAAATTTATATTAAAATTTTTTTTAAATGTTTTGACAAAAAAAAATTTCATAACCTTATTTTTTAATTTTTAAATTTATATTTCGCGAATTTTTCAATTCAAAGTTAAAATTTTTTTAATTTAAAATAAATGATAAAATTTAAATCAATTGCAAATAATTTTAAATAAAATCGGCGCAGCCGATTTTCATGAACATTTGTATATAGAAGTTTTAGTTCGGGTACAGAAAGAAATCCTGGGATAAAAATTTTTCAAAAAAATTTTGGTTGAGTTCTGTTAACCCATTGCGGCTCAATAACTTTTTAAAGATTTTTTTGGTTACTTTACTCTAAATTTAAAATGGTTTGTCCGATTGACTTAAAATTTTCTATTCATGATGCTCATTGAGAATTGAGTTGACAATATTAACAGATTTGGAATTTGTTAACCCATGCCGACCCGGAAGTTGGTCAAAAAAAGTTTTGTAAGCAAATTACGTCTTGATGTTGAATTAGGAGAAAGTCTAAAAAAAAAATTTAGTTTTCCTATTATGCGCATTATTAATAATTTTGAAAAGTTTCAACAGAAATTAAATAAATTTGTTAAAAACTGCTACAATAATCGTAGAAATTTGTTTTAATACAAAAATTAGCTTTAATACATTTTTAGATTAACATTTACACTATGTGTAATTTTTGTGTTCACTTTTTTCAAAAACATCAACTTAAAGTATACCTCCTTTGAGAAGCGCTGCAATGCTGGGTATTAGATAGTAATATATATTTAACAGTAACAATGTTGGGGATGAAACTCTTTTTAATATTATAAATGTTTTTTCAAGTTGCCTTTGACTTATTTGACTGTATCAAATTTATTGTATATCATCAGACTGAATATTCGATTGGATATTTTTACTTTAGTGTCCAGGATCGAGTCTCAAATCTTAACCAATTATTTTTCATTCAAGTCTAAAGTAAAGACCCATTTTGGTAAAAAGTTCTTAAAGCTAAAAAATAAGAGGAGATTTAAATATGTTAATATTTTTTGATAGTATAGAGTTCTATAGTTTTAGTTCTGGTTTGCAGAATAATTTCATATGTATATATGCTAAATTTTACCTAATTTGTTTTAATCTAATGATCTCGTCTCTAATGAAAATGGACCACTCTACAATTTGCAATTTTCCGAAAAGAACCTGTTCAAATTTGTATCTATTTTACCTTCCCACACTTTTTTTTCATTTTTCGGCTTCTCGAATCCACCTTCACTCTTTTGAAAAATCCACCAAACTTATAATAAAGAAACTCACTTCCTAGAGTTTTGATAGTATGTAAAAATAAAATGAGAAATTTTTTGTAATGTCTTGTTTATTATTTTTGACAGATTTTTTGTAGACCCAGTTATCACTTATCCTAAATCTTCAAAATATACATTCTCCAAAAGAATATATTGAAAACATCTGTTTTTGGTGTATATTTTATGCTTCTTCTTCTAATAGATCGACCAAAGGGTGTACGTTGTAGAGAAGATTTGACTATACTTAAATACAATTATTAATATAAGTGTTTAATATTTATTTAAAAAAATCATATATAAATTTCGGATACAGCCGAAAATTGTTTATAAAACTTACTTATACATTTTGCAATAAAATACATAAAACGAGTATTGAAATTGAACTGATGTTAACCAAAGGATAATACGAAACAATTGTTGAATAAACTGTAATAATCTAGTTTACAAGTAAAGAAAAAATTTATTATTAGGGTGTGGGTCAAATTCAGTTTTTTAATTGGGGGTTTGGAGATTCGTGTTTACAAATTAATCTTTAATATTTTAATATTTGAAATAAAGTTGATGAAAGTGCTGTTATGTTATTGCAGTTATGATTTTACATTTAAATTAGGTTAATTTTAAATTTTTTAATATATCATAAAATTTACAATTGTACAACTCTTACTACTTGTAAAATATAACTAAATTTATAAATTTAAAAAAAAATACATGTCAAGTATAGCTTCTAAATATTTTTATAATTTTGCAAATTGTAGGATTGTAAATTTAGTGAAATGAATCTCTGATTTAAATTAAGCTGTTGATGTTGTTAGGGGCATACACATTTTAGATTAAATAGAATTTCCCACCTTAAAATTTAAAGTATACGTTATCTTAATTTTCCAAAACTTTTATTAATTTTCTAATACTGGTCTTATCATCTCTCTTCTTTTATTTTAAACTAATGTTTCCGGACATATTAAGTATTTCAGAACTAAAACAAATTTTCAAAATCAACATTTAAATGAATATAAATTATTCAAATATGAATAAAAACTTGTTTTATTCGTAAAGAGAAAATTATAATTTCGTAAAAGTTTAATCTTTAAGTTGGTGATTTCCATTCTCTTTTACTTCTACATTTGATTTTAATAAGTACTCGTTTTAAAATTTCAATTAGTTTTTAATAATTTTAAATAAATATAGAATTAAACAAGTTATCAATGAGTGTGGTTGTATCAGTGACTTGGTTGTTATGTGATTTGTAAACTTATGAGAGAGACAAATTTGAAAAAAAAATTTAACGAAATGAGAAAAAAAATATAAATATTGTGTAAATATTTAAAAGAGCAAATTTGAGTTAACTGTAATTTTAATTAAGAAAGAAACACTTGCAAACTATAAAAATATTTTATATATAAATAAATAAGTTATTAAGATAATCGGTTTATTGAGTATATTATTTTCTGAGAATTACATATTTTAAAATATAGTAGCAAAAAATATATATATATATATATAATTATTTTAAAAAGATTCAATAAATAGAAAAATGTAGTAAGGACTGTTAAAAAGTTTTAGTTTGAAATTAAAGTTGTTTTTTAAAGTTTAAATTAATTATAAAATAATTTTATTTATATTACATTGAATGTTAAAGTTTCAATAAATTTTACAGGTTTTGCACTCCAAAACCAAGCTTTTGCAAGTCAAATTTATCCTTTTCCATATCAAATCCAAACTTTTGTAAATGAAATTCTACTTTTTATAAAAACAAACGCAAAAATTTATTTTTACACTAAGGGAACTTAGAGGTGCAAATTATAAAAGTGATTTAGAAATTAAAATTTTTTATTTTTATTAAAATACTTATATACATATTTTGAAATGGGCGGATTACAAATTTTTATAATTTTAAATAAAATTGTCATCATAGAAGAAAACTATGCTGCTTACTTAGACTATAAAATATCCTATTGTTAATTAAATTAATTAATTTTCACGTATGTTTTTATAAAAGGTTGGTTTTCATTTGCAAAAGGTTGGTTTTGGAGTGCAAAACTTGTATATAAAATAAACAATTTTAATTTCAACAAAGAAAACTTTCCTTAAAAAGTCTTTAAGTTCCTATATAGAGACAACCAAAACAGAATATCAAATTACAATTTTTAAATTAAATTTCAATTAAACTAAATAAGTCCTTTATAATATTCTAATTAAAAAGTGCGAAATTATGAAAGTAATTCAATAATCATTTTTTTATTTTAAAAATTTAATAAATAATAATTGATTCGATATTACCATAATGTAATTATTATATTGAATTTAAAACTTTTGAACAGTACTGTGTAAAATGTGATTATAGATAAAAAACTTTTAATGATAAGATAAGTTTTAATATAAACTTTTTGATAAAACAAACATTGCTTCATTTATATTTTTTTTTTGTATTCCATAAGTAAAAATAAATTGGAAAAATACCTGTATTATAGTTTTAACAGGTGATTTGAATTGGATCGTTTTATATCGGAAAACATTTGTGTTGAACTTTTGTGTAAAATTAAAAATAAAAAAGTAAAGAAAAGTGGACGATTTTATTATGAATTATTTTAATTTATAATTATTTAATTTTAAAATAATACTAAAAAACTACTCCAACTCAAAATAAAATTTAATTAATTTGTACTAATTTATAAAATAAAATACTAAATATAAAATTAGGTTTTTTAAACATATTTTAAGAAAGAAGTAAAAATGTTTACAGATTTTTCAGGAAATTTAGCATGTCCATTAAACTTTGGTCACTCTTTAGTAATTGTGGCTAAAACAATAGACGGAGCAAAAAGGTGATAAATGAATATTACTAAATAAATACTAAGCGATTATTATTATATTGATAAGTGATGTTATATAAATAATTGGAAATATCTTGTTTTTTAGATTTAAAATAAATATAAGAACAAATAAATCAAAAAATTCTGATATTGGTTTACAATTACAAGCAAAATTCACCGAAGATATTATTATACGAAATGCAATGATTAACGATGAATGGTTGAAGGAAGAACGACATGAAAATTTAGATGATGATACAGCATCAAATCCAATTGTTTCTGGTGATTTTTTTATTATATGTATAATTGCTGGTGAAAAATCATTTCATATATCTGTTAATAACCGTCCATATTGTACATATGATTATCGTATTCCAATACAAAATTTAAGATGTGTTGAAATTAGTCAACAAATTCAAACAATTAAACAAGTTGATCATAGAACTGCATATCCGTATGCATGGCCACCATTACAATTTATATGGAATAAACATGAATTTAGTCATGATATACCAATTGTGTTTCATCCAGGACATATAATAGTATTAACCGGTATATGTTTTGGTAGTTCAAAAGGATGGTTTTCAATACAATTTTTTGAAGCTGGTACAAAACGTCAACTTTTTCATTTTAATCCAAGATTTTCACACAATTATATTGTTAGGAATTCCATGAATTCAAAATTAGAGTAAGTATTTGGTTGTGTGTGTAATGAAACTATAATATGTTGTAAGTTAAAAAGGTGCATAAAATACTAGAAACGAATATAAATAATTAATTAACGCTTGGCAAATATTTTATAAAATTGATTTAAAAGTGATGGGCTTCACTTGGAAAGTTTAACTTCTAATCTCTTTTGCAAACCGTAGTTAAAGTCTACTCTCTTTTGCAAAGCGTAATATTTGCAGTTTTACTCCTTCGTTTTATTTTAACAATACACTCATATTATATTCATATGTAGATGTTTATTTATTACGTTTTGTTATTTCTTTAGAGGTTCTTTAGTAAGAAAAAGCTTCTTCCATAATTCACGAAATTCCTATACGACGAGTTGTTCTTCAACTGAATGAATATGAATTCTAAGTATCTGAATTTTTTTTGAAAAGTACAAGTTTATTGGCCAAATTCTGCACAAAGTAAGGTTGGTGTATTGCAAGAAGTTCGAATAGCTGCATTATAACTTATATACTCTTTTATATGTAACTCAGAGTCTAATAAATTGAGTATTTGAAATTTTGCTAAAAGTAATTAATCAGTTAATTTTATAATTTTCATATTACGTTCCATTTTCCGGTGTCGACACAGTCTACTCTATAATCTTCCTCGCTTATACTAAATAACAGATCTTATAATTTTTGTATAACAATAATAAGGATTAATTTATATTTTTTTTTTTTTTAGATTTGGTGAAGAAGAACGTGGTGGTGGATTTCCTTTTGTTTTTGATCAGCAATTTACAATTGGTATCGGAATTTGTGAAAAAGAATTTTTAGTTGCAATTGATGGCAAAAGATTTTGTAGTTTTACTTATAGAGCACAAGATTTATTAAGAAATTTAGTTGGTATAAAAGTAGCATCTGAATTTGGTATGTTTGTAAATATTACAGGAATTAATCATTTACAATTAGATAAAAATTGTACAGATTTTGAAAAGCATTGTACATACAATTCTGACTATTAAAAAGTGGGACTATAAAAGTGGGAATATTTCCAAAGTGGGACAATAAAATTCAGTGTTTTATATATTTGTTATTAGAATTGTTTAGTTAAAAATAAATGTAGAATATAATTATATAATTTGTATTTAATTATATTTTAAAATAGACAGTTGTTTTGTTAAATTTTGTATTTTGTTTTATATTAAAAATTAAGAGAAATTTTCTATGTACATTTTATGTTTTTATTAAAATCAAATCAAGGACCATCTTTGGTAGGTTGAACTAAAGTCAAAAACATTAAATGAACTAAAGTCGAAAACACTAAATGAATTAAGGTCGCGAAAATCATAAATGAATTTAAAATAGAAAACTAAAATTTTGGACTTTAGTACATTTTTAGTACTTTTGTTTTCAATTAATATAAATTAAAATACAAAGTTTTCAACTGTGATTAATTTTCATAAATAAATAAAAAGTAATAATTTCTTAAATTATAACTTTATTAAATATATATAACTCTTCTAATCTTGTTAATTTTAATTCTAAGATAAGAGTTCAGTTACATTTCTAATTGAAAACATGACCTCATATAAAAAAAAACAGTTTATTAAACCTTTTATTCATTAGAAATTTGTAAAACATTACAGTTCGCGAGTACTCAACAGACCTTGCAGGTTGACACGAAACCCTATACTATAAGCTTATAAACGTCCACTGATTACAGTATCAAAAAATTATTCAAGATCTTAGAATATATACATTATAAAAATGTAAATAAAATGATAAATGAGAAAAAATTAACGTCTTGCTTGGACATACCCTTCCGAAAACAATTATTTTCCGAAATTCGAAGAGATTATAGAGTTGTTTACATAATCAGGATTGCCCCTTCCGTTAGAGTATTTATAGTATTCATTATTATATTTTTTCCTTATCAAGAGTACTTATTAAATACTAAAAAATGTGGCAACACTGATTTTGTCAGCAGTTCCAAAATCCCTTTTAATTTGGAAAAAAACTATTTGTATTTATTTTGTTGTTTTAATGTTTTCGAATTTTAGGTTTTTCAACTTTAATTCATACAACCTAAGGTTATATTTCTTATTTTCTTTTAAATCTGCATTAAAATTATTTGAATAAAAATTCTTATATATTATTATATATGTTCAGAAAGGCGTTAATAGTAACTTTATTTTTAATTTCTAATAATAACTGTTATGTTGAAAATTCGGGTAAATAAATTTAAATTTTATTTTTATTGAAGTAAAGACCTTTTTATTAACAATAGAGATTGAAATCTCTGCTTGACCTCATCAAATTCTTATTTTATTAACCTAAGGCAGGTTTTACAACTTTCGTTTAATCGTGTGTTATATGTGATGAGATAAAGCTGTCAAGTTAAATTTGTTTACATACTATAGTGTTTTATACTTAATATTTGGAAAGATTACTTGAACGAAGTAGATTTCGACTACTAGACTACTTTCTTTAATACAATTTTTTTTCATGTTAAAATTTAAAAAAATAAACAAGATTGCTCTTGATTGTCTAGAAAATGATTATTAACAAGAGCTAAAATTTCTCATGTTAATTTACTTAGATAGGTTTAATTCTTTTTCTTCAGCAGCTAATCAAAGTTTAGATAATTCAAAGTCTAGACAAAGTTTAGATAATTAAGACCTTAACAACTTTCCTCTTAAAATCCCCACAAATTTTTCCTTTAATACCACATACTACTAAACTTATACTATATAATCCATAATACCTAATCCGGATCTCGAAGGTTTCTTTTAAAATCTCTTTTTTCAAAATTAAACAATAAATTTGAATTAATGGTTCCCTCTTATATTTTGATTTAAAACGATCGTGGTTTTGATAAGAAACCGATTTAAGCAACATTCAATGGAATATCGTATAGTTTCAACAGATGTCTTTCGAAACTGAGTTAAAACTATCTCACCAAACTTTAGTGTAGATTGTAGTGCAACTGAAGAGTTTAATTTTTTTCCAAAAGTAACTTTTTACTTTCTCTTGACGTACTATAAACGTTACGTGTACACCATCCTTAAAAATTATAACTTTTTAATATGCTTTCCTTTTCGAAAAAAAAAAATTGAAGAAATCAACTTCATTTTCTATTTATCTGACAAATATATAATGGCAAAATTAAAATTGTCATAATATTATTTAAATAAAAAAAAATATGATTACTTTGTTATTGATGTCTATATATAAAGTGATGATTTCTAAGTTAATAATTTTCCATTCTTTGTTATTATTGAAATCAACGGTGACCTGAATTCAGGACTTGCGAAATAAAGCCCCCACGTCTTATTTTTCATTAAATGAGAAACAAAAAAATTTTGGAAAACGGGAACACCCCTGATTTCGATATTAACTTCAAAATATGTGCTTATGTGTTTATGTTTGATATTATAGTTCAAGAAAGTCTGTATATATTTCTCTTCACTGATGTTATATAATTAAAATTAAGTTTTTCCATTGTGTTTTTTTTTCATTTGCAGGTTCAATTGAAATAAGAAGTAATATCCCGGGCCTTTTTTTAGTTCTAATATATGTCATAGTTCAATTTAAAAGAGAAATAAAACCCTGGGCTTTATTTCCCATATTTTTGGGGGTTTATTTCTCAATTATTATTAAAAATAAAAATACAGGGCGTTATTTCTGATTAAATGGGAAATAACATCTTGGGGGCTTTATTTCACAGGGCCTGAATTCAGGCTACCAAATCAACTTATCACCAGAACTTTTCAATTGAAAACATGTAAAATTTTTTGTTTATCATCTCTGTGTATCGAACAAATCTTTGAATTGTTAAGGAAATTTCTTCGATTAAAAAAGTAAAATAAAATACAAGGATCCAAAAGCAAGGATAAAACAAATTATGTAAATTAAAAAAAAAAAAAATAATCTTTAATATACATAAAAATATATTCCAACTGGCCTGGATATGGTTTTATTTTTGGCCGAACAGAATCAAATTGCTGTTCGATAATAATAAACATTTATTTGTTCTGTATTTTGGAATTTAATATTTTATATTACTGAAAAAGGTAATGCAACCTATATAAAGTAATCTTTAAATTTCTACTAAAAATCTATTTTAAGAAATTAATTTATATGTTATTTTCTTATAGCTCTGTTTGTTACTTTTTTGTGGGTAGGGGAGCAAGGAAATTTGTCATTTTAATTTGTTGGAGTTGATTCAATTTTTCAAAATATAATTTTAACATCATTTAATGCGTTCCCAGCTTTAGTTGTTGTTATTATGCAAATAGAACAATTTTAACTTAAAATTCCATAATTTTTTAATTATATTACTCTGTACACGATAAAATATAATTTCTTATATAAAGAAACTTTTATATGGTTCCCATGAATTTCCTCTTATAGTTTTAAAATTTTTTTATTTCTTTAATAAAAAAATTATAACCTAAAATTATAAAGAAATAAATATAAATATCATTTATCCATAAAGTGGGAAAATTATTGTTATATTTTCTACATGTAAAAAAAAAAACTAGAATAAAATATTTTGAAGGGAGAAAACTATTAATCTCACATATGAATAACATATGTAAGTATTTACTTTCCACCTGAAGATCTGATGCTATAAATTTGTTTTATAATAAATATGTTCTTTTATACATTCATATATGTATATATTTTTTTGCATATTATTTTAAACATTTCATCCTTCATTGTACAAAAAATAAGATAAAGATTTTGATAAAAAAAAATCTTAAGATTTTTAAAGGACCAAGAGAAAGAATATGACATTAAATTTTGATTGAATTGAATTTACATAAATAGAACATATAAATACATTTATCGTTCCTTACATGAAATCATTTTTGATTTTTAGTATTTTAAATTGAATAAAAGGGACTTTTGGTCCAATTTTAACTGATTTTTGTTTTGATATTTTGAGTTTATTATTTTTTAAATTGGATATTTGCGAATTATATAGGTGAACGATTATTGGAATGATATAAAATTATCAAGAGTTTAATTTTAGAAATTTGGTTAGGGTAAAAATTTATGTATACAGTATATAGTGTTTGTATTTTATTATTTAATTATTTTACAAAATACATAACATTGACAGCCCACTTTTCTACATTTATTATAAGGACACTATTTGGGCTAATTCCATTTGTGGTTTTAAATTTAAAATAGTCAAAATTTAATAGATTTTAAAAGATAACTTATTTGAAAAAACGCAATTTTAATATTTGAATTTTTTTTTAAATTTTTTATTCTAGATTTTTTGTTTTAGAATTTTTTTAAGCAATATTGTTTTTTAGAGTAGAACATTTTATAGAAAACTAGCTAATACCTGGTTCGCGTTGCTGCGCCTCTCAATGCGGGTTTAATTTGAATTGATTTTATTGAAAAAAGTTAACACATAAATTACACATTTTGAAAATGGTAAATTAAGAATTTTTAAAAGTAATTTTTTTAAAGATTTTTCTAAGATTTTTCTATTAACTATTTTACAAATTTATTAAGTTTAAATTTTTTCATAATTAATAATATATATAATGCACAGAAATGTTAATTCAGTTGATGTTGTTTGTCAGAAACCCACCATCCTCAACTTCACTTTCTAGGAGTAACACGTACAGGAAACTTAAAGTTAATCATTCATACTGTTTTAGAAAATAAATTTTTAAATAGTTTTTGTTTCGCAATAGGTTAACAGATCTTGACAAATTTTAGAAAGTATTATACAAAATTCAACATAATTAGTTTCCATAATTTTTTTTACTCGTCGTCGTGCTGCTATGGGTTTACAAATTCCAAGCCTGTTAATAGAGTCAACTCCATTATCAAAGAGCTTCACGTATGCTAAATTTGAAACAATCGATCAAACCATTTCTAATTTAGAGCAATGTAGCGAAAAATTCTATGGAAATCTGTTGGGCCGCAATGGATTAATTTATAAAATTCAAAAAATTTCTTTCTTTTTTTTAATTCTTAAAAAAGAATTTCTTGGAAAGTCATCGGACCGGCATGAGTTAACAAATTCCAAGTCTTTTAATAGAGTGAGCTCCATTCTGAGGAATATGTATACAAAATTCAATCAATCAAACCATTTCTAATTTAGAGTAATACAACGAAAAACTCTATAAAAAGCTGATGACCGAAATGGGTAAACCGTACTCATCAAAAATTTTTTTGAGACTTTCCTTTTAGGCAAAGCAGTATTTCTCAAAACTTCACGAAATTTGTTTCCAACACTTTTTTAACCAACTGTCGGGCTGGCATGGCTTAAGAAATTTCAAATTTGTTAAAAGTGTCAACTCAATTCTCAAGGAGCATCACGTGTAGAAAATTTGAAGACAATCGGTCAAACCGTTTTCATTTTAGAACAAACAAGTAACATTTAACAAATGTATGAAATATATAAAACATTTTGTATCAACATTTTTTATTTTCAACTACAAGATCTCAGAAATGGTAACACCAATTAAGATGGAATAAATGATATATTAAATACAGTATTATGCTGTACAATATTGCAAAGAATGGCTCCAGTTTGTTGTAATACGGTAAAAATATAATGGTTTAATTGGAATTGTACAAAATATTAGGAAAATTTTGTAATTCATTTTTCGTCCACTAAAAATGACGGCAGCGGTACTATATATATCCGGAAACTTGAATATTTAAAGTAATTTTATATGATGACGTCATTTAAATCAATGATCAGCCCTTAATAAAAGTGGACCCAAATTCTCTGAAAAATTTAAATCTATGGACCACTCCTTTGCGAAAGAATATCAGGGAATTTGATGACTTATTATGTTTTCAAGCATTTGAATATTTGATCTTGTATTGTACCATATGTAGATGGTTCAAAATATGCATCAAATTTGTGGAAAATAAATTGTAATATTAATTAAACTTAATTTTAATTCATTAAATGCAAATTATATATTCCATAAAATATAAAGAAAATTAATTTCTTCAAACAAAGTTTCAAATTCAATTCAATTATCGTAGACTTGATTTAATAGTTATTAAAATAATTACATATCAATTTACTTAAATAAATTGCAATTAAATTATTATTTAAATAACATTCCATTTCTGTTATTCTCAATATAAATTTTTATTTATTTTTATTATCCTTTAGAAGGATAACATTTTTTTCTTATTTTATTTTCCTAGTTTTTCTTTTTTTTAATTTTCTTTTAGTGGAAAAGAAAAAAGTACCATTTCATTTATTACTATCTTCATTACTACTACTACTGAAAAAACAGTCTTGGAATAAACATTTATATATATTTTTTGTGTTATTAATGCGTCTCCTGAAATTAAAAAATATAAAAATATTTCATAAAAACTGTTTTTTTTTTTTTTATTTTTTTTTTTTATATTTAAAATAAATTCCTGTGTAAATGGAAAATAATCCTACTCGTATATTGGATTCATTTTATGTTTTGCTTTTGTTTTCAGATTTAAAGTTACAAAAATGAACACATTTTTTTAATCGTTAATTGAATTGTTTAAAATGTTTTAATTAAAAGAATAATGATTAGTAATTGAATGGGTTTGAACTCTTTGTTAAATTTGAGTTTTTACAGTAAAGTATATTCGATGATAAATTAACAAGGGGGAGGGGTACTTAATCATTAAAGTTTAATCGTTTGTTTCACCTATATTCTATTCTATACCGACTCACGTTGATTTAGGGAAATCTGCATTATTTCATGAAATAAAGTAATATGAAATATATAAGTTTTTGAGATATTGCATATTGATATCGATTGTTAAGGGAGATTTACCAGAATTTTATATTATGATTTTATTTTTATTTATTTTACTTTCCGACTTGTACCTTGAATGATTTTTTGCATATCGTGCCTTAGGGTGCGTTTATGTTGGAGCTGCGATGAGTGATAAGAGCATAGCATAGAAAATTTATGTTGTTTATCGATGATCAAAGCGATGCTCCAATATAAACACCCCTATTTAAATTATGTATATAGTTTTTTACGATATATTCTTATCGACGGTCTTATTACTTATCGCAGGTTCAACTTAAACATACCCTTAGAGATCCTAATTTATGTATTTCATATTATCTAAAGTAAATCATCTATATTTTCCATTTGGGGCTATGAGAAGTAATTCATTTAACTTTATCTGCATTCAAAATAACGATTTATGGTACATGTTTTTGTTCCAAATATATTGTAAGTGAATATATAATTTGTATTTTATCTATTGTGTTCTCTTTATTATAATAAGAAATTCAATAAAAAAAACTAATAAAGAAATAGTTAAACGAAGAAATTGACCATTTAAAAGCCCATTTAGAGTGTGTTTTAGCTCATGTCTTTGAATTTGTTTAAACTAATTTTTTTTTGATTTTGGATTTTGATAAGCGTTGATAAAGAAATTCTTCATATTATCAGACGATTCCAAATATTACGTATACGTTTTAATATATTATGAGAATGATAATGCAGAGACCAACTAACTGTCTAAGCTTTTTGATATTAGTATTACCATAAACTAATGTGCAAACCCACAGTGCACACGAGCAAGATTGTTAATATACCAAAATCTGAAATATAGTAACTATATATAATAACTGTAATAACTGCATACTAATCTCAAATTATAAGTTGAAAGCATATAATATAAACTAACAATTATTATTAATTGCTAATGTACTGCCACATGATAGTTATAAAGCTTGGTATAGTTCTGTAAATGAACATTTGATTGAAACTTATGTTAAAAAAAGTTTACCATACAAATGATATTCTTTGGTAATAAATTTAAATAGTATTTTAGATATTCGTTTGTATCTGGAGTTCTTCCCCAGAACATAATAGAAAAGAAATAAAAATTAAAATTTCCGGAACGATATTAATTTCGGAATTAAATATCGTGCTGGAACTTTATCCAAAATTATTTGTTATAGCGTCTCTGTTCATGGGCTCCAGTAGCCGGACGTTTTAGCAGAACTATGAAATAAAGGATTAAGAAAGTAAAAACATTAAGAAGGACGTTTTTCAGGTCCGCCGCAACAAGTAGTCTCTACAAATTATGATATATTTACTAAGTTTTTTTAATCACGTCGGTCCATCTTCTGGCTCGCATCAAGATACTAGTGATGAAACTAATTAGCTTTACTCTGGAGGCAACCAAATATTGAAGGAAAGTTTCAATTTTATTCCAATACTGTTTCCTCCGGCCTGAATTAAAATAATTACCTCGTTTTTATACAAAATCCCTGAACAACTTGACAATCTTATTTTTTCAGCATATTTTATAATCAAAAATAAAATTGTTTTGTATTGATTTTTTTTAAAATAAAATTGAACCCTATTTGTTTTAAACTAGGTCTATACCTGTAACTTTCTTTTTTTTCTATTGTAAATTTTTATTATATAATTACGGTAGTAAGGCTGCTTAAATATGGACTTTTCTATTTCATGTACACTTGTAATTTTATTTCGCTTTCGCTTTTATTTCCTTCTCCACTTTTTGTATTCTGTTATTTGTTATCCTGCATATTTCAAGGGTTTTTTTTTTCATTTAACCTTAACGATTATTTTTTGTTGTTATTGTAATTTACCTTTGAATCTACAGTTCCATTTGTAAAGCATGAAACAAAAAAAAAACAAAACAAAAAAAAAAAGAGTATCGTATAATTTCGTGAATATCTTAAAGATCTTAAAGATTCAAGTGAAAAATAGATACAAGCACGAAATCCTGATTGATGAGAAATTAAAAAAAACAACAAAAACAAAAAAAAAAAATTAAAATAAAAAAAGAATTGAAAGAAAAGAATAAAAAAAAATTTACGCGCTTTTGTTCACTCTTTGAATCCCGTTTGCATTCTAGCCGCCATTTCAAATTTTTTTTTTTTTTTGTTTTTCTGTTTTTTTTTTGTTCTTTAAATGAATGGGGAAAATTGTGTACTTCAGATTGTACATAAGAAATTAAAAGAAAAGAAGGAACAATAAAAAAAAAAAAAAGTTGAAATCATTAAAATGACAAAAGATTTCCAAAAAAGTTTTATAAAAAAAAAAAAAAAAAAAAAAAACCGATTTTTTCTTAAAGTATATCTATAGATATATATATATATATATATATATATATATATATATATATATATTATAGAATAATAATAATGTACACATAAAGTGTAAGGGTACAAAAAAAAAGTTTTACTATTTGCCCTTATTATTGTTTTCTGTTTTTTATTTTATTTTAAAATTCATTATTAAACATAAGAAAATTAAAAGTGGAACACTATTTTCAAATATTCAATTTTTCCATAATATTTTTTTAAATATTGTTTTAAAAGTTTTAGAGATATTGATTGAATTTAATAATATTTTTTTTCAAATATTGAGTAATTTTTGGATTAATATAGAATTAAAACTGTTATAATATTTAAATTTAGAATTAAGATACAACAAAATTTCTCTTATTGAAGTCGATTACTTATAAAAGAAATTATATTTTTTATTTTTTTTTTATTTTATTTTATTCATTATCTCAAGAAGAGCTTAATGCTCGTACAGAGTGTGTATTTCAATAATACAGTTATACATTAAAATAAGTAAGTAATTTATTAAATTAAATTTAGTATGAACGAGGAAGAGTGTAGTAGAGTAGACTGTGTCAACTCTGGGATACCCGTATGACCGTTATATAAACATTATGTCATTATTATTATGAACATTAATTACTTTTGGCAAAATTTCAAATATACCAGCTTTATTAGGTGTAGTGTAATGCTCATATAAAAGAAGGAGTTGTATATGGCAGCTACTCGAACCCTCTGCAGTATACCAACCAAATTTTGCCGTAACTTTGACCATTACACTAAACTATTTTTGGCAAAATTTCAGACACCCAGCTTTAATAGATATAGAGTAATGCTCATATAAAACAGGAAGTTGTATGGTAGCTACTCGAACTCACTACAACAGACCAACCAAATTTTGCAGAAACTTTGGCCATAAAACTAAACTACTTTTGCCAAAATTTCAGACACGTAGTTGTAATAGGTACAGAGAAATACTCATATAAAAAAAGAAGTTGTATGGCAGCCACCCGAACCCAATATGGCTGGATTTAAATAGCGATGACGGCTATTGCAAAAAAAACGAATTTACAAAAATTTCAAGATTCTAGCTCCTTTAGTTTTTGAGTTATCGTGCGGACGGACGGACGGACATACATAGCTAAATTGATTTTTTTTGATTCTGATCCGATCCATACACTTGAATCTATATCTACCCCTCCTCATTCTCTGCGTCACAAACGTAATGGCAAATTTATTATACCCTTTGACTATATAGTCATACGGGTATAAAAATTAAAATGATTAAAGAAAAAGATTGTTTACAGTACATGTCAAATATAAAGTGCAAAAGATGTTAATTACTAATACAGCAAAAAAAAATAAAAGAAAATGTATCTACATTTATAAGAATTATATGTACAAAAAAAAATATTAAAATTTTAAGATTAAAAGTAATACTGAAAAAAAGCATCATTAAATATTCAAATAAAAATTAGTTTTATTAGTTCCTAATAGCTATACAATATGACTTTTTTTTAATAAGTCATATTGAATAGCTATTATGACTTTTTGAACTAGACTAACTATATTTTGTGCAGATGTTGGAAAATTAAAATCGACTCCTTTTAACAAAATTTTTGATCCTAATTACAGTAAATACTACATATTTTGAAGATTTCCTCTCTATATGAAACTTTTTTCCAATTGAATGAATCTTTTTTTTAAACAAATGAAACTATTTATGAATTGAATGAAACTAATTTTCCAATAGAATTAAACTATCTTTCAACTTAATGAAATTTCTTTTTCAACTGAATGAAACTTCTTTTCCAATAGAATTAAACCTTTTTCCAATAGAATGAAACCTTTTCCAATTGGAATGACACCTTTTTCAACATAAATGAACACTTTTTTAAAATTAGTGAAACCTTTTTCAAAGTAAATGAAACTAAAAACATTTCAAATAAAAATAAATTTTGGGGATTTAATAAAAACTGGGACGAACACGCTTGCACCAAATTCCAAGTTTCTATTTTTATTAATTTCAAAAATATACTTGTAAGGGTTGCGTGTTAGAATTGTGACGCCTACTATAAGGGGACGGAACATTTCACTAATTGCTGCAATAAATACTTCTGGTATAGTGCTCCTTTAATGCAAGTGTTAATCCTGATCGGTTTAAAATATTTTTAAAAGAGTTACTGGAAAAAATTAGTAATACCACAAGGCTACAAAACAGCTTTTTGGTTATGGATAATGCCAAAATTCACAAAGGAATAGATGTTGATGAAATAGTTACGAATATTTGCTCTATTTTAAAATTTTTACAACAATATTCTCCGGTGCTTTACCCAATAGAAAAAGCGTTTTTTAAATAAAAATTATATGTGCGTACAGTGTTAAGCGATATTGAAAATGATCATAATCTTTCCCACGTATTTAACGAAAGTACAAGTGTATTAACATCAATAGATTGTTCAAAATGATTGGGCCAACTATTACATTAAATCAGCATTTCAAAGCTTACGAAATTGAAAATACCATTCCAATTTCATAATTATAAAGCAATCGTTTGATGTCAGTTGATTAAAACTTTGGTTAATTACGGGAGCGTGTCATATGCCTGTATTTCATTTGCCTGCAGTGTCATTTGTCTGCATTTCTTATTCATTGATGAAAGGCAAATGAAATATATCCAAATGAAATAAAGGCAAATGAAATACAGACAAATGAAATACAATCAAAGGAAATACAGGCTTGTGATAGCAACTCGTTAATTACATGTGGAAGATTATGCTCGATTTTGTATTGCATAATATTAAAGAAGCATATGTTTTTTAATCTGTTTTTGAATTAATATAATTATGAGGAATGATGGACATCGTTAATAAGTCTCTCAAAATCTGATAACAATTAAGAATACTTTGAAAAAAATATATTATGTACTTGTCTATATATTTGCTTCCATCACATGGTTACAATTTACAAAATGCCACTCAATAGATTATAAAACTATATAATCAAATATAAAATTAGTAAGATGAATATTTTAATTTAATGAAAAAGCTGATTTATGGAATGAAAAATTTTAGAAATATGATTGTATTAACAAAAGAAGTATTTTCCCTTTTAACTTCAAAAAAAATTTGTTTTAAATAACATCTCATTGGTTCACCACACATAAATTGAGTTGGTATTTTAATGGAAGTAATATATTAAAGATGATGTTTTATATTGAAATTAAAAAAAAAGTTACGTGGGAAATACAGTACAACTTTTTTCTATCTGAAATGTCCTTTAATAATATTATTAATTAATTACATAAAGTTCTGCTGTTGAAAACTTCTTGAAGGGGAATTTTATAATGAAGAAATGACTGATGCTTTGTCATCAGTTCAAAAGGAAAGAATTGAAATATTTCACGTAATCAGTTCTAATTCTTAAAAATAAAAATTTTGATACGTAGGCTATTTTATAAAGAATACAAATTTAGAAAATATAAAACACCAAATTATATCAAAGACTCTTGATTTGAAAAGTAAAAAATTTTCCATAAAAACTTTTTAATTCTTTTTTATTATTATTAAAAATATACAAAATTCTGTAATTTTTGGCACTTGTTTTCTTTCTCGTATTTTCATTTAAAACTTAAAAACTTCTTCAAATAAATTCCCTTTTTCATCAATTGTTTAAATTTAATCGGTTTTTCAAGAACCCGAAAATTATATAAAAGAAAATTATGATGAAAAATTGAAAACATGGTTTTATTTTTTCTTGAATATTTTCAAGAGTTGTTGAAAAGTGGGCTACTCTTGATTTTATATTTTGTACTAGTGATTGTACAATGATCTGCAAAAATGTATTCTTTATCATCGTATGTAATATTAAATGCAATTTAATTATTTTTAAAATTTGACAAGAAGAATTTGACACATTTGAACCGCAAAACATCGTATATATCGAATCTTAAATAATATTTTAACATATAATATATGCATAATTAATAATATATATGCAAGGTTGCGTTTAAATTCATGAAAACGGTTTTTAGAGATAATTTCGTATTTTAAAATGTTTTAGATTTTATTTATAATATATGTAATTTTCAGATGATCGTAAACCTTTGTATTATAGTGTAGTAATATTTAGGGATGATTAGAATAAAATTAAAAAAAAAAAATTTATTTGAAAAAAAAGTTAGAAATCTGATTTTGACATTTTTCATGACCTTAGAACGGACGTGTACGTGAGTTTTTAAAAGAAAAAAAAAAAATCTGTTAAATGGTTTTTTATATTTTTTTCTAAATTTAATTTTCCTATTTGCATACATACTTAAATATTTATATAAAAAACTCGTATATAAATTAATTTATTAAATTTTAAATAGAAAATTTAAGTAAAACGAAGAATATTATAGTTGCCCTTGACAACTTTTAGATAACTGTGTATACAAAATCAATTATGGTGCATAAAATATTTTCAATTTGAAAACGGTAAGAGACAACTACTTTTATAAACTTTATAAATATTTGAAACGCAAATTGAAATTCAAAACTCTATTTTTGCAAAATTTTTGACCCTTCATATCTTCTGAACGGCTCAAGCTAAAAACATGAAATTTTGATACAAGTTAAATCCTCAGAAATTTTTTGTAATAAAATAAAATTTTTTTTTTTGTCGTCCTACTGTTTAGGAGTTAAAGGGTCGAAAATTAAAACTATTATTAAGCAGCTGCAACTTGAATACATGTCCAAGTTTTTTTTTAGTCTTATACAAAATTTAAGGCTACAACTTTATATTTTTTTATAAATAGTTGAGGTTAGATTCTCGAAAATCACCATAAATTTGCTTAGTAAAAATTTCGGAATCTTATTCCTTCAGGGGCTATTAGGACTTCGAAACTTCCTGTTTTTATAAATCGGTAACTTAGTCACCAGTGTATATATATGCAAAATTAAATATTAACGTTGAAGCTCCAACATTATATTTCGACCTTTGTTAACAGGTTTTCTTGAGGGCATGGGGATTATATTCAAAGTATTGATTTCAATATTATCCATAACTAGCTGTTGGCCCGCCATAGAATGACAGTGTTTAAATTGGATTATATTTTTCTATATACATTTGAGTTAAGTAAAATTGAGCTCTATTATTTATATATATAATTACTACAAAAAATATTTGAATAGTTATTCAAATTATTAAAAAAGTAAATTTTATAATTGAAACCAAAGAATAAAGCATAATTTATTAAGGTACCTGTATACATGCACAAACAATAGAGTTTTTTGAGTATACAAATATACGTAATTTTTTTTTTCAGAGTTCTTCCATCTGAAAACAGGAAAAGATAGCTGGTTTTATAAAATTTATAAATTTTTATAAGGCAAATGTTTAGGGTTGCCATACGGTACTAAAACTTACCATTATGCAAAACCAAATTTTTGTATTATTTTTTGGCCACACATATCTTCAAACATTTTAAGCTCGGGTCTTGTAATTTTGGGAGAACATAGATCCTTAGAAATTAGTAGGAGTCGGTTAACAAATTTTTTTGTTTAGGAGCTCGAAAATTGAAATTTTGCTGCTTTTTAACACCAATTCAAACTTTTTAGGGACAGGAGGGGGATGGGCAGATCCTCGAGAATCATCATAAGTTTGTTTTGCAAAAATTGGAATTCCTTCCCCATTGAAGGGCTATTACGAAATAAAAATTAAAAATTAAACAGTAACTTATTCACCAGTGTATATTTTCCAAAATTAAATGTTAACATTGAAGCTCCAACATTATATTTCGCACTTGTTAGCTTTTCTTGAGTGCATTTGGATAATATTCTGAGTATTGATTTCATTATTATTCATAATTAATAAATTGATGAAATAACTAAATTATAATATTATCATATACTAGACAGTATCATATACTGTCATTGAATGACGGAAGGTTAATTGAAAGAAAAACATTTTCTAATTATAAACTATTTCTAATTTCATTGTATACATACATGTATTGTATATCATTACCATTATCTTAAATAAAATTGCAACCGTTAAATTTCGTATTACGCAGATTATGCTTCGATTCTAGTAAAAGATACACAAAAAAAAACTAATCTATCTATCTATCTATATATATAAAAGCGAAAGTTTTTTTGTATGTAGCGAATAGACTCCTAAACTGCCCAGCCGATTTTCATGAAAATTTGTATATAGAGGTTTTTGGGCACGGAAAGAAATCGTGGCCCAAAAATTTTGCTCTGACGGACCGCCAAGTTGGGGCTGTGGTGGAAGTGTTTAAACTTCTTTGTTCTAAAATGAAAACGGTTTAACCGATTGACTTCAAATTTTGTATACGTGATGCTCTTTGAGAATTGAGTAGCCACTATTAACAGTTTTGGAATTTGTTAACCCATGTCGGGCCGACAGGTGATCAAAAAAAATTTTGAGTCCAAATTTTGTCCGATTTTACGAAATTCAGCTTTGGTTTAAAAGAAAGCTCCAAAATAAAACAGCTTTTTATAAACTTTTTCAATATTTTACTCCAAATTCGAAACGGTTTGACCAGTTGACTTCAAATTTTGTATCAGTGATGCTCCTTGAGAATTGAGTTGACACTTTTAACAGATTAGGAATTCGTTAACCCATGTCGGCCCGACGGTTGGTCAAAATAATTTTGGAAGCTAATATTGTCAAAATTTGCGAAGTACTGCTTTGGCTAAAAAGAAAGCCTCAAAAAATTTTGTTGAGTTCCATTAACCCATTGGGGCCCAACAGCTTTTTATAAAGTTTTTGGTTATACTTTACTCTAAATTAGAAATGGTTTAACCGATTTTCTTCAAATTTTGTATATGTGTTCCGTTTTGAGAATGAAATTAACTCTTTTAACAGACTTGCAATTGGTTAACCCATGCCGGCCCGACGATTGACAAAAAAAAAGATTTGGAAGCAAATTACGTCCAATTTTGCGCAATACTGCTTTGCCCAAAGAGAAAGTTTAGTTCCGTTAACCCAATGGGGCACAGTGGCTTTTAATAGATTTTTGCGTTACTTAACTCTAAATTAGAAACGCTTTGACCTGTTGACCTCAAATTGTATATGTGTGAAGCAACTTGAAAATGGAGTTGAGTCTGTTAACAGCCGGTCCTACGATTGGTCAAAAAAATTATTTTGGAAGTAAATTACGTCAAATTTTGAAAAGAAGTTTGTACTGCTTTGAATTACAGAAAGTTTCAAAAATTACTAGAATAATCCTAGAAAAATCGTTTTAAAAAGATTGCTTTCACATATTTTAAAATTTACATGTGTAAACCGTGTGTAATTTTTGTGTTAACTTTTTGCAGTAACGTCAACTTCAATTAAACCTCGATTGAGAGGCGCTGCAACGCGCACCGGGTATTAGCTAGTTACTTATATAATTTCTTGTTGTATCTTAAAAATTTGAAGATGGACAAGCTATATAGTCTACCTTTTGTATGTTTTGAATTTGATAAAATGTTGGGCTAGTTGAAATTGATGAATTTTTTCTGATTTCAATTAAATTGTTTTTGTTAGTTATTAGATTGATTTTGTATTATTAATATTGTCTTAATTTTTAATTTCAAAATGTGTTACTTTTTCTTCTTCTATGGCGCTACAGTCCGTTGTCTAACCTTGGCCTCATGACAAAATGTGTTACTATTTATATTAAATTTCGAGAAAATGTACTGTGAGTTTTAAAACTGAAATGAACTAATTCATAAATATTTAAAGTAATTTAAATTCGTAAAAAAATTTTTTTTTATTTAATTTATCTTTGTTTTTCTTTTTATTAAAAATACATTTTTGTTACACAAAAATTTTTGTTTGCGTTTGTTATACCTCATTTCCTGGACAAATAAATTAATAATAATAATTTTTATATAAAAAATCCTCAGTAAGAAACTCTATATAATTTTGAAAATGAGCTTTTTAAAAACCCTTGGTTTTTTCATCACCGGTTTACTCTAAACTCAGTATTAAAACACCTTGGTTCTTTCATACATTTTTTATAATTTTAATTATTAAAAGTAGTTATAAATGATTGGTTATGCCACATGAGCCAAATATTAAACCGATAATTATATAAAAATTTTTTCACTTTTACAGGGATTCGAAATCATTTTCCTAATTATTGCTGCATTCCTAAAGATAGTTCTCAATAAAAAAAAAAAGAATTTTGTAAAATGATAAAATGTAAACTAAATAATATAAAACCTTAAAAAACTATGATCATAATATGTATTAAATTTAAAATTATGCACCATACCATATCCAAATAATTTAAATTACTAAAAAAAACAACACTAAAAATATCAGATTTTTTTTATTACAACTATTTTTTTATTTTAAATTAGAAAAAAAATCCTTTTTTTTTACCCCAAAGGATATACGGGTTCAAATAATAGAAAAAAAATCGTTACTCTCGAGGATAATTTATGTACGGTAAGAATCGCTGTTTTTTTTTATTTTGTTTTTTTTTTTTGTTGTAATGATATTTGAGTCTCATTTTTTGGCACACGATTAAACAATGAAAAACTAAAAAAAAATAAAATTAAAATAAAAATTTAAATTAGAATAAAAAAAATTATGCATATTATAAACCCTTTCCACCCCATATTGTAAAAAGCGATGGAAACATAAAAAACAAAAATTAAAAAAATAATAAAAAAAAATTGTTTTACCCTGACAGAAAAGGATAAAAAAAAATCTGAGGGGTTAAGCGTGTGTTATACTCGTACCACACACTTTTTTTTCTGTTTGTTTTGGTTCAAACTAAAAGTAAATAGGGATTATAATTATCAAATTTCTTTCGTAACATCAGAACACCATATTCGAGTAAATTACAAATAGTCAGTCCTTAACTAGTTAATAATTGTTTAATTTGAATGCATTCAATTTCAAAATTTTCTTATATTATATTTGGTCATACATTTTTTGGATCTGAAAAAATTTGAGAATATTATATTTATTAATAAATATTCAAGATTTAATCATATAAGTGCCACTAACTTACTGAGAGTAACTTTAATAAGTGAAGTGATTGAGTGAAATAATTTTCTAGACAAGTATCACTAACTGTCTGAGCTCATTACAGATTGTTTCAATTCGTAATGTTAGATTTTGCATATTTACTCTGCTTGTTATAGTTATGGGATCCAGTTGTTGGACCAATATTCACATTCCAAATATTATATAGGATTGCGGCAGGCGGCAGGTATATGAAACTATAAAATTTTGAAAAATATCCTATTATATTAGGTTTTAACTTTATCTTAAAATTTTTAAATAGTATTTTTTTTTAACTTTCTTTTTAATGGTGAACAAAAAACTCATTTGAATTTTAAAATGTATATTTAGATAGATGTATATATATATATATATATATAGTCGCATATATAAATAAAATCAGCTTTTAAAAAATTAGAGATAAGATGAAAAAAATCAATTTTTTTTTTAATTCCGGCAGTCTGTTCAGTTACTAAAAAATGAAGAAAAAACAAGAGAACACGCGAGTTGAGTTATTAAAGAGCAGCTGATTCAATTTATTCCATTACTTATAAAATGTTACCGTAGATTTTTAAATACAGGATGTATCAAAAAAATTGAAAGATAAAAGTGTATGGACAGATGTAAGTTTAAATAAATTTTAGTGTAATTATATACATACATAATGCTTAAAAAGGCGTATATAATATATATTTTTGCAAAATAACAAGGTCTTTAAAAGGTATTAATCAAAAACTTGGGCAAACTAACAGTGCCAAGTTAAAATTGTGAATAAATTAATAAGAAAAAACTAAAACTAAAATAATTTAGAATGTATTAATTTATAATTAAGTAAGTAAACCGAATTGGTCTATTAATATATATATATATATATATATATATATATATATATATAACCAAACATATACACGTTCATATACATTTGGGTATCCTTAAAATTGTTAATGACATAAAAAGACTTGTGCAAAGTCAACTTTTAAAGCTGAATTTAAAAAAGCCAAATTTGGAATGTATCGCGCATCACTACTAATTAAATTTTTGGATTACGACAGAAAGTTTCAAACGAATAAGAACTTTAGATTAAGCCTATAGTGTATTGTTTCATTTAAATCTATTAAAATACTTAATTTTATTAAAAATCTTGAAAATGGATTAAGTAAAGCGTGGTTTAACTAGTCGAATAATTACATGAAACTGAAATATGGTATAAAGAAACTAATGGTTACAACTCTTCCCATCCCTATTTTTATCAACATTGACATTGTAAGCATTGTTACCACTATTCCCTGATAATTGTTCAAGTTTTACAATATTTCCATGTATTGTAAAATTTTATTTTAATTCATTCGTCAATTCATTATTTTTTAAACCTCCTGTACTAAATCCTAGAAGGGTTAAAAATTTTTTGTGTGTAGAATCATCGCTTTTTTGTGGGGGTTATTTTTTTTTTTAATTTTTTTTCTCTCATTATATACAAACATCTCATTAAAACGATTTTTTTTTTATTTCCTTTTGCAGCAAAGTGAGTTTTTTTCTGAAAAAAAAAAAAAAAAAATTAAAAAAAATAAAATAAAAACAAAAAATAAAAGATTCCTTGCGCATGTCAGCTAATTCTGCCATTGCTTTCGCGTGTAAACATTTGAAAAGGGTTTAACTTAATTACAATTTCAGATTTAAAAAAAAAAATATCATTAGCTGTACAAAAAAAATAATTTAAATTGGAAATTGCGTTTTTTTAGAGCATTTTTTAGAGCATTTTTTTGTGTTTAAAATTTTTATTATAATTTTTTCAACACTTTTTTTTTTGGTGTACAATTTCGTTGTTTTTTTTTTTATAAAAATGTCCTGGAAAGCCGATAACTTTTTCTAATTTATTTAGAAGCTTAATGGAATATAAGCAGCAGATGCTAACGGATTGAGTTTTAAAGTCAAGTACAATGGGTTGTACTTAAAACTTTTATGGGTGTTTTTTTTTTTGCATTTTTTTGTTTTTTTTTTGTTTTTATAGTAAATTTTATGATTTTATGAATTTTTAGGATTAATTTGAGGAATACTTTTAAGTATAATGTAGGTTTTTTTATAAAAAAAAAATTTAATTGATTTTTTTTATTTTTTTGGCGATATAAAAAAGATCCCGAAGTTAAAAGTTCCCCAGAGATTATAAAAATATTCTCAAAAGTCTCCAGGTTATTATAAAATCGATGAGTGAGCCAGAAGTTTCCTAATAATGAAACATAACACATACACATCATTATATTTTTAAAAATATGATTAAGCTTTAAACTGCATTTTTAAAAGAAATAAAGCCAAAATTTGGAACTATATAGACACATATTAAAGTTGGTTATAAAATCTGAATTCTGGAAAAGGGGAAATCTCAATTATTAATATGAACTTAATTTAAAATGTTAATTAAATTTATATAAATTTTTGAAATACCTAATTGTTTCGATGTTGAAGTTTTTTTTTTAATATTTCAGTTTATGAAGTCAAAAGTCTAGGAGAACTTTTGGCTTACTAATTTGAGCTATAATCTTTCGAAGATTTTTAACTTATTTTTTGAATCATATTTTTTCAAATCACCGATTTTTTTATATCATAATGATTATTTAGTTTTTTATTAGAAATTTAAGAACATTGCTTTCAGAAAATTAAATAAATTTTGAAGAAGTTGTATATCTAATTTTGTATCGCAATGGGTTATCAGAAAATATTAATTTTAATTGATTTTAAAGGGGCCTTAAAAAATAATTTTTATTTATAAATCTCCATGGTGACCAAAAATTATATAAAAAAAATAAATAATATTACTTATAAATTGATAGAAAGAATTGAGAGTGGGTGTACAACGGGTCGCAAGGCCTACATTTTAGGATGGCACATGCTATCCCCCCATATCAAAACAACAACATTATTCTTAAATGTATTAAAAATGTTTTTGAACTTCGTTTATGATAAAGGAATCCTGGGCAAAATTAGATAGAAGTCGTTTAAAAATTTGTATTTTACTATAAGATTCCTTGTGACTAATCAATAGTTCGAAATCAATAGCTCAAAGCAAGATTATTAAATCAATAGCATTTAGCCAGATGATGCTAAAATTTGGGTAGAAACTATAATGATTTATCTATATTAGGCCCAGGTTAACTTCTTTGTGAATCGAATGTTCTCTTTGCATAGGGGGCTAAACAAACGCGTACGCAAGGAATTTTTTTAATATATGTGAAAAGAATAAAAACACAAAAGATGGTACAAGGATATTTATATTTAAAAAAACTAATAAGTAATTTTTAAATTTAGTAAAATAATTACAGATATAGTCAATCGGTTTATTTATTATTTTCTAGAAAAAAATTTCCCAAATTTATATTAAAAGTTATTCCATAAAAATGATTGCATTTAGGAAGTCGAGTTCATTTATGATTTTAACCTGTTATTAACGAAAAAGTAGAGCGTTTCATTACCGCTCATAGTTTGAACTATACACATAAGCTAACACAAATTTTGAGTTAAGCGTGAGTTGGGCATAACTCAAATCAGCTCAAATTAATTTAATTTTTATTAAATTGACATATTTATGATCAATCTTGATTATTTGGAGCTGTAATATTATATTCTCCAGTTCCCAATTCTTGATAATGACATACATATATCAATACACTGTTCTTTATACCCGTATGACTATATAGTCCAAGGGTATAATAAATTTGCCATTACGTTTGTGACGCAGAGAAGGAGGGGGGGGTAGATATAGACTCAAGTGTATGGATCGGATCAGAATCGAAAAATAAATCGATTTAGCTATGTATGTCCGTCCGTCCGTCCGTCCGTCATCACGATAACTCAAAAAGTAAAGGAGCTAGGATTATGAAATTTTCACAAATTCGTTTTTATGCAAAAAACGGAATCGAGTTTTAAATTCAGCCATTTTGGTCCACGGGTTCGAGTACCTGCCATACAACTTCTAATTTTATATGAGCATTACTCTAAACCTATGGAAGCTGCGTGTCTGAAATTTTGCCAAAAGTAGTTTAAAATAATGGACAAAGTTACTGCAAAACTTGGTTGGTCTACTGCAGAGGGTTCGAGTAGCTGCCATACAACTCCTTCTTTTATATGAGCTTTACACTACACCTGATGAAGCTGGGTGTCTGAAATTTTGCAAAAAATAGTTTAGTGTAATGGCCAAAGTTACTGCAAAATTTAGTTGGTCTACTGCAAAGGGTTCGAGTAGCTGCCATACAACTCCTTCTTTTATAGGAGCATTACTTTACACCTAATAAAGCTGAATGTTTGAAATTTTGCCAAAAGTAATTAACCGGATGATATATGTATATATTACGGTCATACGGGTATCCCAGAGTTGACACAGTCTACTCTACTACACTCTTCCTCGTTTTCATTATCTTTAAATTTTTCAATGACAATGATTAAACGCTCATGTGTGATTATTTTGCGTATCTAGTAAATTAAATAAATTTGAGCTAATTTATCATTTGAGCTCATGTGCATAGCAGGAGCAGAAAATTTTGAGTTGAGTTAACATTTGAACTTTTTACAATTCTGATATTTGATGAAGACCTGAAATTCAAATTTTAACTTAAAGGTTGGTTATTCAAAAATTCCGATTATATATTTAAGAGATGTTTCTCCTTTCTACACATGGGGGACCAATTTGAAATTCGACTATTTCAGATAATGAAAAGCAATTAGAATAAAAATACTTTTTATTTATTTTAATTTTTTTCATTTAAAAAAAAAAATAAAAATGAAATTATAAAAAAGAAACAATTTTAATTTCCATTTAGATATTATGTTTTTCTCTTAAATATTTATTTTTAAATTTTTCTGCCTTTGATCTTTAATTTGTTTTAAATTCTTTTCTTATTAAACTTGTTTTGATTTTCTTTTAAATATATGTTATAATAATTTTAATATAGCAAATCAAAATGGAAAATTTATATATATATGTGTATTTGTAAATTAAAAATTTTTGTTTATTTACCTGTCCGTTTAAATTGTACACAGTTTTTATATATTTGACTTACAAAATGAAAAAAAAAAAAAAACGGTTTTCGAATTGAAAAATGATGAGGGAAGAAACTTATTTTGCAATTTAGTAATTAATTATGCGATGATAAAAACAGTCAATTCCAGCTATGAAGGAAGTATTTTATTACATGATATTGAACCAAGATAAAAATGAGCTTATCAAAACTATATGAAAGTTGTTTAACAAAATGTATTTTTTATAATAATTATTTTGATGTTTGAACTGAACCGGTTTATTGAAGTTATCTATTCGATTTTGCACAGGTTCCGCTAAGTTATCTATATATAGATTACAAAATATACATATATTTGTTCACGGGGAAATACAGTTATTTAATTTAAGTTTTGTAAAATTTGTCCCAGTGCTTTATTGATTGAAACCGCAGCTTCTCCTACGTTCTTTAACACCTCCTACTCCACATTTTTATTAAATGGAAATATTTTTGGAAATTGTTATTAGAAAAATCTGAAATTTTTCTCTTAAAAAAAATTTGAGTTTTACTGTAAAAACTTTTCAAAGAAAGTAAAAATTGAAAATTGAGTATATAGATAAAAATATTTAAAAAAAAAATCCTAGTTTACTTTAAAATTTTCATTATACAATATTAGCTATTAAAATTTTAGTAAATATTTATTTAAATATAACAAAATAAATAACCGTAGGTGAAGGACGATTTTTACAATTACAATACAATTTTTAATTATATTTACATAGAAAACAAATATTTAAAAGTAATTATTTACAAATTGTAGAACTTCAATTAAGTCAAAATTGACAAATTTTTGTTAGAAATGTAAGTTTACTTAGAAATTTTTTGAAGTTCTTTGTTTTTAAAGAAGGTTTATGTTGTCTATCAGTACGCCAATTAAACTTAAAATGTTGAAGTTTATATTTCATTGGAATTTTAAAAGAAAAAATTAAAAGTTTACTTCCTCATTCAAATTGACCACGATTAAAATCAAAATTAGAAGAAGTTATTTAAAAGTTACTTAATTAGCTTTTTAGATAGTTCTATAATTATTGTCCAGAGGTTTTTTAATTTTTGTAACCGTTTAACAAACCTTTAACTTGTTTAATATGTCTGTAATATGTTTGTTCTCATAAGGTGGAGATTACCTTAAAAATAATATTACTAGAGTTTAATTTCATAAAGTTAATTTAATTCAAAATAATACAAAATGTATTAATATTTAGAAATTAGCATGCTCTAAAATATTTGAATTAATTAACAAAATTGATTTTACATCCCTAAAACGCATAAAGAATTAAAATTATCATTATCTCAAAACGATTGAAAATTTTCCAAAAATTTCTGAATTAACAAGAACTTAAACTAATAGATGGCATTTTAAATGATTTCTTTATATAAAGGATTAGGATTCTATTTGAAAATTATTAAAAAGCTTTGATATCAAATGATGCTTTACATCATCTATATATATAAAAGCGAAAGTTTGTTTATTTGTTTGTTTGTTTGTTTGTATGTAGCGAGTTGGCTCCTAAACTCCTAAACTGCCCAGCCGATTTTCATAAAAATTTGTATATAGAGGTTTTTGGGTTCGGAAGGAAATCGTGGCCCAAAAATTTTGCTCTAACGGACCGCCAAGTTGGGGCTGTGGTGCAAGTATTTAAACTTCTTTGTTCTAAAATGAAAACGGTTTGACCGATTGACTTCAAATTTTGTATACGTGATGCTCTTTGAGAATTAAGTAGACAATATTAAGAATTTTGGAATTTGCTAACCCATGTCGGGCCGACGGGTGGTCAAAAAAAATTTTGGTTCCAAATTTTGTCCGATTTTACGAAATTCTGCTTTGGCTTAAAAGAAAGCCCCAAAAAAAATTTTGTTGAGTTCCATTAACCCATTGCGGCCCAACAGCTTTTTATAGGTTTTTTCAATACTTTACTCTAAATTCGAAACGGTTTGACCAATTGACTTCAAATTTTGTATACGTGATGCTCCTTGAGGATTGGGTAGACACTATTAACAGTTTTGGAATTTGTAAACCCATGTCGGGCCGACGAGTGGTCAAAAAAAATTTTGGGTCCAAATTTTGTCCGATTTTACGAAATTCTGCTTTGGCTTAAAAGAAAGCCCCAAAAAAAATTTTGTTAAGTTCCATTAACCCATTGCGGCCCAACAGCTTTTTATAGGTTTTTTCAATACTTTACTCTAAATTAATAATGGTTTGACCGATTTTCTTCAAATTTTGTATACGTGCTCTCCTGTGAATATTGAGTTGAAACTATTAACAGATTTGGAATTTGTTAACCCATGTCGGGCCGACGGGTGGTCAAAAAAAATTTTGGGTCCAAATTTTGTCCGATTTTACGAAATTCTGCTTTGGCTAAAAAGAAAGCCCACACAAAAATTTTATTGAGTTGCATTAACCCATTGCGACTCAACAGCTTTTTATAAAGTTTTTGGTTACTTTACTCTAAATTAGAAACGGTTTAACCGATTTTCTTAAAATTTTGTATATGTGTTCCGTTTTGAGAATGAAATTAGCTCTTTTTACAGACTTGCAATTGGTTAACTCATGCCGGCCCGACGATTGACAAAAAAAAGATTTCGAAGAAAATTACGTCCAATTTAACGCAATACTTCTTTGCCCAAAGAGAAAATATAGTTCCGTTAACCCAATGGGGCACAGTGGCTTTTATAGATTTTTGCGTTACTTAACTCTAAATTAGAAACGATTTGACCGGTTGACCTCCAATTTTATATGTGTGAAGCAACTTGAAAATGGAGTTGAGTATGTTAACAGTCGGTCTTACGATTGGTCAAAAAATTTTTTTGGAAGTTAATTACGTCAAACTTTGGAAAGTAGTTTGTACTGCTTTGAATTACAAAAAGTTTCAAAAATTACTAGAATAATCCTAGAAAAATCGTTTTAAAAAGATTGTTTTCATACATTTTAAAATTTACATAAGTAAACCGTGTGTAATTTTTGTGTTAACTTTTTGCAGTAACATCAACTTTAATTAAACCTCCATTGAGAGGCGCAGCAACGCGCACCGGGTATTAGCTAGTTTGATATAAACAAGAGTTTGAAAACTAAATAACTAAACTAACTTAAACAACCACTGTAATTTTAAAGTTTATAATCTTACGAATGTATTTCAAAATGAAAGTATTTAAAAGTTTCCTACCAAAACCATAATTTCCAGCTAAAGTTGTAGCTCTCCAAATTCATTTAGAGCAAGTCATATGATGCCATAACATAATGCTGTTAGAACTCAAAATCACAGAACTTTAAGGACCTTCTTGAACTAAATTCATCAATAAACAGCTTTTTAAGTGAAATCGGGTTTTATTATATTGGGCATACAAATGGGAGGATGAGAAGTACCGGACTGTTTAACCTGAAAGCATAGCATTAAACAAGATCAAACACTTTTCACTAAAAAACTATTCGACCTTTAATATAAATAGCTAAATGGCATCATTAGCGAAACACCCTGTATATTTGAATTTGCTCTAAACTTCTAACCTAATAACCATTCTCTTACCTCAAATATTATACATTTTCTGAAATATGGATCTGTATATATATATTTAGAATTATTTTTAAATAGAAAATTGTATAAGCTTTTAGTTTTTTTTTGCATAATATGGTTTGTATTTTAAAGTCTCATTATTTTATGCCTCTCTTCCCTCGCTGCCAATTTGGCCCATCCTGTAAGCTGTTCTTTATTTTGACAAAATGAAAATGGCGGTGGATAGGCCACACCCTGCGGAAGCCGGACGATTATATTGGCAAACAGGAATTTCAATGGAATCCTCAGGGCAAACGAAGACGCGGGAGACCACGCAACACCTGGGTCAAACCGGTCTTAGCAGAGTCCCGGCAGCAGAGTTGGGCAGAAGTCAGGCGAATAGCGCAAAATCGAGATAGATGGAAGGAGTTTGTTTCCGCCCTATGCTCCGACAGGAGTGGCATTTATTGAAAATACGTGTATTGTAGAGTTTATAGTTGTATTTGTAATTTTACTTTTACTTGTAATTGTAATCTCTAATTATTATTCGTGTTTTGAAATAAATGTAAAGGAAGAAAAAAAAAAAAAAAACTTTTCATAGGTACATAGGTACCAATAATCTATGTACCAAATTTGAGCTCAATGCGACGATTAGAACACGAGATTTCTCGAAAAGTCTGGTGTTTTGGTATGGAAGCCTCCCGATCTCAAACTTTATCAATACCGGTTGAAATTTACACGACTTTTCGTGTTCAAAGGGAGATATATATATACACACATATATAAGCGCACAGGAACGAACAAAACAATTTTCGGATTTACGGGTTTTCGACAAAATGGAACAACTTTTGTTTTACCGACAAACTTATAACCTTTTCTTCTATAGTATAGGTTCTGATGAAAAACTAAAAGGAAATGCATTCTAAGCAATCGATTAATAATAAACCAGCTGCAGCCTCGAATTACAAAACCAATTTAATACAACCACATATACTATAAGTACGTGATTGCAATTTTGTATTATGTTCCTTATATTAGGTATTAACAGATATTTATGTATGCCTTTTAATATTTTAAGAAATTTTAAATCATATCTGAAATAAGTCATTTACATCTTGTTAAGGTTTTTGTACCTATTAATAAAATTTATTTGTTTCCTATTATACTTTTGCCTTATAAAATTTAATATATAAGTACGGAGGTAATGAGTAAAATGAAGGGTTTTTAGAAAAGCACATTTTCTAATTTAATCAATGTTCCCAACAAGTTCTGGGTATAGAATATTTTTAAGAATTAGGTAGGTTATAATAAATTTTAGGTTATAATAAATTTTAAAATTTTTATTAGAAATTTATTATTTAAGAAAAAGGTCACTTTCTCAATTTTAAGAAAACCCATTATGATTAAGAAAATGGTGGACCATTCAAAAAATGTTTTTAAAACTCCTTTCTTCCTCTTACTCCACCAAAATTTTCAAATTGTAACTCAAACCGTTTGGAATATACTAATATTAGCATTAAGGGGTCATCAATTTTGACAAAAATTAAGTATTACATAACAGTAAATTAAGTACTGTATGAAAATCCTACACGTTTGTAGAATATATATTTATTTAGCTTATAAAATTAGCTTTCATTTTTCAAAACCTATACCCAAAATTAAAATTTCTTTTCTTTATTTTAAACGATGTAACACTTAGAAACAAGGACGGACGGACGGACAAAGTGAAAATATATGGAGGTTTTTCAAAATTTTTTGAAAATGTGCTAAAAAACTTTCTTTAAAATTATGTATATTATGTCCCGCGATTATAAAATATTTACAATAAATTATATTTATAAAGATACTCCACAGAGAGTATGACGAGGCAATATATGTATGTATATAATACGTATTTAAAAATTTTGGAAACATGATAATAATAAAAAAAAAATTTAAAAATTTTAATACGGATATGGATTTACAATTTTTACTCCATCTTTAATTTTTGGAGGTATATAAGTGTGGGTGTAAAACAAAAACTCAATGAAATATTGTTTTTTTTTTGTTTTATTGCACTTTATTAGAGCCATTCAAATTCAACTTCCCTTAACTTTAAATTCTTTTTTTGTTCTTATGTGGAAAGTTTTCTTTGTATTAAAATGAAATAGCCTGCTTTCAGCAGTCATTCTGCTTCTCTGGGAATTACAGTTTTTTAGTAATACAAGTAAAAAAATGAAGAAATCTTGTGTCTCAACTCTTCATTCAATTTTATAATGTGTATTTCATAAGAATTAACTTATATAAACTCGTTTATATGCAAATATTGTATACATAATTGGTATATATATATACAAAATAATATATAAATAAATGTATACAGGTTGATATAACTTAGTATTACTATATATAAGAATATATATATAAGTAAGTAAGTATGTTGAAAAGTTAAATTTCTTTGTGTTCATTTGTTTTTCCCTTTTTAATGAAAGTGTTCAAAATTAAATGAGTACGTGGATGGCTGGGTACGGTGGGGTTTAAGGAGTTACAGAACTTTTTTTTTGTGTTTTATTAAAAGTATGTATGTATGAAAGGAGTTTAGCTTTTTAGAATGCTCGCGTTATCATCATTAGAAGTTTTTAAGATGTAATAAAAAAATTTTGTTTTTGTTTTGGATTTTCTTTTCTTATCTTTTAGATGTGTTATGATTAGAAGAATGTGATTTGTGTTTTTTGTTTTAAAGATGAAACAAAAAACAAAAACATAATTCTTATGTGGTTTTTTTTATTATTATTTTTATTATTAATAAATTTTTTAAAATGCTAAGGTATTATGAATATTAAAAAAAGTTTTTTTGTTGCAGAAAAATTAAGAGATGATGATAGATTTGAATATTAATATCTTTTTTTTTTAGATGTGAGAGACTTTAGAGAAATATGGCTTGGTGGAACAGTGGCTGCTAGGCCCATTTGCTGGATGGCACAGGCAATGGTTGGGTGATACGGTGGTTAAAGTGCTGACTTGTCATGCGAAAAACCCGCGTTTGAATCCCAGTGAAACTGAAAAAAACTTTTATCTGGTTTTCGACTCGACTCAGTTACCATTCGTCATTGTGCTCAAATTAGTGGCTTAATTAATAATTATATATCTTTAATAAAAACACATTAATACAACAATATAAACAAATACAAAATATAAACAAATAATTCATTTGAATAATATAACTCACAGACATGTGTACCACTTATAAGGTGTACCATAGAACTCAAATACAAAAATTATTATAATATAAACAAAATTGAATTGTGTCTTTTGAAAATCTAAGACATTCCTACATGTTCTAAGTCGCAGTACTATCTCATGTAAATTGTATGTGGAGTTAATTTGATCGGTTCATATAAGTATATATTTCCCCCTGTTCCGACAGGCACATATATAGTGCTGTTTAGCCTATAACATATTATTTTTATAATTACTCAAAATATTACATTGTGCATATATAAAGTATACAACTTATAATCAAAATACAAAATAGTACTACATGACAGGAAATTAGGTGTAAAATTTTCCAGGATTAGACTGGCTTATACATAGTACTCATAACAATTTATTCGCTTGTGAAAACCACAATGCACAAAATGTTCTAAGTTTGTAATGATAAAACATATTATACAACAATGCCAACACTTACCAACACAAAAGAAAATAAGACACCATTATTCTAGTGCTGGATACCTTCGATAAAACAACTCATATAAAATAGCTAATCATATTCCATGGTAATTGGAATTCGGGCTATTTTAAAAATAAATTAGGAAGCTGATTTAAAAGTTGTCTGCTACATTTATGTTTTAGATGTCTGCAAACTTAAACAGAATTAGATCAATTTGCACTGAAGGAATTCTACATAATCTACAAAAGGCGTAGTACTGCCTAACCTAGTTAGTGTGTTAAATTCGAAAAACATCAATTCTTATTAATAAAATATGATAATTTTAGTAAGTGCTTTCGCTAGACTGCTCCAACATTTAGCAATATCGTAAAGACAGGTTTAAATTAGCAGCAGTATAATTTTTTGGGTGATTTAAAGATATTTGTTCTTCTGGAACCTTTGTTAGACGTAATTGACGCGTATTATAAAACATTTATTATTATATTAGCCTAACATTAAACCTTTATCATCATACGAAAATTCCCATTCTCTGGCAGATGGATACCTCAAGGTAACTGGATATTATTTTGCATTTTTTTGTTTAAAAATTATTTCGATGTCAATAATAAGACGCTGGCAGAGTTAAAATTTGCAAGTATACAAAATTAAGGAGCTGAAAACCAATTCGCGAATTATATTTAATGAGATAAAAATCGATATTGAATTTATGCATATGGTTATAATTTATAAGAAAAATAAAAAAAAAAAACACAAAAAACACGTAAATGAGAACAGGAGGAAAAGAGAATAAATTTAAGTAAAAACGAGGAAGATTATAGTTGCCCTTGTCAACTTTTAGATACCCGTGCATACCCACTAACCGTTATTTATTTTCCCTATGCCTTTATAAATATTACAAAAAAAATATAAGAAAGTAAAATAGTTAAAAAAAAATTTAACTTATTAGGTATCCCATAATTTTTGATTAACTTATTATCCCATAAAAAAAAAAAAAAAAAATAGCCCACCCTAAAAGTTGGTCCGAGTGATGTCCAACTTTGCCAACTAACTTGTCCTATTACTTTATCTGCCCAGTTTTGATTTTAGCCTCGTAGCTTCATTAGATTCACAGTTATCGAATTGATTACTTTGTATGGCAGCTGCCCGAAAACGGGTCCGTAACATTTTGAAACTTCATATAAGTGATCGATCCATTATATAACTAACAGTGTGTAATTTTCATCCTCGTAGTACCTATAATCAGTTTCTAAGAAATTCATATTGGTGCAAAGAAGTTGTGTGGCAGCTCCCCAAAACCTTGATCTGGTCTTAAACAAAAAGAACCTCAAAAATATCCAAAAAATGTTTTGATTTGATTTGTGTGATTTTCAAAACTCTTGCTCTAATTTTTCAATTCTATCTCTTATAATTAATTTTTAATTCACCAATATATTAAACTTAAGCAAAATCAACTTCATATAATCATATTCATATAATAATCATCATATTCATAATCTATCAATCTATCAATATCAATAAGCCATTTACTTAAAAAAAATCTTTGTCTTCTTTTTTGCTTATCTTAAATAAACTACGCATCATTTAAATCATATAAAATTCTAACTCGAAATCGTTATCTACTTTTTGTAACAAAAACAAAAAACAAAAAAACAAAATTCATATAATTTCATGTTAAATACTAATTCATATCAACAAAAATAGACGATGTTAACAGTTGTTGTATTCACATCGTTTTTTCTCTTTCCCACTTCTACAAAAAAATTTTAAAACAAAAAAAAATGAGGAAGTGGGAAAGAGCAAAAACGATGTGAATTCAACAACTGTTAACATCGTCTAAATGGACCCAATAATTTCATGTCAAGATTTCAAATTTTTGTATGAAAATGTTGGAGTTGAAAAAGTTAGTTGTTCGAGAGCTACCCAAAGTTATGGTCCGATCTTAACCAAAAAAAATAGGGAACCTAGAAATTGATTGAAAAATATTTTGTGAAAATTTCAAAACTGTAGCTCTTTTAGTTTTTGAGTTATCGTGCTGACACACAGACGGACGGACAGACAGACATAGCTAGATCGACTCATTTTTCGATTCTGAGCCGATACGTACCCTTGACACTATATCTAGCTCGTCTAGATCGATGCGTTACAAACGGAGGAGCAAATCTAATATACCCGATGTCATATATGTATGCACGGGTATAAAAAGAAAAATAAAAGAAATAAGAAAAAAATTAGAATAATAAGGTATATAATGGAATATTTATTTCTTTCTCAGAACTCTTTTGATGTAAAAAGAAAGTTATAGAAGAAAAGAACTCCCAAATACACTTTCAAAAAATTCACGTGCAGAATTATTTCAATAATTTAAAAATCAAATTTGAATCTAATGTTGATTTTAATCCTTTTATGTAAAATATAAACACACAAATTTGTAACGTGTTTTTCTTAAATTCTAATTTTATTATTTTTGATACGATTTGTTAAACTTACATTATTTACAAGTTAAGGATTTTATTTTAAGATAAAGCATCTGTTGGATTCCACTTATAGCATTCTTTTTAATGGGTAGTATATTTCCAGTTAGAACTCGAAAAATTAAGAGGAGTAAGAGGGGGAAGGAAAGAGAATTGTTTCTAGGAACATTTTTTAGTGTAACCTTACGTGTAGGAACTGTAAGCGGTGAAAAATTTAAAATTTTAATACCTGTTCAGATGGTTTTCAAAACAATCAAAAATTAAAATGAATAACAATTTTTCTTAGTTTTAAAGAGTTTTCTTAAAATTAAAGTGGCTCTTGATTTATACAAATTTCAGCAAAAAAATTTTAACAATTCGGAAGAACTTTTTTTGAAGTTCACCCGTTAAAGAGCTACAGCCCTCCGAAGGTGGAAAAAGTCCTGTATTTAAATTAATATAACAATAGTTCTATTAGGTTTATTTTAAATCTGAATATAGTAAATGATAGCTGCTTTAATAGGCTTTAGAATAAATATATCGAAATGCAAGTTTATAAGGTTGCCATAGGTATTAAAAAATGCTTGATTCCACATATCTTCTGAACGGCTCAAGCTAGTGACTTAAAATTGAAAAAAATAAGTTAGGTTCTCAGAAATTAGTTGGAGTCGGTTTAACAAAATGTTTTTGTAAAAAAATAAAAAATACCCAAAAACATAACTACTGAATATAGTAATTGCGTGTAAGGCATATCCTTTAATTTTCATAAAACCATCAAAAGAATCCAAAATAAGCGAAATATTTTCTTTAACAAATCGTTGTATAAAATAAAAACCAAATATTCCACTATTTCAGTATTCTACTACCTAAATATTTACATATCTTTATATAAATATATATATATAATATTAGAGGCATATTAAAATTTTATTTTTGATATATTTTAAAATGACAAACACACAAACAAGTTGTTATCACTGATGATGGTGTTAAAGAGTATCTTTTGGTCATAGAATTTTTATCAATCTTAAAAATTGTACTGTTGCTTTTATTATTATCTTCTTCTTTACCAATTATTTGTCACTACCGGAGCTTTTTTTTAAAATTCTCTTGTATAACTGATATTAAAACCCTTACAAGTAAAGCATAAAAACAAAATATGAATGGAATGAAATGGTGATAGCTGCCTTTATTTAATTTCTTTTTTTTGCCAAAATTCCATTTTAAATTAAATTTTTCTTGAAGTCGTTAGAATGAATGGTTAAAGTAATTCGCTAAGCAGTTTTATGTTTATGTGTATTTTCTTTATTTTCCGTTATTTTGTTAATTTTTCCAGAAAAACAATAGAAAAATAAAATTAAAATTTATAAATTTTTATACTAAATAACGTTTTGTACTAGCTAACGTTGCTATTAAGATTTCACGTTCATAATAGATACAAAAAAGATCAAAATTAATTCTGATTTTTTCGGCTGTTTTTTCGGACACTTTGCCTCCAAAACTAAAAATGAAAAAAGTCGCCAAAGTTTGTATGGGACTTTTATTCATATTTAAAAATTCCACAAATTTGTGAAAACTTTTTTTATGTATTTATATATTTTTATAAAAATTGCCAATTTTTTCTAATTTTTTTTTTATAATGAACAATCCGGTGTTGTCCGAGCGTGAAATTGACAAAATTTGAATTTATATTTTATAATCTACTAGCTAATACCCGGTGCGCGTTGCTGCGTATTGGAGGTTTAATTGAAGTTGATGTTACTGCAAAAAGTTAACACAAAAATTACACACGGTTATCACATGTAAATTTTAAAATGTATGAAAGCAATCTTTTTAAAACGATTTTCTAGGGTTATTCTAGTAATTTTTGAAACTTTCTGTAATTCAAAGCAGTACAAACTACTTTCCAAAATTTGACGTAATTTACTTCCAAAAAATTTTTTGTGACCAAACGTAGGACCGACTATTAACAGACTCAACTCCATTTTCAAGTTGCTTCACACATAAAAAAATTGAGGTCAACCGGTCAAATCGTTTCTAATTTAGAGTAAAGTATTGAAAAAACCTATAAAAAGCTGTTGGGCCGCAATGGGTTAATGCAACTCAACAAAACTTTTTTACGGCTTTCTTTTAAGCCAAAGCAGAATTTCGTAAAATCGGACAAAATTTGGACCCAAAATTTTTTTTGACCACCCATCGGCTCGACATGGGTTAACAAATTCCAAAACTGTTAATAGTGTCAACTCAGTTCTCACAGGGGAGCACGTATACAAAATTTGAAGAAAATCGGTTAAACCGTTTCTAATTTAGAGTTAAGTATTGAAAAAACCTATAAAAAGCTGTTGGGCCGCAATGGGTTAATGGAACTCAACAAAAATTTTTTTGGGGCTTTCTTTTTAGTTAAAGCAGAATTTCATAAAATCGGACAAAATTTGGACCCCAAATTTTTTTTGACCACCCGTCGGCCCGACATGGGTTAACAAATTCCAAAACTGATAATTGTGTCAACTCAATTCTCAAGGAGCATCACGTATATAAAATTTGAAGTCAATTGGTCAAACCGTTTCGAATTTAGAGTAAAGTATTGAAAAAACCTATAACAAGCTGTCGGGCCGCAATGGGTTAATGGAACTCAACAAAATTTTTTTAGGGCTTTCTCTTAAGCCAAAGCAGAATTTCGGAAAATCGGACAAAATTTGGACCCAACATTTTTTTTGACCACCCGTCGGCCCGACATGGGTTAACAAATTCCAAAACTGTTAATAGTGTCAACTCAATTCTCAAAGAGCATGACGTATACAAAATTTGAAGTCAATCGGTCAAACCGTTTTCATTTTAGAACAAAGAAGTTTAAATATACTTGCACCACAGCCCCCAACTTGGCGGTCCGTTAGAGCAAAATTTTTGGGCCACGATTTCTTTCCGTACCCAATAACCTCTATATACAAATTTTCATGAAAATCGGCTGGGCAGTTTAGGAGTCTATTCGCTACATACAAACAAACAAACAAACAAACAAACAAACATACATACAAACAAACATTCCCTTTTATATATATAGATAGATATATGTATAAAAGCGAACGTTTGTTTGTTTTTTATAGCGTATAGGCTCCAAACTTATTCAGCCAAATATCATGAAAATTTGTATATAAAAATTTTTGCGTACGGGGATGTGTTCTGAAAGCTGAAGCAGTTTTTAAACTACTTTGAATTTGTACGATTGTCTGCAAATTTTTTATATGTGTTGCTGTTGGATAATGCAGTTCACTCTTTTAATAGACTAGAAAATTTGTTAACTCATATTGGCATGGTAATCACCTAAAAAAATTTTTAAAATCCAAAAAAAAATCTTAAAAAAACTTTTATTGATTTCCGTTAACTTATTGCGGCACAATTTACAAAGTTCAATTTTTGTGTTAATTTTTTTCAATAACCTCGACTTCAATTAAAAACCTTTTGAGAAGCGCAGAAATGCGTAACCGGATATTATCTAAATATATTCTTAAATGTAAGAATAATTTTTTTATGAATTTATGAAAGGAACTTAGGTTTTTTTTGGAAACAATGTTTTAAAATACCTTCTATTTAAGCATAATTCGCAATTAGATTGTTAAAATATATACGAAATTGAACTTTTTGATTTTTAAAAAATTTTTATGCATAAAACCTGTTATTGTGAGTGTACTCAAAACTTCTTAAAGTTTTTTGGCGATCGGATTAACAGTGTAGTAAAGCAGTCAGGACAGACAGACATATAGACAGATATACATTCGGTTTTATGTATATAGAAGATAGATGAAGAGGGACAATCTCGAGATTTTTTTAATATGTATGATTATTTATATGTATTTGTTTTTCTGTTAGTTTGTATGTAGCTTATGCTAAAGTATACAGATAATTATTATTAAAATTTCTATTGAAAGGTTTTAAAGTACGGGGAGTGTTTCTGGGTTAACTATTTTGTTCTAACTCACAGCTAAGATCTGTGGTGCAAGTAATATATGCAATATAAAATATAAATGATTTAACCAATTAACTTCATATCATATCATATCTGTCTTTGACAAGTTGACTCTATTAAAAAAATTGGAATTTGTTAACCCATATCGAAACGACTCTTGTTGGTAAAAATTTTTGGACGCGATTTGCGTCCAATTTGGGTAACTACAGCTTTGAAAAAAGAAAGTCTTGAAAATTTTTTTCCATTTTTACCGTCTGCAGTTATGGTGCTAATTCGATTCAATAACATCAATTTAAATTAAACAAGTGATGAAAAAAACCAAGGGTTTTTAAAAAAGCAGATTTTCAAAATAATATAGTGTTTCATACTGAGTATTTTATCGGAATATAATGTTGAAGCTTCAATGTTAACGTTTAATTAACGAAATATATACGTTGGTGACTAAGTTACTACTTACTTATAGAAACAGTAAATTCTTTATTTTTTAAGTCCTAATAGCCCCTCAATAGGGGAGGTTGCCCAATTTCTCAAAGATCTAATCCTCACTAATCCCCTTCCCCCAACTTTTTTAGGTTCAAGGAATTAAATTATGAATTCTACCAAAATTTTGGAATTTTACTTTTACTATTTAAGCAAAAATGGTTAAAACTGAGAGACACTTTCTTCAATTTAAAGAACCGCTTTTAAATTTAAGAAAATCTTTTAACATATGTTAAAGTATAATGTTGGACCTTAAAATTTTGTATATTAACAAAAAAAAATTTTAACAGTTATTCAAGTTACAGGTGTTTAAAAATAGCAAAATTTCAATTTTCGGGCCCTTATAGCTGCAAAACAGGGGACGTGACAAAAAAAATTTGTTAACCGACTTCTACTTATTTCTGAGGATCTAACTACTCCCAAAATTTCGAGAACCTAGTTTGGCCCGTTTAGAAGATATGTATAGCCAAAAATTTTGCAAAAATTGAGTTTTGCATAATTGTAAATTTTAGTACCGTATGGCAACCCTAAACATTTGCCTTTTAAAAATTTTTAAAGTTAATAAAACCAGCTATCTATTTCCGTTTTCAGATTGAAAATTCACCTAATAGAACTCTTGTTATAACAGTTAGAATATAAGGCTTTTCCCAACTTTAGGGGGCCGCAGCTCCGTAACGGGTGGGGCTACAGAAAAAATTTCTTCTACGAAATTATTTTTTTTGTAATACCTACTCTTGGTTAAAATTTCTTTTTTCTATTTCAAACGATGTAAAAGTTTTTGTAAACATACGGACAGACGGACAGACGGAACGACGGACAGACGGAACGACGGACAGACGGACAGATTGAAACTATATAGGCACATTTTTACAAAATTTTTTGAAAATGTGCTAAAAACTAAATTAGCCAGTTTATCATAACATAAAACATTAGGTTTGTTTATTAGTTTTCAGGGCCGGACTGAACTGAACAGGACAGGATAATATAACACACAGACATGTGTATCACACACAAATTTTGACCTGGAAAAAAAATAAAAACACTTATAAACATTTGTTAAAATAAAAAAAAAACAACAAAAATAAAAAAAAATTTCCAAAACGGATCTGAAAAAAAATTAGAACAAAAAAGTGCAACTTAGAACAGTTTTGAAAAACTAATGAACACAAAAGTAGAACATTTTCGGACAGAAAAATACCTGTCCTAAATTTAATGAACGAAAAAAGCGGTAGTTTTCTATTCTAGGTAATATGTAATTCTGGATCTTACTAATAAACATACCTATTATTTTCTATCTCATATAAAGTTCATTGGGAAAAAAGTTTATTTATTAAATTGATTTGAAGATATGCTCCAGGAAATAAAAACAGCAAGAGAAATTTAATAATTCTAATAAGAATGCAGTTCTTTATGATATGAGGTAACTTATAAAATTTCAAAATGAATATAGTTCATTGATTGAATGAAATATCATGATAGAGTAAAAACTTGTTTTTACATTTAGAATAAGCAGAAGCCGCGAATTGTTTTTAAGAATCCAGTACAAAAAAACAAATAATGTTTCAATCATGTACACCACTTTGATAAAATAATATTCTAAGCCAAAGGCCTAACTTGCTATTGTTAATAACTACATGTATAATAATTAATTAATTTTATAATTCCAATTTTAAAATTAAATTTATTTGATGAGTTAAATAAATAGTGCATATTCTACAACTTATACTGTAAAACATCTCGGACTACAACTTATATTTGCTTACTTTTGTGGTTGATAATCATCTTACAATAGACGTGACCTAAACGTAATGAGAACTGAATGTAGCAGATGAGAAAAAATAATTTCGAAGTTGCAATTGTAGATAAGCAGCTGAAGGATTTAAAGAATCCTATAAAGATAATATAAAGTATATACGAGGAGTATACATTTTTTGAGATGTAGTTATAATTTTGTTCTTAAACACCCCCTTTTTTTCTAAAAATTTTCATGTATCTTATGGTATGTCCAAATTTAAAATAAATACCAATTAAAATGTATTTCTATTTCATATTATACTGGTATTTGGAATACAAAGCACTTGTTGTAGTTTTTGTTAAAATTTTTGTTTAATTATTTCATTGGTTGCTTAGCAACAAACAAAACAGGCATTTTCTTCTGACCCCTCGGTTTCCTTTATGTATTATGTATTTTATAATTTTAATAATATGTGTCTATTGCGATATTATTATTTCGCGAAACTGAGTTTCTAATCAAAATCTCATAAGAAAACAAAATGAAGGAAAAGAAAATTCGCTCGTGTTTAGAAGGCAAAAAATAAAAAAAAAACAACAAAATGCAGAACAAATTAAAAAAGAAAAAGAAACGAAATTTTCTGAAGGAAATTTTTTTTTATCATGTCATGAGTATTGTGACTGAAGGATTCATTTTTTATTTTTTTTTTTTTTTGTCACAATTCTGTTGAATCCTAAAATTTGAAGAACTTGGATAAAAGTAGTCCTTAAAAATCTCTTCTTTTTTTTTTATTATGTCCAAGGACTTGAGATGAATAATTAATTTTCAGAATATAGGGCTCCAAAATTTTGTGATTATTACAACAACAAAAGTAAATAAAAATGAAACCCATTACCTATGTTTGAATTTAATTCATCAGTCAAAGGCACGGAGGGATCAGGAGAACAAAAGAAACAGAAAAAAAAAATGAAAAAGCGAATAGAAATTTAAAATTGTTATTTACTTTTTTTTCCTTTTTATTTTAAAATCAGATGCGTCCAGGCAAACAATTTCACTGGAAATATATGTATATATATATTTATTTAGCATTTGTTTTTATGTAATGTCTATTTACATATTTGGGTTACAATAAGAAAGAACCAAAGGTTTTAGTGTAATTATTTTAATGATTATTTTAATGTAAAGATTATTTTTTTTCTTACTCTCCCCATTTTTTTGGGAATTTGTCTTTACCCCCATTTTCATTTTATTTGATATATCTGGTTATAAACTTCAATTGCGTAATGCTTTAATACGCAAAAAATGATTTGTAGACTAGAATGGGGTTTTTCTTATATAAGTACAAGTATTTTACGTAAAAATTTGATTGAAGTGAATTTTATGTATGTACATATGTATTTTATATACATATATAAACTTGTGACATTTATGAAATTTTATTAATAGCTTGAATTATGTCAATTATTGGGTATCACACCGTTACGGGGTTGATACATATCTTATTATTTGTCAGATTTAAAAGGATTAGAGACAAGATTTAAGAAAGAAATTAATTCAAAATATGATATTGGTCTTATTGAATAATTCTTTAAATATTGATGAAAATAATGAAAATAAAAATTAATCGAGGAAGAGTGTAGTAGAGTAGACTTTGTCAATTCTGGAAAATAAATATTATGACTGTAACATATACATTATATCATCCGGTTAATTACTTTTGGGAAAATTTTAAACATACAGCTTTATTAAGTGTAGTGGAATACTCATATAAAAGAAGAAGTTGTATGGCAGCCACCCGAATCCATGGACTAAAATGGATGGATTTAAATAGCGAATGCTAGATTTTTTAGTTTTTGAGTTATCGTGCGGACGGACGGACGTACATAGCTAAATCGATTTATTTTTCGATTCTGATCCAATCCATACACTTGAGTCTATATCTACCAAGAGGGAGGGGCAAATTTTTTATACCCTTTGACTATATAGTCATACGGGTATAAAAGATTAAGTAAATAAAGTAACAATTATGAGTAAAGATTGCATAAAGACTGCCCGGTAATTAGAAAAAATTGCGAACCTGCGCGATAATTCGGAGGTTAGGTGGTAAAAATTTGTCTAAAGTTTTAGAGAAACTACTGCTTATCTGTATAATGTTGTAAATAAGCTAAATATAGCTAAATGAACTTAAAATTAATTAAACTAATACTAAATGTTTAACGAACATCAGTTAATTTGTTGAAAAAAATGCTCTTAAAATGTCTATTTAATTTATTCATATTCACTTATTACATACTCAAAATAATTGAGGTATACATGTCGCAGCACAACACCCTCTTTCATATTATATTCGTGTTATTATAATTGATCTTGATGAGTTCTAAATACAATTTAAACATGAGATAGCACTAGGCCTTATAACATGTAGAAATGTCATATATTTTCAATAGATATTAATAATTTTATATTTGAGTTATATGGTACACCTCATATGTGATACACATGTCTGTGAGTTATATTATTCAATTAAATTATTTGTTTATATTTTGCATTTGTTTATATTGTTACATTAATGTTTTTATTTAATAATGTATAGTTATTAATTATTGATTAAACTTTTAATTTGAACCCAGCGGTGATTGGTTTATGTGACGATTCAAAAACAAAAGAATTTTTTTTCAATTGATTAATTTGTATTTTAAAATTACGTGTGCTGTTGCTTTAGTTTTATTGGCTTTTTAATAAGAAACTAATATTTAAAATTGAATAAAGTTTGGGAAAGTTGGCAAGCTTTCCATATTTTATATTGTTTTAAATGTAGAGTTTTTTGAGTATGACTCAAATATCAATAACCACAAGAATTAATACGTTTATAGATTTCATTTTTGTTTTTGTCTAATTTAAATGTTTAATAAAATATTTAAATAATTAATTTTGTCAACAGTTTGAGATTTTTTTTATTTGTGGTACAATTCAATTTTTCACAAGAATAATTTTTGTATCTTTAATTTAAACATAAGGTTATTTTAGAAAATAACGTATATTTACTTAAGAAAAATCAATTTTTTTAAATCTGTGGGATAAAAATTTCATATGTTCAGAAAATTATTTTTTCCTTTTACATTTCAGGGGATAGTTAAAAGAAGTAAAATAAATAAATACGGCTGGTTAGTATAGGAGTTAAAGTGCAGACCTTTCACTTTAGATGCCAGATATTGAATTCCATTCAAAGTGAAAAATTTTTATCAGGTTTTCGAACTCAGGTATTATCCGTGATTAGGTTAAATATTTATTCAAATTATATTAATTTTTTAAATTATACTTAAAGAGATTTTTGGGTACGGAAAGAAATCCTCGGCTAAAAACTTCGCTCTAACGGACCGTCAAGTTTGCGCTGTGGTGCAAGTACTTAAACGTTTTAGTTCTAAAATGAAAACGGTTCGACCGATTGACTTCAAATTTTCTATACATGATGCTCCTTGAGAATTTTGTTGACACTATTAACAGATTTGGAAATTATTAACCCATGCCATTCCGAAGGTTGGTGAAAAAAAAAATTGTTGGAAATAAAGTACGTCCAATTTTGGGATGAAGGTAATACTTCATTGAATTAGGGGAAAAATTTCAATTTTTTGTTGAGATCCTTTAACAGTTTAAGCGATTGTCAAATTAAAACCTTAAAAAGTTTTTCAAAAATGTTTGAACGAGTATCTTTAATTTTTCTATAAGTGGCACTTGACGATTAAGTTGAAGACGGTGGATTTGAATTAATAATAAAAATAATTGAATTAATATTTCTGCGTATTATTAATAACTATGAAAAGTTTCAAGGGAAATTATATAAATTTGTTTAAAAATTTTTAGAATAATCCTCAAAAATCGTTTTAAAAATTTAAAAAAATTTAAAATTTAAATTCCTTTAATACATATTTAGATTGACATTTACACCATGTGTAAATTTTGTGTTAACTTTTTTCAATAACATAAACTTAAACTAAACCGGCATTGAGAAGCGCACACCAGGTATAAACAAGTTTTTATTAAAAATACATTAAAATTACAATATTAACAAATAATTTAATTAAATAATATAACTCGCAGATTCAGAATTAACTTCTAATTCAAATATCAAATCAATACAATGAATTCTATCTATTGGAAATCTGAGATTTTTTATATGCTATTAGTAGACCTAGTACTATCTTATATTTAAATTGTCTATGGAATTCATTTAGATCAATTTTAGTAATAAGAATATTTCCCCTCTGTAGCTTAAGGGTTTCGCAGTCAAAACTTAAAAAAAAAGAAAATAAATAATTGTCACATTATATTATGGTACAATCTTTGATTTTCTTTCGAATCAAGGTATCTTAAATATTTTTAATATCAAATGCATTAGATTATAATTTCTTTCCTACTTATAAACCATCACTATTCTATTCTTAATTATTCAGAATCATCTCAATGAAAATCTATAATTTATATTAAAATTAAACTTTTATTTACCCTTAATTACACCTCTTTGATTACATACCATTTCCTATGATCTCTGGTTTTTCATAGGCACCTTCTTCAGTGTAAATATTATTGAGAAATGACATTAATTAAGTTTGAAAAAGTATTATTTCTGATATACGATTTAAATAATAGAAAGTGTCTGATTAAACATATAGAAGATTTTAATAAAGTTTTTAATTATTTATTTAAGATACTTAATTGTTTTTATTTTTCAGAATAATTCTTTGTATAAATTATATAATTTGTTGGTCAACTCTGGTTATATTATAAATTATTTATTAAACTTGACAATTTTTGTGTGATCAATTTATTTATAAAATGTTTTGATGATCTATCAGGTTGCTTTGACAACTATTTTGACAACTACTTTGACAACTAATAATTATTTACTAACTTTGAAAGAAATCACTTTAAAAGAGTTATCTTATTAAGTCCATTCAAATTCCTTTTTAATTTAATTCCTTTTTTAATTTTTTGAATTTTTTAATATTTTCTTTTTAAATATTTTAAATTTATAATGTAGATTAAAGGGCTTAATTGCCTGGAACTGGAATAAAACTGATTTTATTTATTTACATATCATATAACCAATTCATGCTAAAAGATCGAGCCGTCTTAATTATAAATCGATTACATTGCGAAATCGTTTGAGTAGTCTTCGATAGTTTTTTAAGGTCTTTTGGTATTATGAAATTTTATATTAAAAGATATGCCTATTAATTTCCATACAAATTGGCAACTGTTATTACGTTAAAATTTCTTTAAATATTTTCTCACATTTATTATAATGTCCTTCAACATTTCAATATAAATCTTTATTTTCTTTAATTTCCTGCCTCTTAAAAACCACGCAATAATGTTGTATTAACTTGTTTTGTTTTCTGGTTTATAATATGTGGAAATAAAATTATACATAAACATATATATATATATATACAATATACATGTATATTTAAACGGTAAGAGACAGGTCATTCAGAGACTAAATTAATAATCGATTAGATTACACTTGAGTTAATCTTTTTGTTTTTACTTTTTTTTTTTTTTTGAATCTTTTATTTTTTTTTTTCGAATCTTTTATTTTTCCAATATTTTCTTTCTCTTTCCATCTTTTTTATTTCACTGAAAAAAAAGCCTTTGCTCTATATAAATATTTATGTTTGTATCTATGTACTTATATAGGTTAACTGTATATTTTAAAGACATTATGAGAATTCTAAAACTTGGGTCCGGCATATTTTAAAAATAAATATATCTCAAAAATTATCCTACTGTAGATTTGAGAGTGTGTGTGTTTTGGATTTATATATATATATATATATATATATATATATATATATATATATATTTAGGTAGATAGTCAATGTTCTGGGAGTGTCAGTCTTCTTTAACCAAACATTTTAACCATTAATTAGTGAGAAATTAAGAAAATCCTTGGAAATTGTACTGGAAAAACAACAATTTTTCATATGATGATGTGTTGTTTTTTTTTATTTTTTGTTTTTATTATTGTTTTTCCGATTTTAATTTTCTTTAACATTTTATTTTTGTTTTTATTTAAGAATCAATGAAAACAAAAGTTATTATTATGTTGGGATATTAATTATATAATGTGAATGTTAACATATTTTGAATATATTCATTTAAATTTGTTTCTTTTTTTTTTGGATCATGATCTTGAACATTTTATTAAATTGAGAGGTTGATTCTCAAATGGGTAACACAAATATAATTTTAGAGAATATGAACATCTAGTAGAATTTACACATGTTAAATGGTATCTTTAAACGTTGGTCTACACATAAAACTTTAAAGTTAGAGATTTTTGGAAGTTAAGTACAGTTTTATAGCACTATAAAGAGTGAGTTCAATAGTTGTGGTTCTTGTCTTGGACTATCCAGACATTGCTTGGATATTTTTTAATGTTTTAAAATACTTGATAATTTGTTTTTATTAATTAATCTATGGATCTTAAACTGAAAGAATATTTTTGAGACTTTCTATCTTTTTTAAGGGTCAAAGTAAAACTTGTTAAAATTGGACACAATTCCAAAAATTTGTAGTCGTGCAGATTATCCAAATTTGTTATTAGAATCGGCTCATCTTTGAAAGAACTACAACACGTATACAAAATTTCAAGTCAATCATTCAGAAACAGTACATTCCCTTAAACATTTTTATACAAATATTCATAATATGGAGCTTAGCAGTATAGAACTCTATAAGCTATATACAAACAAACAAACATTCGCTTTAGAAGAATAGATAAATCGGTTATCTTATCTATTTCGAACCTAATTAAGAATGATATCATTATCAAATTGGAAAATCAGATAAAAGTTTTTTCAACAGAAAGGTCGGTTTTTTAATCACTAGACCACCATATAAAAGACTTGATACATCATCCATATAGGAACATGGAATCAAGCAATTCCATTGTATAGTTGGTTTAATTTTATAAATTCCGTAGCAAAGTTGCTGTTCCTCATCAATAGGCTTTAGGTTAAGCTTTTTGTTGTGGCTGTTAAAGTTTCTTGATTAGTGATTAAGTTGTTTCGGTGGCTAAAGCTATATGAAATTAAAAATATTCACCCATTTGCACGTAATAAAATTTTTCGAAGCAATAGCGATTATGAAAACAATACAAGTGTCATAAAAGATATAATTAATTCGAGGGCTATGATGTACATTGCCCTAGATGTCAAAAGAATGGAAAAATTAAATAAAAAGTAGTTTTAAGTTTAACATCGTACCCCTGCACAAATATAAAAAGCATGATTCAAAAACAACTATTAAAGGATACATTTTACGGGTTCATTCCGGTATCAGAAAAGTTTTTCTTTTAGTTAAAGAACAAAAAATAAACAAAAATTAAAAATTGGTGGTGTTTAATATATATATCTAAATTGCTATATACTTATATATGTATATATATAATATCATGGTCCTTCTAAATATAACAGACCACGTACAAAATAAGTTTGAGAAAATTTTTTTGAGTTTGTTTTTCTCAGGATATTTTACAGAGAACATGCATATATCTTTGATTGGTGGTGACAGCTACTTCAATTGTTTTTTCCTTTCTTTACAGTTATGTATATATATTATTAAGAATATCTTTCATTCTGTTACGGATTACATATTTTATGTTCTTGTATAACGTACATGTAAAATGTGTTTGTTTTTTTGTTCTTTTTTTTTTTTTGTCGAGTTAATTTCAATTCAATTTTTTTTTTTAGCTTGTGGTATTTTGAATTTCGCATTGTATTGTCCTGACATTTCAACAATCGTAAATATTATTGGGCAGATTTTTGTTTGTTTTTTTTTTGTTGTTGTTGTTTTCAATGTTATAATTGCAATTAAACGTATAGATATACATACCAACATGTATTTTAATATAAAATACTAGTATGATACGGTGACGTGAATTAATGTCTAAGGAATTAAAGTCAATTAACTTTATTTACCATTTTTTAGGAATTAACGTCGTCAATTGTCCTTAATACCATTTTTAAATGGTAATAAAGTTTAGTACATAAATTCAGTTCACGCGACACACTTTTTCTCTTGCTTGCTTTTGAATAGCTGTTTCTATATCGTATGGTTTTTGATTTTCTTCAAATGCATTTTTTGTTGCCCAGGAAATAAGACCGAATCGACCATAGTACCTTTTCAATTTTGAATGAAACTTTAAAATCCTTCCTAATTCAGAAACTAGCATATATATATATCAATATTCTGAAAAAGGCGTAAAATCCTGCCTTTGAATCGAACTCTAAAATCCCCCTAATGCAAAATCCCACATAATAAATATACTTGTACTCTAAAAAGGGTATACCCTGATTTTGTATCCAAGTTTAAAATCTCTCTTAATTAAACCCTTAAAAAAATTAACGGTCAGTGGTGGGACTCCGTCGGTAGAACACATGACGAACATACGTCGACGGCGTGTCGTCACACCGCTCGAGGAAACTTTGACGACAACGAGAAAGTTTCTGGGTAAGTAGGAGTTGGGTTTAAAATCAGGGTATTCCCCTTTTATAGAATATTTATAAATGTGTATGTGTTGGTGTTAGTAATAAAATCAAATACAGAAAGGAATTAAAATTGGCTTTTTTACCATTTTAAATTTGTATTAAGGACAATTGATTTTATTTCCCATATTTTAGAAATTAAATTCAATTGACTTTAATTCCTTTGAGATTAATTCAAGTCACCGTATGATACTATTATGTTAGAATCAGTTGAGATCAGTGTGACCGTTTTGATAAAAATTTACAGGAACAATTTAAAGAGTCTGTATTATTTTCGACGAAAAATAAGTAAAATTCTCATTTTTGGGACACTAAATTTTTTAATTTGTCACTTTATTAATATTCAAAATACAAATGTCAAATATTTGACTTTAACCAAGAAAATAAATTTAAACAATTATTGTGCATATTTTTGATTCATTTTAAAATTTAATAGTTTTAATTTTTAATTTCGAAGATATTTTAAATATCGTAAATTTAAAAGGACCATTTTTGTATCAGGGAGTCATTGGGTTCTTTAATTGATAAAAGGGTAACTTTGATCTGATTGGTTCACTCTCGGTCACACTGGTTAAAATATTAATAGAGCGTTTAGTTGGTTGATTTTTTCTTTTTGTTTAGTGTTTGATTTAAGGGGGTTTATTTTGGTTATTTTTGTTTTCTATTTCGTTGGATTTTGGGAATGGCCTATCGAAATAAATTATTTCATTTGTGGTGTAAGTTTTATTTTGTGCTCTGTTTTGTTTTCGTTTGATTGTTATTTTTTAACTGAGCCGAAAAAAAAGTTTTAATTTTTTTATTTTCGCTTAACTAATTCAAAAAAAAAAAAAAAAAATAAAAAATAAAGATAAAAATTGAGAAGCAATTCGTTACCAAAGTAAATATTTTGGTAAAGATAACATAAACAAAAACGAATTTTTTAAGTAAATATTTTATTATTTTTAATTCGGTATGATTTTTAATGATATGATGGACTTGATTATAATAAGGAAAGACAAAAATAAAAAATAAATGAAAACTTTAAATTTAAAATGAAATTTGCTTTATATTCCTTCAGTTATTCACGAAAATAAAAACCTCCCCAAACCCCAAACCCTGGCCTCTAAAGAACACAAAAAATTACAAAAGTTCAGAAGAATCGTTATGAAATGATGAATCGTTTCTTAGTTAAATAGTCAGTCATAACATTTGTATTTTTGTTTTTTTATTTTTCAAAAAAATTATTTAAAAAAAGTTACTCTTTATTTTTTTATTGTTTGTGTTGTTTCCTTTTTTTTCCAAAAGGACATTGTAATTTTTAAGGTCCTGTTTTGCAAATGAATCAAGAAAAAATAAAAAAAACTCATTTTCATTTTTGATTTGAACTCAAAAGTTGTTCTTTTATGACTTAACGTTGATTAAATTCAATTTGTTTTTCCCCCTTTTTAAATGTATATGTATATGTATGTAAAAGTAACTATGTATATACTTAAATACATTTATATAATATTTATTAAGTTGGAATAATTTAAAAAAAAATGAATAAAATTAATGAAAAGTTGTAAACAACTTAAAAAATTTCGTTTTTATTTCCTGAAAATTGGTTTTTAAAATAGAAAGTAGATATTTTTTGATTTTTATATTAAATAAAAGATGTGTTTTAAAAATTAGCGCAATTTGACAATAAAAACATTTTTCCAACATTTTATTTAAAAAAAAGTGAAATTGTTTTAAATAATAGAAGAGAAATATTTTGGAATAAGGTTCGTTTAGGCATAAAAGCTTAATAAGATTATTTTAAATCTACTCGTCCTTAAAAAACACTAATTAACATAGCCTTATTTGATTTAGTTGATATATATATAATCTTTGCACATGAGCTTGGTCCTTTTACAAATGAAATTTGTGTTTTTTCATAACAATTTGGTTATTTTTTAGGAGACGCAACGTTTTTACTGGATGCCAAAATCTGCGCTAATTTTTAAAAATACAAAGAACAATTTATTTTGAAAATTTAGAATGTTGAAAAAGGTTCAAGTTCATTTGAAAAGAGTATATGTTTTTTTTTTCTATATACGGTCAAATTATTTGATATAATATTTATAGTACACAAGAGTTGCGAGACCTTAATATAAAATTCTTTAAAAAAATTTTTATTTTTAGTAATTAAAGTAATATTTCACATCTCGAATTATTATAAATGCTTCACAGACTAAATAAAAGACGGCAATATTCATATTTTGTTCATGGTTAAAGAAGAAAGGAGAATAGAAATTGTTTTCTTTTTATTTATTAACCGAAATTCGGAAATTAAAGATTGCTTTGATTTTTTTTGTGAATATTTTTTGCATTAAAAAAGTGTTCAAATTTATTTACCTACATAAAGAAATATAATTTAAAACGAAGAAGAGTGTTGTAGAGTAGACTTTGTCAACTCTGGGATACCCGTATGACCGTAATATAAACATTATATTATCACCCGGTTAATTATTTTTGGCAAAATTTCAGACACCCAGCTTTAATAAGTACAGAGTAATGCTCATATAAAAAAAGAAGTTGTTTAAGAAGCTGGATTTAAATAGCGATCAAAAATTGATGGTAGATCTTTTGCCTTTAAAAGTGTTTTAATATAAAAGTAAATTGCTGGATTAAGATTAATTGAAAGAGGAACTGTCTCCCATTTCAGCAATTTACTTTTCTACTAAAACACTTTTAAATGCAAAAGATCTACCATTAATTTTTGGTTAATGAAAATTTTCAATATTTTAAGCTTAAAAGTTTTCAAACTTTAAAAGAACTGTTTCTTATACCAGCAATTTACTTTTATATATAACAGTAACAAACTCCCAAGATCTATCTTCAATTTTTTATTTTTTACATTTTAGGGGGTTAGTACTACTTTAATAAAAGTATATATTAAAAAAAATATTTTTTTTTATTTTATTGTATTTTTGAATGTTTCGTATTGTAAGCGGTGATTAAATTTATTTTAATATATATTTTTAATAAATTACATAGCTTGACATTTTTAGTAGTATTGATAGTTTTATGTGGTACCTAATTAGTAGCAATTATTTCTTTTATTTGATTTAAAATTCTAGAAATATAATATAGAGATAAATATAAAAAAATAAACGGAATTAATATAAACTGATTCAAAATTTGGTGACTTCATTTGTATGAAGATAATAAATTAGAAGAAGAATTTTCTAAACGTAATAGATTAATTGAAATCTTTTCTGCAAGGTTTTCATAAATTTGTAAAAGGTTTCATTTTCTTTGCTTAATTTAATTTGAAAATGTTAAAATATTCAAATAGCTATATAAAAATTAAAAATCACACATAAAATAATTTTTTTTTAATTTACTTAGAAAAGTTTTAAAAGAACATAGCTCAAAAAAAAATTTTTTAAGTAATAACTATTTAAAAGTAACAGCCTTTTCAAACCGATCCACACTTCAAATAACTAAATGAAAATTAATATATGTATATTTAATAAGGGCATTTGGCAATCGGCAATAGAATTCTACAAGATAAATAGAATTTCGGTAACAAATAGGTAATATTGCAAATTAAAAATACAGCTGGTATTTTACAATTATTAAAAAGTAATTATGCATTCAAAAATAAATTATTAAAAATCTGAATTTTTATATTTTAAAAATTTCAAAAAGTTATATTTATAGAAAACATAATTTAAAATAGTCAAAGTATTAGCAAATTGTCTGAAGTAACTCGGAATAAAAGTATTTAAAAATGACAGTACAAATGCGAGAAGATATTAAATACTTAAGCAAAAATGCTTAAAAAAAATGTTCTATTGCATAGGGTAAATTTTAAGTAATTTAGATTCGATTTTACTAGTAAATTTTAAGTAATTTAGGTTCAGAAGCAAAATTACTTTAAAGCTATACAAGAGCGATTTTCTGTGAAAAACATTAAAATTTTTTAATACTTATAATAAATTTACAAATAGAATCCGTATTCACCTAATTATCAACAATGAAAGAGTTGTTTGTTTGTAATGAAATTTAAAAAAAAACTAAAGAAATATAATTTTCATTAATTTTTAAGTATTTAAATTCTCAGCAAATTTTTCTAGACTCAAAATATAATAGCTTGGAACCTTTAAAATACATTCAAACCAAGCAATGAATTTTATCACATATATTATTATGTATAACACAACTTAAAACTAACTTTTAGTATTTTTTCAATAAACCATCAGTCCATTAGTATAAATTTGTTTCCATTTTGTATCTCTTTAAATAGGTAGTTATTTATTTTACAGAAATCTCCGTTGATTTTTTTTATATAGCTTATTTTCACAAATTCCTTCTGAATGTTAATGTACCTATGCATTCAAATATCCATCTTAAATATGGTTCAATCCGATATTCCAATCAAAATTCGTTTACTTTAAAAATAAATGATGGGATTGTCGTGTCCATTTTTCCCATTATTATTTTCATTTAAAAACAAATATTCCAAAAAATGCTCTTCTCGCATTTTGTTATTTTATTTGACCACTAATAAAAATTCTAAAAGTTAAAAAAATAAACCGTTCCCCCTTTTTTAACTCTTTCATTTTTTTTTTTTTTATCATTTCAATTTAACCCTTTCGGCAATTTTGTCAGAAATACAAAAAAAAAAAAACATTATCTTCCTTTTATCCCAATCAAATCCCATCTAAAAGAGACCATTTGAAAAAAAACTCATTTTTTTTGTTACTACCACAATGTCCGCATGTCAAGCACATGATACTCATCCTCTAAAATTACAAAAAAAAACTAAAGTAGAAAAAAAAACAGGTTTTAATTAATAACAAAAAAATATAAACTTTCATATTATTCTGTTTAATCACAATATTCTTGTACATATTAACAATATACGATTGTATGTTTGTTATAATTTAACCCTTTTTTTTTTAAACTTTTGGTTTCCATAGTAACCATGATTTTTTTTTATTACATTTTTAATTTAAAAAGAAAAAAAACAAAAATTCATGCATTTAATCAGAAAACGCTGACTAATTTGCATATATTAAGTAAGAAAGAGAAAGAAACATAATATAATATGATGTGATAGAGAAAGGGAATATTAAAAAAAAAAGGAAAACAAAATTTGAACATTCTGTTAAATATTAATAAAAAAAAAAAACGTAAAAAGAAAAAAAAAAAGAAAAAATAAAAAAATATTATCCTGCTTGATGAAAGGATATTATATTTGCATGAATCCTTATAAAGAAACAACGACGATATTGTTGGTTTCACCCTTTTAATTTTAATGGGGAAAATATTTTTTTGTTTTATTTTTGTTTTTTTTTTTTTTTTAATATAAAAATAAAAACGTGAACTTAATATATAAATTTCACCTCACTAATACAATAATGATTATATATATATATTTTTTTTATGTATATGCTATAAAATAAAATAAAATACCAAAAAAAAGAATATTATAATAAAAATAATCACAAATATTCATAAAACAGAAAAAAAGGGATAAAAGAGAGAAGAAAAGTGTTTTTTTTTTTTGTGTTTTTTTTTTCTTATTTTTGTTTTAATTTTTTCAGAGACACGTACAATTTTAAGAAATTTCTTTTTAAAAATTTTTTAGATATATATACATATTGAGAGTATGCAAATATAAATGTAAGATTTACAAGAAATATATATATATATATATTTTAAATATATAGATACATATATGCATACATATATATATCTATATTTTAAATAGGAAACTGTTTAAGATTTTAATAATAATGGTTGTATATTTCTTAAAAGAAAAGGACGAACTTAGTAACAAAAATAAAAAAAAAAAAAAATTTTATTTTTAAAGGTAAAATTTATAATTCTTTTTTTTTTGTTCTTGTTTTTTTTTTTGCTCTCAGTTCAAAAGCACGCGTTTCTTGAAGAAACAAAAAAAAAGTTATTTCATCATTGTCATTCTTATCGTCAATTTCATCAATATCAATATCAATACTCTTATTATCATTATAAACTTTGTCAATAATAAAAATCAAAAAAAGGAAGAGAAGAGAAGAGAGAGAGAGAGAGACAGAGAGAGAAATATATGCATTTAATTTTAATGATGATAAAAAAAAACTGTTAGAATAAATTGGGTTGATTATAAAAAAAAAGAGTATAATGCACGGGAGTGACGTTCATTTCAATGGAGTGTTATTGGAGTGACAATAACTTTTTTAATTTTTATTTAAATTATTTATTATTAAATTATTAGAATTATTAAAAATTATAACTTTGGATTAGTTTTTGTTAAGTTAGATTTTTAGTTACGAATTTTTTTTTTGAATTTTTTTAAATGAACGTATTACAATGCCATCTGACTTATATAGCCCAGTGGTTAGAGTGACTGCTTTTCATTCTAAATGTCGCTCTTCAAATCCTGGTCAGATCATATCTAATAAAAAAAATATAATTTATTATTGATATTGTAATAGTTTATATCATAGTATAAAATAAAATTAACTGCCACACCTAAAAAGGAAAGGCAGATTCAATCACTTATCACATTCCATGGGACTGTACATAAATAAATAAATAAATGTCACAGGCTGTTATCATTTCTCCAAATATTTTTTAGAAAAGACTCAGAAGGATTGTAGAGTGACTTAACCCAATATGGAATATAAATTTTTTGTTTCTAATTATAGATGGATTTTATAAATTTTAATTATATTTTCGCGATAAAATTTTTCTGTGGATTAAAACCCAATCTCTAAGATCCATACCTCTATAAGAAGAGATGTTTATTTTGAACCATCACTTTGATCATCGATAAACAATATAAATTTTTTACGCTATACTCTTATCGACGCTCTTATTACTTATCGCAGCTTCAACATAAGCGCACTCTAGTAATGATAACTTCAATTTTGTAAAATTACTTTTATCTGGATTCGTAAATTTATGTTTAGGAATAAAAAGGTTGTACTTTAATATTTTCAGGACATTCATCAAGTTTAAAGATATAAGATTAAATGGGGGTTGAAGAATGCAAAACAGGTTTGTTTTTTTCTTCATGGAGAAAAGCATAATGCCGTAATTTATGTTGCATGGACCTTTAATGAATATTCATTATATACATTTTTATTGGTTTGTTCAGTTGAACTGTTCGACATCTTTGTACATATTTTCTTAAATAAACTAACTGCTTCGATGAATATGTGCGTGTTTTAGTTCACGTTATGCCTTCAAATACAGTTATTTCTTATCCAGCTAACAGTAAATTTATAAAGTTCATTATTATTAAGGTAACATATTGTAAAACAACAGTATTCTAATACAGTTTTATTAACAGAAAGACCATGATAGACAATTAATTTTTCTTTAAAATATTTTTTATTTAAAAAATCCTGCAATTTGGGGTGGGAAATGTTCGATTTTTCAGATTCATTTTAATACAAATTAACTCTTTACTGATGCAAAAGATTATTACGCAAAAAATAAAATAAAAATTGCTTTTTATTTTAACTCTATCTGTATTTTTCGTATTCTTCCTATTTAAGTATAGATGCAGCATTTATTACACAGTATTTATTATATATATATTTTTATTTGAAAGTACATATATATATATATATATAAAAATATACTAAGTATTAAAGGAAGAAGAAAATAAAGTTTTAAGGACTTTTATCGAATTATTTTTTATGTTATTTATATTAGAAAAGATACCGCGGAAAAATTGTTTTTATTTTGAATACAAGTATGTTTGTAAGAATGTGGAATATTTTTTTTATTCATCCCTTTATTTTTAAAGGATGAATTATTTTCTTTTTTTTTAATTTTTCTCTTTGAACGTTGATTTGTCCACATTCGTTGTTTTACTCTACGTTTTGTTTTTTATGCTGTTTTAGGTTAACATTTTTAGAGTTTGTAAGCGAGGATTTGGCATCGTTGAAAATTTTTTGTATTGCAATTTAATGTTTTAAATCGAATGATGCCTTATTTTGTTGCAACTTTTTATTAATCTTAAGTGAAAAAATTGCAGAGTAAAGTGAAGCATAAATCTTAGCAAAAACTAATCTGTAAGTGTTTCCACTAAAATATTATACATAAATTCCATAAGTTATAATAAATTAAAAGTTATACATAAATTAATAACTTTGAGTTGATAAGGTTTTCCAATCTGCTTACAATTTTTAAGTACACATTTTTAAGGTTTTTTTAATACTATTTTAATTTTTGGTGGAATTATCTAAATTGTATTGATCTAAGATTTTTTAAGGTATTCAAATTAAATATATAATATAAATAATTAAATCGCAGACTATACTACAGATTTTATGATTTAATTAATAGTAAATATTTACGCAGTTTAAAATTTGTACATTAGTTAAGCTTTTTCCACTAGGAATATAGGGCCCAGTCTATTAACACTATGCTTTGGTTTATTTAATCGTTATATTTACTAAGCCGTTGGTTCCTCCGCTGTAGCTATTGTATAAGATTATGAATACACAAATGTTTGTTTTGTGCACCATATATTATTTTACACAAGAGTTATTTATATTCATATATTTTTGTTCTTAAAAATCTTAAAAAAAATCTTAAATCTTACTTTATATTACGATATAATTTTATGACATTTTTTTTTATTAGTTATGATCTGACCGGGATTTGAATCTGAAACCTGCTACATGAAAGGCGGCACCTTTACTACTATGCTATTGGTCAGATTCTTGCAACGTGTAATTGGTTTAAACTTAAACAAATCATATATCTAATGTATTGTATTTTTAATTATTTTAAGTGAAACTAATGTAATTTTCTCCTTTAGTTGATGACTATTTAACTAAGTATAACTGATAGTCATGCTCATGACTCACTAACAAGTTTTGGCCAAGTTTATAAAAATGAGTAAATGTTGAATATAAGCCACCGACTTTTAAGTACAAAAGCCAAATTTCGTACACTTTCTTCCATGAATGTTTTTACAGCTTTATTAATCTCTTAAAATTTAAAAATTACTTCTAAGACTTTTATAATTTTTACCAAAGTAATCAATTAATATAGATTACAATTTTAACATATACTTTGAATCTGATGCAAATTCATTTTGTGTTTCAATTAATATAAAACTCTAGTGTTGTGCAATCTAAAAGGGGTGTCTTATATGCAAAATGATTAAAATGCTATTAAATTAAAAATTTTAAAACTAAATACAAGGGATACAACAATTTGGTTTCCTTGAATACTAAATATAAAAATAAAAACATCATAAGTATATGTATTTATTATTTTTCTTTTACTATGTTATGGCATTAATGAAATCCTTTTTGAAAAAAGGAAGAAAATGAGCTTTATTTATTTTTGGTGGCGCGTATTGGCTGCTATAGCAACTCTTTTTTATTATTATTATTTTCTTTCATTCATTCATCCATTCTCGTGTACATAATGTATAGTATTCAATTTTTCTTCTACCTTCAAGTTTGTATCCCCTCTTAGACGTCTTGAAAACGTCATTAGAATCTTTTCTAACAAAGCAAAGAAAATGAGAGAGCAAATAATAATAAAATTAAAAACAAAAAAGCAAAATCAAAAAATCGAAAACAAAAAGAAGAAAAAAGCAGAAATAAAGAAAAACTCTTTCGTTTTTATGTCTGATGAATTTTCCTTCACTACCAACACTACTACCACTAACAACGATCACTACCTCAATTATATATTCTTATCAAAATTATGATGAGATGATGGTGATGCTGATGAAAATTTTTTTTTTTTTTTAATAATAAAAGGGATGCCTTACATTTTTTTTTATTTTAATTTATATACGTATATAAACGTTTGTGTGTATATTTGTATAATTGTAATTTTTTTTTTATTTTAATTTTATTTCATTTTTCTTTTTGATTTTCGCGTTTTATTTTTCGTTGCTGATGTTTATGTTGTTGTTATTTTGCGTATGAAAACATTGGTTTACAGAGTACTGGAATATTTTCAAAAATACGAGGGGATTAGGAAAGTTATATATATGCATTTAATCTCTAAAACAAAATATATGATATTTAAAAAAAATTATACCTGATACTTACAAACTAATGTTAAATAATGAATTTATAGAGAAAGTAAATACAATTAAATATCTTGGACTCCATATAGATAAAAATTTGAAATGGGAAGATCACATTAATTACTTAACAAAGAAAATTATACCACATGTTGCACTGCTAAATGGGATACGTAAAAATTTTAGCAACGCAATTACTATCCAATATATACTTTGCACATATTCATTCGCCATTGGTATATTTAAATTCGATTTGGTCGTCTGCGTCAGCCTATAGGCTTCGAGAACTTCAGGTTTTTGCAAAACAAAGCAGTCAAATCTATAAACAATCTACCTATGTTAACTTCTTCATAAAATAATCAAATCTGGCTTAATCTTATCCCAAGTTTCTGAGACTCATCGCTACAATACGCGTAATCGGAACAATTTACAAAATACAGCTCAAAATTTTCCAATGAATACTTTCTTGTCCACAATGGTATTCCATTTTAATAGCTTACCTCGGCACGTAAAAAACTCAAATACGGTCTTAATTTTTAAAAAGCAACTAAAAGAGTTTCTTATGGCTAATTAAACCACAATTTCTTTTCTTGCATGTATTTACATATAAACCTTGAACCTTTAAAGTGTAATAGTAAAGTAATAAAAAGTAGTAAACCTTTAAAGTGTAATAGTAATATTTGAGCAAATTATTTTGTAAATATGAAATTTTACACAAGTGCTTTGCACTTTTTTGAATTTATCAATAAAAAAAAATAAAAAAAATAATTATTTGGTTACGAGTTGCGGGTATTTATTTTGTATTCAAAGTAGACGTGTCCTATTTCTAAAAACCAAGCCTCGAAAATTGATTGAAACGAAAAATTTTATTGTAGTATTAAAGTCTTAAAATATGGCGTCCAGAATCAAACGAAGAGCATAATTTAATTGTAAAAAAACTGTATTTGATCATCAAACAATTTCCTTCAGTTTCAGATGTATTCATCGCTTATGGTGACATGTCAGAAGTCCCATGGTCAGAAATCCCAGCCGTGTTCAAATATGGGTTCGTCCGGAGATATTCCCAGTGCGGCCAGAATATGGAAAATAATAAATGTAGCTGTTAAAATTTTTAAATTTTATAGTCGGTGGTTACAAACTCAATGTTATACGCTTCTTCCAATATATGTACCCATAAGAAATATTGAATGGGACTTTTGATTCATTTTATTTAGAAAAAAGGTCCATTAAAAAAATATTGAGAGTTCTGGTCATGGGACTTCTGACATGTCAACATCGCATAGCTCATCCTCAGTTGATAAACACATAAGCCAGTCTAAAAAGTACTTGATTATAATGCTAAAAAGTGCGGTTCGAATACTCTATACAGTCTAAAAGAAAACATAAAGATGCCTTGATATAAATATCTCAAGATAAATATGTCAAAATATGACACGTATCGTTGAGCATTTGAACATTGGAATTATTCATGAATAATGTTAAATTTGCCCAAATGCCTCTTTTTCCTAAAACTTCTTCAAAGTACTGTTTTTCATTTTATTAATTACTTTAATTTTTATGAAACTCCTTGTAAAAAAATAATTTTAAAAACTGAGTTTGTTTATTTTTTTTTATCTTTGAATCTTTTTTTTTTCCCTATAAATAAACACAAGCTGTACGCCTTTACTGTGTGAGTGTATATTAGTATTTTTATTAATAAAAAAGTTTGGGGACTTTAAATTTCACTCTCTCCCAAATCCACTCTTTTCCTTGTGTTTGAATATTAACAAAAAAAAATTTATATCTAAGACTTTTTTTTTATACTTTTGAAAGTTGAGGCAAAAAACAAAAACAACAACAACATGAAAAAGGACCTAACTATGCCAAAGGCACAAGTATAATATCAACAAAAAGAAATAAGAAAAACAAAATTAGTAATAAGCTATAATGAAGCAAAAGTCTCTATTCTCTATTAAAAAAGAAAATTTTCAAAGAGAGCGGGTTGAAAAAAAAGGTATTTGGATTGGAAAATAAAAAAAAAAACAACAACAAAAAAAGAAATCATAAGAAAAATATAATACAGCAACAAAGAAAGAATCCTTCTTCAAAGAGAAAAGGGATAAAGCCTAGAGGAAAACTTTTTCTTAAAGCATTTTTGTTTATGCATTTTTATTTTTATACAGAGATGTGCATAATGAGATCAAATTATAGAAATTTTTAATTAATTAAAATTATTGATGTGATTTATACATATTTCTCAAAAATTTATTAGATATATATATATATATATATATATATATATATATATATATAATATATTTATATTATTATTTCTATTTTATAACAGTCCTATACCACATACAACGTGATAAGTGAGTGATTTAGCCTTTCCGTTTTAGGTGTGACAGGTTTATTTTATATTATGTTATGATTTATAACTGATATAAGCTATAAATAATATTTTTTTATTAGATATGATCCGACCAGGGTTTGAACCCGAAACTCTTCATTTGAAAGGCCTAATGATTAGATATATTTTAAATCATAATTTTTAAGTGGGTTTTATATAAATTTTGATATTTACACAATAGCTTTTTAAATTTGTCTAAAATATACACACAAAACATATAAAGATGTATCAGAGAAATCAAATAGCTGATAACTTTCACTTTGGAAGATGGAATTTTGGGGGGAATTCACAAAAGGCATTTAATAAAGGGAGTTTAGCAATGTGTTATTGTTAAAAAGACATTTACAGGTCGTTTCCTACTACACCGACACAGTGACGACACTTACTTTGACAATATGGTATGTATACAAAATACTTTGTCACTACTTCACTGGTCGTCATGTGCCGGTGTAATGAGAATCGACCTTAACAAATTTAACAACTGGACACTTGTTAGCCTGGACACTAAATTACTATTACCAATGCACATTTCGCATCTTTCAACAATCAACTTTATTTTTCTGAATGGAAAACTTAATTTATTTAAATGGATAATTAAATTCAGCTGCATTAATGTGTGCCATAATATTTTATATCAAAAAATCTTTATCAAACAAAATATCAGGACTTTTAATATTTAATATCTTTAGATAATTTTTTTTTGGTATAAATTAAAGTATTTGCTAACATTTTTAAACCCAACACTGTACACATAGGAATCCATTACTTTTATTACTGAAAAAAAAAACTTTGGTTCTATAACCCCATCTTGTAGCGACTTTTGTTATTTACTTCAAATGCTTTAAATTAGATGGGTGTAGAATTTTTAATTTACGTGCGGGTTGAATTGTTAGAATGGAGAATATCATGATACGGATGTTTTTTACTGGATTTTTTTTTTTTAATTTTTTTATTTTCTTTAAAATAAATGAATAAAACTTTATCAAGTCTCTTCAGAAAGTACAAGCTTAATAATATGTATATATGTGTATGTTTAAAAAGGAAAAAAAAAAAAAATCAGAAAAAATATATTTACCATAGTTTGTTCATAAGATTCAAATGAGGTCCTGTATAATTTTACAATATACATATACATATTTATATATACATATATAAATTATTTTTTAAATTAAAAAATTCTTCATTCAATAGAATAAAAAAATTTTGTTTATTTTTTTTTTTAAGTATTTCTTTTCGTATCGTTTTCCATTAAACTATATATATCTATTTCATTTACACTCATTTGTTTTAAATTAAAGAGTCAAAAAATTTTTTTAATTTTTTTTTCTTGTTTTTTTCTTGTGAATACTTAATGAGAAAGGATAAGGCCAATTTCACTTAAAATTATTTTTTATACCATGATTTCAGATGCCAAGGGCATCATAATACAAAAAACAGAGTAATAATATGGTTGAGGTAACAGAGAGATAGAGAGAGAGAGAGAGAGAGAGAGAGATGGAGCGAGGGAGAAAGAGTGGCGCGGGAAGGAAAGAGAATTGTGAAAAGTAAAATTAAGAAAAAAAAGTGATGAAAAAAAACCAAGGGTTTTTAAAAAAGCACATTTTCAAATTTATATTGTATTACATACTGAGTTTAACTTTGGAAATATTTACTTGGAAATAGTTACTGCTTAATTATAAAATTTACTGCTAACAGTAAAGTTTTTATTTTAAATTTGTTGACGAATAGCCCTTTAATGGGGAAGGTTTCCAAGTTTCTCAAGGATCTAACTTCATCTAACTCCCCCCCCCCCCCCCTCCGACCCCCTCCATTTTTTTAGGTTCTATGAATTAAATTGTGAATTCCACAAAAATTTGAAATTTTACTTAGAATTATACAATCTAAGCAAAAATGGGTAAAACTGAGAGACACTTTCTTCAATTTAAGGAACCCCTTTTAAATTTAAGAAAAACCTTTAACATATGTTAAAATATAATGTTGGGCCTTTAAATTTTGTATATTAATAAAAAAAAAATTGGACAGGTATTCAAGTTACAGGTGCTTAAAAATAGCAAAATTTCAATTTTCGAGCCCTTATAGCTCCTAAACAGGGGGCTTGGCAACAAAATTTTGTTAACCGACTCCTACTAATATTTGAAGATCTAACTTTTCCCAAAATTTCAGGACCCTATCTTAAACCGTTTAGAAGATATATGGGACCAATAATTTTGCAAAAATTGGATTTTATATAATGGTAAATTTTAGTACCGTATGGCAACCCTATACATTTAAGCGACATATCTTTGTAAAGCCTATAAAAGCAGCTCTCTTCTACCGTTTTTCGATGTTAAAACTTCTTTTCTCTATTTCAAACGATGTAAAAGTTTTTGTAAACATACGGACAGACGGACAGACGGACAGACGGACAGACGGACAGACGGACAGACGGACAGACGGACAGACGGACGGACAGAGTGAAGCTATATAGGCACATTTTTACAAAATTCTTTAAAAATGTGCTAAAAAGGATATTAAACAAAAGATGAATAAAAATAAAACCCATCCACCCACTTGCTATCATTATTTTTTGTAGTTATGGTGAGTTTGTTATAATTATTTCAAATTTTTTTATTCTTTTATGTTGTTGTCCTGTAAATCAGCCAATTTTTGAGAAATTTTTTTGTTGTTTTTTATTGTATAACAAAATTACACAAAAAAAATTTCGTGAAATTTACATTTTAAAAAAAAGTTTTCAAAGAATCTTAGGTGGGAGGTAATTCACAAAAAAATAAATATGAAAGGAAGAAACAAAAGAATTTGAATTAAATGTTTTAATTGGCTGACCATTCAAAGTACAAAATTATGCAAAGAAAGTGGTTGTTTTTTTTTTTTTTTTTGAATGAGTGGAGCAATTAAAGATGGAAATGGGTTTTTTTTGTGTTGCTTTGAAATGAAACAATCTTTCAATCTTTGTTTTTTTTTAAATGAAAAGAAAATAAAAGGTTTAGATAGACATTTTGAGTAAGAACACACTTTAGTAGACATTATACAGTTAGTTTTTATAAACATTTAAATTTAAAGTTTTAATTTGAAACATGAAAAGTATCTTTGTTATGTTTATTAGTATTACACATAAATGGCAACGTCTCAAAATCCCAAATCACAAAATCCTAAAGTAACTAAATAACAAAATTACAAAATCTCAAATTATAAAATCAAAAAATCCCAAAATCCGAAATCACGAAATCCCTAAAATCCTTAAACATAAAAGATTAAATTGGTAATACCAACTAGCCCTGAATTCACCAATTTCTAAAATAAAAAACAATTAATATTTTATTGCAATTCCAAAAAAAAAAATTCCACAAAATAATTTTCATAGCGTGAGCTAAGAGGAATCTTATAGTTTGGTACAAAATTTAGATTATATGCTTTTTCCAGAATATTTATACATATGTGGAATTTTCCAGAATATTTATACATATGTATATGTGAGATTCTGAATTAGGAGGGATTTTAAAGTTCGATTCAAAATCAGGGTTTCAATAATTTATTTAGCGGAGGTTTGGGGGCTCCAGCAAGCAACAGATTTTGTAGTTGGTTACAAAATAAGAATTAGACGCTTTTTCCAGAATAAATACACATGAGTTAGGATGGATTGTTTGTTTTTTTAAATTTTTTTTGTGAAATTTTTTTTGGGAGTTATGAAAGTATGTAAATGGTATTTTGGAAAAAAAAAAGTTTTTTTGGTATTTCGTACTAAACCCGAATAAAGTTTATCAAATTGGGATTTTGTAATTTTGGCTTTTGATTTTGGGATTTGGGATTACGTCCCCAACCCCACATAAAGGCATACGTAAGATTCAAACCCATACGTAAGAGATAAACCTATTTAAAACATTAAAAATAAAATTTAAAACATAATTTTCAGTATAATTTTCGGTAAAGAATTAATTTTAGTATTTATATGTATAATTATACCACATACATTTTAATAAATGAGTGGTTCAGCCTTTATTTAACAAATGATATAAATTACCTGGGCTTGAACTCGATTCCTCAGTATAAATATTTTCCAACAAAAGGTAGATTTTCGAAAGGATGATTATTTTATGATCTGCTTGGGAATCGAACCCGCACTCGTTCAATTGGCTAAATGCTTACCTAATAAAAATCCGAAGACCCCATATCTTTGTCTAAACTTTTTAAGAAACTATCTTTTGGGAATATTTTCATGGGAACCCTTTAACTGTTCCTTTAATTTGGCAATTGGTGTTACCAACCTAAAACGAGTTTATTATTTTTATTAATTTGAAATAAGCTTGCCTAAGTACAATTAGCCCGATTGAATTTCTTCGATTCGATTTCTTCAGGATAAGTATTTTATTTGTTAAAGCTAAGGTCGTTTTGAACTTCAATAGTGATTTTCTGTTATTTCCTCCACCAACCTTAAAAAAACTATCTTACAACTTCTTCGTTTCTAATTATTATAAATAAGTATTTTATTCAGAAAAAAAAAATAAGTTTAAAAGACTATCCCTCCTTAATATAAGTTATCTAATTAAAGTTTATCATTAAGGTAAGGATTATTTTGTTGATTATAATTTTAATTCAAATTTTTCCCCATTATAAACCATCTAAAATTTAAAAGTTGGACATCATAAGAAACGTGAATTTTTATTTGTTTTTTTTTGTTTTAGATTAACTTTATGACCTTTGGCTACTAACTTAAGAAAAAAATATATATATAAATATATGTATATTGTATAAGTTATATAATAAAACAAAATATAAAAGCAAAAAAATAATTATTTTTATTATAAACAGAAAAATAAACATGAAATTTAACTATTGTACCACTCTTCAGATGACCTCTTATTTAATAAAGAGCTCGTAACCTATGCTTTTAGTTTCCCTTTTTTCATATTATGTTTTTTTCAATAGAGTCTGGGGAATAGAGACTAGAGATTTCATACTTTAACTAAAAATAAAATTTATTAATGTAATCGGTCTAACGCTAAATAATTTTTACTTTGCTCCATAATATGTTCCCACCTTTGGTTTCCCTTTACATATGAATGTTTTTAATTTTATTTTTCCTTTCATTCTTTCAGATTTGTGTGGGACGGGGAAATTTTGTAGGTAAAAGAAAAATTATATTTGAGTTTCCAATGGTAAATTGAGTTGTAACTGCTAACGTCCTCGTAGATTTAATAAAATTAATTAAGTCGTTAATTTCTCATTAGGAGTTATTTTATTTTTGGTTTTGTAATATATTTTCTTATTGTTGATGTTGTTGTTGTGGTTATTGTTTTTGTTGTACGTGATGTTATTTTGTTTCAACCCGCATATCAAAATTGTTCTTAAAGGTATTTTTGATAATATGTGTGAAAGAACACTTTAAAAGTTCAAAAGTTTTTGGTTTTTCGCTATGTATCTCTAATACATAAAATATTTTTTTATTCGATACTGTAACGCTTCAGAGTACTGGACTATTTAAATTTTATATGTGTGTTGTCTAGTGACATTGTAGTTAACTGGAATAACCACTTTCGAATTTGTTAACCACTTCAGGTTAGCCACTTCATCTTTCTGAATATGTTAAAAATTCTATTAAGACCATGCTGATGAAGAGGGTCAGCTTTTGGACCTCTTTCTAAATTCGCACCCTAAAAAATATGTGGTTTCGCTTCAGAACGCTCTGATCGCTGTTTGGTCAATACAGGCTACTAGATAAGCTTAGTCTTTAATTAGAAGTCTCTGTTCAAAAACTCGGTATAGCGTTATAGTTTGTTAACTGAAAAGGTTTATACAACTTTTTCAAAGCTTTTAATTAGTTCCTGTGCTTTCGTGCTTGGAATGTTGCTACAAATGAGACTAGTGCAATGTTTGTACTTCAAATATGTTATTTACCTTCCATGAAAGCTGTTAAGCGGAAACCCAAATCCTATTTTAATCGTATATGCAAAGAAGTCATTTCTTAAAAGAGCAGACGGAGAAATCATTCCTAAAAAAGAGACACATGTACCAACTATATAGTGGTTCGAAACAGTTGTTAACAACAATTAAAAATTCTGGTTCAATCAAAGGTTGAAATGTAAGCTAATCCAAATGCCCAAGAATTTTCTCTTCCTTCACTTGTTGATGTAATTAATCAAATGGTATCAGATTCTCAGGAAACAGCAAAATTTGCTTCCAACACTGTACTGCCTCAAATATCGAGGTATTAGTTGGCTGAACTCCAAAAAGATATACTTAAGCATACCAGCAGATGAAAGTTTTTTTGATGGCGAATAATGTGAAATTTTACAAAAGACTTGCTTCATCTAAGAGTTGGTCTAATTTAAATGGCTTCAAATTCTTATGATTAAAGTGCATTTTTTTTTATAATTATTCCTATAATTAGAATATGCATTAAAATGTTACACGGGTTTGAATATAAATTAAAAAAAAAAACCGGATATTATAAACATATCCTTTTTATATTGGATAAAATATGTGATGAAAACTAAATAAAAGTTTTAATACATATATAGGATTATATTAGTACACATATATGCATACATATGCAAATATATTATGTTGTTGATGTTTAAGTAAATGATTATACTCGATATGAACTTAATTTTAAAAAAATTGAAATGAAAATGAGAGGTTTTGGATTTGGATATCTTTTTTGCTTTTTGATGGTTCTTAAGTTACACGATTTTTCACGAGTTTATGTATTTTTTGTTTTAACAGTAAAATGTTAACCCAAAAAGTATAAAAAAGTAAAAATAAAATATTTGTATATGAATTTATGTTTTGTCAAAATGATTGCATTTATGTAAACACGCGTTTATCCTTTGCGCGTCATATAATTTTTAATGGATATTCCCTAAAAAAAAATATTTTGTACTATTAAACGTGAAAATGAAACATGAAACAGGATAAAGCTTTTATCAAAAACATATGTATATATATAAATATATATATATAAATATAAACATATAAAAATTATATGAGTTAATTCTAATGAGAAGTTCTCATCTGATGCTTTGTTTTTGTAGTTTTTTGACATTTTAAAAGTAAAATGATAATTTTTGGATCTAAAATATTTCATCAGAACTAAGCCTGATGCTTGTTTTTGTTGTTGTTTTTTTTTCCAAAATTATTTTCATTGTTTTCTATATTCGCTGTTGGTGCATGAAAAAATAATGTCCTTGTTAGTATGAAAAAGACAACAACATCAACAACAACAACAACAACAACTAAAATAATATTAATGGCCACCCCTTACATAAAAATAACATAAAAAATAAAATTAAAAAAAAAAACAAAATAAAATTTTTCAAAATATAAAAAAATCAGGGGTGAAGTAAAACAAAGGTTCTTAACAAACCTCATTTGCATTTCCAAAATTAAACAATGTTTATGCGTACATACATATGCAATAATAAAATACATACTTAGAATTTTATACATTAATATGTACAGAAGAAACAAGATGAAAAATCACAATCTACTTTCGTTAATTAAAAAAAAAAAACCCTTTATAATTAAGAAAGTTTTTTAATAAATGTTCAAGTATGATGTTGGAGCTTTATATATGTATTTTATTTCAAAAAAAATGTTAATAGGTATTAAAGTTACATTAGAACTAAAAATTTGAATAGCCATTTAAGTTAAGCTTTTCTACTTCAATCGTGCTGAAATTATTAGGATTCGAAAATTTTGCAAAAATTAAGATTAACATAAAGGTAAATTACAATACCGTTTCACAACATCATTTTACATATATGTTTTTGTATAATTTATAAAAAAAGCTTTTGTTGACATTTCTATATTAAGAAAATAATTTTTGAACTTGTGTCAGAACAATTTAAATATAGGGTTTTTTCCGACTTTGTGAGACTGCAGCTGACGGATGGAACTAAGGAAAGCAGTTGTTCGAAGTCTTTTTCATACCCATCCTAAAATCTGTTTTGCTTTTTTTCACACGGTGTTAAAAATTTTGTAAACAAATAGACATACCAACAAACAAAGTGAAACTTATAAGCATTTTTTTTCATATGACAGTTGTTTTAAAAATCATTTACACGATTCACGATTTTAACGTGAAAATTTTTATTTTTTATTTTTCATCATCAAATCACAAAATGCAACATGTTTTTAGGCTTATCTAGGCTTTTATTTTCACTTTTCTAAGAATGTTATACTTGTACTTTTTTTTATAGGTTTTATTTAATCTTTGCCCTTTCCACCCACTCCACCATTCTGTTGACAGTTTTACAAAATTTAAAAGGTGTTCTTAAGATTTCTATTGTGTAGTGGAAATTATAAATCTTTAAATTGAAATTTTTTTTTGAAAAATAATAGAAACTATATGACCATGAAGAGCTTCGCGGATTTTAAATTAAAAAATACATAAACACATACAAAAATTACAAGGGTAGTCCAATATATTAATATGAAAAAAAAATAAATTAAGGGGAAATTGGAGTGAAACAAAAAAAAAAAAACAAAAATGCAAAAAAAAAAAATTGGAATACTTGTTTTTAATGTTAATGGATTTTTAACGTTTAAATATTGTTGCTAACATGATGATGATGATTTTAAAAAAAATGTCTAAAATGTCATTTGATTTTTTTTTGTTTGAGCAAAGCTTTATTTGGAAATGTCATGAAAGTGCTAAAATATGTTTTAACTATATGAATAAAAGAAGACAATTTTTATATGATTTTTTATTTGATTTTATTTCAATTTTATGAAATTTAATGAGTGGTACTTGTTAAATAAAATATTACAGTTGCTTTTAGTTCTCAACTAAATCTGAAACAAATATAATAAAATTTTTACAGTTTATTAAAAATGTTAAAATAATTTATTTTGAGTTTTAAACTAAGCCTATAATGTATAATAAGGCAAGTTACAAAATGACAGGCTTTTAAAAATTAATAGATGTATTAAAACTTACTAAAGCTTAGTGAATATGTAAAATGAAAAGACTAGTCAAAATTATTTTCAGTCCGTTGGTGACAGATGATCAAACTTTTGCAGCAATAACCTATTCTATTTGTAATAAGAAGAAATACATCGTCTGTAAACTGAAAATTGAATTAGTATAACTGACATTTCCGTTTCTCCAAAAAAACTATCAGTTGAAGTAATTATCCATACTTTTGCAGCTATTGTTGTTCTTTTTTTTGATATATAATGTAACTGCAGTATTGATAAATGAAAGTCAATTTGAAAGTTACAAAGTTACTTATTGGATTAAAAGAAGTTTTCCTTTCCGTCAAGTAATCATGTTTTCTTCAGCAAATAGATATTTATCTGTCCCAATTATGGAATAACTCTTTTGACACCACTCTATTTTGAGCTTTTGTTACAACGGAAAGTCCAGTTCCTTTCTGGGGCAAAGGTTTTTTTATCCTCAGTTTAGAAGAATAGCCTTTTATATTGACTAAAGAAGAGACTGTGGTGCATTATTTAAACCAGGGTATGAAGCAACAAAAGCAATGAAATAAGTGCTTTGGCTGAACAGTCACAGCATTTCAATGTAATCAATAAAACTGTGCTATGCTATGCTGCTAAAATACTATAGAAGCAAATTAACGCGATAGCAATTATTTAAAAAACAAAAGCTCTGTTTTTTCAGCACATTACAATAATTAAACGCTGAACTATAAAAGTGCTTTTTTATTTGTTACTATTTATAAGCAAATTAAGAAACAGCTTTTACTGAGAACTGAATTGCTGAGAAGGTTATACATACATGTGCACGTAGTGCATAAAAACTAAAACGTCAAAACAAAAATTAACGAAAACGAATGTTGAATTATAAGATAAAAAAAAAATTTCAAATAAATCGATAGCATAAGCGACTATTTATTTCGAAAATTAACTTAATATCAATTTTTATCTGTTATTTAAAAAAATGATCGCAGCGTAGCATAGCAGAAGCAATTCCTTTAAAAAAAAAAAAACTTTGACTGTGCTTATGCTGTGAAATGTTTCAATGGTTTCCAAACATTCAAATTGAAAGAGAGATTCTTTACTTAGAAGCAGATCATGGTTTTATTGTAATTTTAATTTTTTTAATGTAAATGATGACAAAAATTTTTAAATTTTACTTCTACTCTTTATTTCAAAATTTAGATTTGAAAAGAAGTTTATAATTAGATATTTTGTAGTCATCACTTTTATGTTAAAATTTTCATTTCCATTGAAAAACTAAAACATTTTTTTTTATATTTTAGAACTGGTAAATTAATAAATTTATTTAAAGTAAGATCGAATGAAGTTGCCCTTGCCAACTCTAGAACATTTGTCAAGTTAGTTGTGGTGTTATCAGATTGATTATCTTAATATTTAGAAAATAATAGGAAAGGTTCAAAACCATATGATTTAAACCTTCGTGATTCCATGCTTTTTTGGAACCAAACTTTAAAGTTGAATCTTTGATGCAGATATAAATTGCGATATCAAGGTTATGACGATATAAGGATTTTAAAGGATTTTGTAAAATCGGGCTATAAATTGTAAATATATCGCAGAAAATGAGTTTATATTAAGGGTGCAAACAAGTTTCCACCTTTAAGCTTCTACGTTATATAGAGTCCAGTTTAAACCAACAGAATAATAAGGGGTCTTTTGGCGTATTTGAGTTTATTTTATAACTCGTAACTGTTTTAAAAACGTTCGTATGCACATATAATTAAATGTTACTTTTTGATTCAGATTCTTCAACTTGAAAATCGTTAAATTCCCTGTTCTGTGCATTACAAACAAAGGATTAATTTTAATTTAGCTGTGAAATTTGTTCGTCCGAGTATAAATGTATTTATATATCAAATTGTGTATGTATGAATATACATATTGGTAATGGCATTATTAAATTCTTTTAAATTATTATTAATTTTTCTTAGAAATTAAAACTTTATTTTCTTTTACAATTTTCGCAATCAAAATCACCAAATTAAAATATAAAATAAATTTCTCTTTTTTATAATTATTATTCAATAAATTTTAAATTAAATCTATAATAAGCTTAAGTTTTTCTCTTTGATTCAGTTTCTTTTTTTTATAACACAGTAAATAAATTCTTTTTTTTTTTTAATTTGGGAAATTTTTTTCTTTGATGGTCTTTTCTATTTCATTTAATGTCGTCTTTTGTATATTTTTTTTTGGCCAAATAGCTCGTCCTCGCTTTGACATGTTTATAAAAAGTATAAAATAAAAAAAAGTGAAAAAATTTGATAATAAGTTTAGGTAATTTTTAATTTATAATACTAGAAAAAAATTTGTGTACTTGATGATTAAGTTTGAAAAATAAAAATTAAATTTGAATACCTTCAAAGGTCCTTTCATCTTTTCATCATCTATTTTTTTTTAATTTACTAAAGTATTTGTTGAATGCGTGCATTCTTATTAAAAGTGAAAGTTTTGATTGAGAAAGTTTTAATTGCTCCTCTTTGAGTGAAAAGATAAAAAAAAAGTTTTTACTCCTACTATTCAAATTTTTTCGTCCTTTTGGTAATAAAATTATTACGTATGTGTTTTGTTAGTGTTAGAATTCTTTTTTTTTGTCTAAAGAAATGAATAAAATTTTAATTCACAAAATACATTTATGAAATATTTTTAGTCGGAATTCATTAAAAGTGTGAATTCAATTCAAGTAAATAGGTACTTATATTTATAATTATTCAAAAAAGTGTGTTCGTATCATGGCAAAACATTTAAATCATGTAGAGGTTATTTTATTTGTGTTTTTTACGAGGGAAAGGAAAGCATGAAAGCCACCTATTGAAACTGTATGTGATGTATCTTTGAGTAGTGTGCGAATTTAACACACCACAGCCACACTCTTTTTGAAGAAAACTTTAGGAGGGAACCTGTGATACAAATGTACGGTTTGGTTACAGGGAGGGAAAATTGAATGACTTTGGGATTATGTCATTTGGGATTTCTGGATTATGGGGGATGGGGAGAATTGGATGGGGTATTTAGAAGAAAGATGTTAATGTTCTTCTTAACTTTGACTAAATCGTACATTATACACTTTGGAAAACACATTTAATGGAATATGGTTCCAAAAACGTGATGAGCGCATGAAAAATGAATTTCCATAAGTCGTTTTACGTCATCTGGTTAATTGTGAAGGGATGAGCATCTGTTGTTTAGGTAGCACTGGGATCGTTTATAAGACGAATAGCTCTATTTTATTTTATTTTTTAGTTTTATAGATGTTAAGGAGATCTGGTTAATTGTGAAGGGATGAGCATCTGTTGTTTAGGTAGCACTGGGATCGTTTATAAGACGAATAGCTCTATTTTTCACTTTATCAAGATATGCCAGCCTCACAATGGAAGCACCAGTATAAATTTTGTGTATTATACTCCATTTTCAGCCTAATATAAGTTTTATAGATGTTAAGGAGATCAGAGGAGGAGAAGTAAGTTTTGCAGCAAGAAATCCAACAAAATCAAACACTTAGCAGCATCCTTAGCTACTCCAAAAATATGGTTTGATCAAGTCAATTTTTGGTTTAGCTCAATCGCCAAAATGTTCAAGTCTGCCGTATTATTCAAAGCTTCTTCTTGATATGAAAGGTTCGGAATATTTATTGTTATTTTTCGCAAGATAAGATAGCATTGAGTTTTTTTTGGTATTTAAATAAACTCTGTTTCTTCTGTCACCATTCACTGCAATTCGGTTCAAATTAGTAGCACATTAATAATTATAAATATATATGTCACAAATAACAAATATATTTATATTAAAATATAATATAATATAATACATATAATAATATAACTCACAGATACAGATGAATAGTATATACGGAAGCCTGACACAATTTTCAAATTCTAAGCGCAAGAAATATTACATACTATTTTAATTTTATGGGAAATGCATTAAGATATTTCCTTTCTTTCTGTTCTAGAATTAATTTACATGTTTAAAAAGTACATCAGTCAATAAAGCCCAAAGGGCTGGTGCTAAGCGCATAAATAATATGAAAAAAAAACTTTATATGATTAAGAATAAAGATTTAGAATATTTTATCAATTTTAAAACTCAACAGCTTCTATATATTGTAAGAAAACAGGTTACAATCAAATTGCTAAATTCTTCGATATATTTTTTCAAAATTTCAAAGGAATTTGATTAAAAAAGAAGAGATTTATACCAGTTTTACTGTCTATCTCAATTCTTTAATAAATAAAATAAATAAAAAATTTCTACCTCCTCCTTCTCCAAGGTTTTAACTTCTCCAAGGTAGATTCTTCCAAATATTGCTATAAAGGCTGTGAATTACAAGTAAATTGCGAAATTTTAAAAAAAATTAACATTGTAACGTAATCCCAAAAAAAGCAACCGAACAAGTGTTTTAAAAGTAATGCATCCCCATTTAGAAGGAATTTAATAGTTTATTGTATTGCGATTATCATTGTACTGATTAATAGATTGATTCTTTTTTTTTTAAATTTTACAAATCTAATAATTTTTTTTAATTTTTAATTTATTTTAAAATTTTATTAAAAACTTTTTTTTAAAAATATTATGCACATCTGCTTTTGACCCTACTGTAGCTCTATATGCAAATTTGTAGGAAACATTTGGTAATTTTATAAAAAAAAAAAACAAAAAAAAAAAATAATAGCAATAAGCAAAACTTTTTTGTATTCTATTGTAAATTTTAAACAATTTAATTAAACTTTAATGTATGTTATTCGTTTTATTGTAAATTCATCTAAAATCAGGGACGTGTTCAAGTTAAATTTGTTTTTTTAAATAAAACTATACTATTCAAAAAAATACAGAGGTCCTGAATTGAAACTTTCAAAATTAAAAAAAAAATTCGCATTATTCAAAATCCAACTCTGATTTTACAAAAAAAAAAAAACTATTTCATAATTTTGAACGCAATTTTTATGTTATGGATATGCAAATTAATTTATTCTTTTAAAAAATAGTTTTTTTTCTATTCAATTGTTAATTTTTTTTGGATTTTAAATTTTATTCAAAAAAAAAAAACAAAAAAAATAAAAAAATAAACGAATTAAAAATTCTAATATTTTTTCTAACCCTTTTTTTTTAATCCTTTCATTCTGACACACAAACTATTACCATACCATATCAATTCTTTTTTTTTTTTTAATAGGTATGTAAAATATTTCAAAAAATAAAAAAAACCTGAGGGTACACTATTTAAAACGCATAAAAAAAAAAACTGCTCAGGGACAGGGTTTTTTTTCCTTTTGTATATAGTTAAAAAAAAAAACTATTCCTGGAACTGTACAATAGAAAAAAAAAAATCTCACCCCCAGAAATAAATAACTCTCAGGGTGAATAAAAGAACGATAGAAAAAAAAAATGTGTGCGTTTTTTCTTTAACTTTGTTCATGACATTGCAGCAGTCGGATGATCACATTCAGAATTTTTTTTTAAATTATAGTTTTATGTATATATATGTTTGTATGTAAAGTTATATCGCACATATACAGTTATTTTATTCAAGGATAAAAAAAAACCCTTTCACATTTTTTTTTATATAAGTTCTTTGGCTGATCGTTACACATTTTAAATTTTTTCAATCCTTTTAATTTGCATTTTAGAAAAAAAAAACAATAGTTTAGATACACAAACACATACACATTAAGGACATATACCTATTAGTGTATTATAAATATTATAACAGTTTGATTTGATTCTGATAGCAAGTGAATAATAGAAAAAAAATATTTATTTTTTTTTTATAATTGTATTAGTGTTAGTGATAGGGTTGAAATAAAAAATGTGTGTGGTGATTTTAACCCTCAGGATAAAGGATTAAAAAAAAATCGTCTGGGTGAATTAAATTTTTTTTAAACATGTTTTTTTGTTTTGGTTTTGTTTTTAAAATTTTGTTAGAGTCAGTTGAACATTACATTATTAAAAAAAAAAGAAAAACAAGAAAAAGTTAAAAAAGTAATTTTAATTTTTATTTAAACCGGTTTTTTGATTCATTACAGAGTGACTCATTGCAATTTATAATTTATCAATTTAACTTGGAATTAATTTCGATTAGATTTTAAATATTATTTGGCGAATTGTGTAAAATGTTGTGTACGAAATTTTTAATATTTAAAATAATGTCAAATCAGATATAATCAATTTGTGATGAATGCTTACACATTAAACCTCCGAAGTTTTGTTTTTAAATTATATTGCAATAAAAAAGAGTTGTTTCGAATCGAGTATTATTTATTATACCCGTATGACTATATAGTCAAAGGGTATAACAAATTTGCCATTACGTTTGTGACGCAGAGAAGGAGGGGGGTAGATATAGACTCAAGTGTATGGATCCGATCAGAATCGAAAAATAAATCGATTTAGCTATGTATGTCCGTCCGTCCGTCATCCCGATATCTGAAAAAAATAAAGGAGCTAGGATTATGAAATTTTCACAAATTCGTTTTTACACAAAAACCGGAATAGCTATTTAAATCCAGCCATTTTGGTCCACGGGTTCGAGTACCTGACATACAACTCCTTCTTTTTTTTTTATTATTATTTTTTTTGCATTACTCTACACCAAATAAAGCTGAATGTTTGAAATTCATTCAAAAGTAAATAACCGGATGATATAATGTATGTTACAGTCATACGGGTATCCCAGAGTTGACACAGTCTACTCTACTACACTCTTCCTCATTTTTAAAGATATTTAAAAACTATTGCATATCAGTAGGAGATTCAATATTAAATTAATATGTTTAATTTTATTGTTGTTGCTATTTTTATTGAGTGGAAAGAGTGTTATTTTTTATACTTGAGCCTACATTTGACATGGAATATTATACAAATTATTAGTCAAGTTATTAAATATTTAAAAAAAATAGGTTTTTAAAAAAATTTTTATAATATTTTTACCAAGCAGTTGATTAAAATATGTATATATTTATAAAGGTAGTCCCGAGGATCAAATAATATTGATTAGAAATTAATTATAGAATTAAATATATAATAGCCGCCATATCCCATAATGTTACAATCATTAAAAATTTCTATGGGATTTTTAAAATTTAATATGCATTTATGTGAATAAAATAAAAAAAATATTTTAAAAAAATAACCTCCTAAAAGTATGCAATATCTGAATAGACAGTATTATAAAAACTAAATGTAGTTTTTTTAAGTTTTGCACACGCTCAAAGCAATATTGATAACCAGGAATATAAAATAACATAGGACTCTAACAACCGAAAGTTTTATTTTATTTATTTATTTATTTTAATTTAATATTAATACAATCAATTTTAATAATATTAGTAAGACTCTCGGTTACAAAAGGAATTTGAGTCTGGCTATTGGGTTTTTTAATTTACAATGTTATTTATAATTCTGTGGAAAATCTCCAAAACTTGATAACCGTAATTTTTCCCTTTTTGAGATAACATTTGAAGTGGACTGTTTAACATCAAATCTTTGCACTGACAAAAATAAATAAGCGTTTATTTAATTAAAAATCCCTTAAATGGTTATTAATAATGTTTTAAATAAACATTTTGTGTCACAAAATATTTTTAAAAATTTTCAAACACGTTTATTGAAAAACTGTAATTTTGCGGTTATCAAGTTCTGGATATTTTCCACAGAATTTTAGTCTTATTTTAAATAGTTTTATTAAAAAATTTTTTTAGCAGATATTTAAAAAAAAATTTCATTGTCACACCATTGAGTTTTCCATTTATTTATTTATTTATAGCATCAAACAATAGTAAATATAACTATATTTTTTTTATTACATATGATCCGACCAAGGTTTGAACCCGAAACTTTTCTATTGAAAAGCAATGCTATAGATTTAGAATACCTTCTTGAAACATGAACCAAGGAGTCTAACATGTGTGCAATCATTAGAATTTATTTTATATAAAATATAAAGGCAAAATTAACTTAACTTTATGTTAAAAATGGGATTAAATATATAAACTTTTAATTTATATAATATAAATCCTGGGGCGTTCTATATAGTTATGTATATAAATAATTTTTAATTATTTTTTATACCTCTAACTAGAACGTACCTTGAGTATACATGCTGTGACCACAACTTTACCACTGAGCCATCGGTCAGATGTTTTCCACTTTGTTTATATATAGTTTCTATTTTGAAAAAAGATTTTAATTTTTAATTTCCGCAGAGAAATGTTTTGTAAGACTATGATACATATCAAAGATTTTTTAATAATTTCCATATATATATATGTTAAATTTTGGATTCCTTTTTATTATTAAAATATAACCCTGTATTTTGACTAAGTGGCATATAACTCTTTGAATATTTCTTTTTAATTTAAAAAAAAAAAAAAAAGTAATAATAAAAAAATTAAAACACAAATCATTATATTTCAGTTGCAGGGTTGAACATTTCCTTTTTCTTTTTGTTTTTTTTTATAATATTTTAAAATTAATTTTTATTCTGTGTTTGAAGTTAACTTTGCATGTGAGTAAGTATGTTTTTTTATGAATAAATTTTCAGATCAGTTCATTTTAAAGTATTACAAATAAATATATATACACACATTATATATATATTAAAAATAAATATTTATAATATACCAAAAATTTTTTACACAATTTTGATTTTTTTTGTATCTACTGCTTGTTTTTTTTTTTTTTTTTGAATTATTATTAAAATTTTGTTTAGAAGTTCTAATTTCTATGTTTTCTTTTTTTTAAATTTAATTTTTATGATTTTTTTCATAAGATTTACAAAAAAAAAATAAAAAAATGTGAAAGGGTTGAATTGACATTAAAAACTGAGGGTAAAATGTTACCCTGACATTTTTTTTTATCATATTAAAAAAAAACACAATTTTTTTAAAGTGTGTCTATGAATAAAATTGAATCCTTACAATTTATTTATGAAATTTAAAAATAAAAAAAAAAAATTTACCGTTATGATAAAAAAAATCGTATCCACGCGCGATTAAATACATATTATAAAAAAAAAAATACTATTTTATATGTTAAAAATATTAAAATATGTAGCATAGAATTTCATTAAAAAAAAAAATGTATATATAATAAACCCTTAATAGGACTATAAGGATAAGCAGAATACAGTATTAAAAGAGTAATGGGTAACCATAATTTTAAAGTAACTTAGTAAGTTTTTTTTTTAATAAAATATTTTTTTTTTCAAAATTATAGTCTACAACTAGAGTTTAAGAGTTTTTTTAAAAAAAAAAATGAAATTAGTATCTTTTCATTTAATTTTTTTTTGTTGTTGTTGTTATGTTTTTTTATTTACTTTCCTTTTTAATAACTAAAAAAGCCAGTAAATAGATCGGATATTGTTTATAAAAGCATTTTTTTTCTTTTTGGATTTTTGGTTTTTTTTTAAGAGCACGCACACACCGGAAGTTGTTCATAAGTGGGTTTCTCATAAGGATTTTTTTATAAAAAAACAAAAATATTTTTTAAATTTTCAAAAAAAAAAAAAAAAACAACAAAGGAAAATATGAAAATGTTTAATGTTTATTTTGTAAAGTAAAGAAAGAAATGTTTAATAATTTGTTAGAAAGGATTAAATTTCTTAATTTGGTTGCATTTCATATTATTATAAATAATGATGTAAAGAGAAGGTGGTATTGTTGTCTAATAATATAAAAATATTAATAAAATGATTCAGTATTACTCTAATATTAACTTTTTAATAATAACAACGCTTTGGTTATGGTTGATTTTAAATAAAAATGGAAATAAAGGAGTTGTTGGCAAAAACGTTAGATTTCCCCACCTTTCATTGCTTGGTAGCCGGAACTTAAACCACTAAGTAAAAACCAAATTTTGATAAGAGTTATGACCTGCTAATAATCGTAATTGAATTTTAATTAATTCCAAAGAATTATAAATATAATGATGAAAAATAAAATATGTAAAAAACTAATTGAATTTATACTTATAACTCACAGATAAAGAATATATAAATCAAAAATGTTTTATTATAATTTATATCGATTCAAAGGCATTATGTAATTTGACCTACTATTGTAATTGTATTGTTTGGCATTTTGAAATCAGCAAATTAGTATTAGTTACAACTTATAAAGAGTGCAGGGCCATAACTCCCAGGGTCATAATACCCTCCAGCAACCTAAAGGATTTAAGACTCATAGCAAAGAGCCATAACTCCCTAGGGGACTTATATATATACAGACTTTCTTGAGGTGACATGTTGGAAGTATCATGGTCAGAAGTCCCATTTAGATTTTTGACCCAGTTCAATGAGGCAGAAGCCCCATGCGACTTTTAGGGACTTTCTATTTTTATGGAACTTCTGACTCATTTTAAGAGTCAAAAGTCCATGGGCTAGTTTCCATTTTAAAGCCAAAGTCTTGCATACATGAATTCACAAATACTCTGGAAAAAGGGGCAACTTTGATTTTTTAACCAACTTAAATATGCTTCCATTTATAGAATCTCGCATAGAAAAATATTTAAATACATATTGTTTTATCTCAAATATTTTACTTATATATTTTTGTACTTAAATCATTAAGATCGGAAAAAACTTTCAAAAATTATTTCAAAATAAATTTCAACTTAAAGATATTAGTATATGTATACGGTCTATCACACAATTTGAGTTAGGTATAAGATGTTATATAATTTCAATTAAAAATTAGTACAAGGAGTTATGACTCGCTTAATGGGTCATAACTTCCAAAAGGAACTTATGACCCACTTGTCAAAAAACTTATATCCCACGTAAATATTTTAAAGTGAGTCAAAAGTTCTAACAGGAACTTTAGTCCCACCAAATGAGTCACAAGTTCCAAAATTACTTATGACCCTGCACCTGATAACCAATATTATTGGGGTAAAATAAACTTTAAGTCAAAAAAAACTGGAATCGCCAGCAGCTATATTTGAAATGTAATAAGGATCAAACTGTTTTGGTATCCTGTGGAGTGCATTTTCTATAAATTTTATTGGAAAATTATATTTGTTTATTAGTTTAAATTTGTTAAAAATTTTAATTTAATAAATATTTTGGAACTGAACATATTTATTTCAAAAATTAGTTTTTACTTAAACTGAAATTGTTTTTATACCAGGTTGACTATAGGTCAAAAGGATATACTAAATTTGCTATTTTGTGACGCAGAGAAGGAGGGGGGTAGATATAGACTCAAAGGTATGGATCGGATTAGAATCGAAAAACAAATCGATTCAGCTATGTATGTCCGGCCGGCCGTCGGTCCGTCCGTCCCTATAATAACTCAAAAAATAAATAAGCTAGGAATTTGAAATTTTTACAAATTCGTTTTCATGCATTTTGTTCCACGGGTTCTACTGCAATGGGTTCGAGTACCTACCATACAGCTTCTTCTTTTATATGAGCATTACGCTAGACCTAACGAAGCTGGGTTTCTGAAATTTAACCAAAAAAAAATCTAGTGTTATAGCTAAAGTTTCTGCAAAATTTGGTTAGTCTACACCAGTGGTTCAAGTAGCTGCCATACAAATCCTCATTTTTTATGAAGGTTTGTCTGAAATTTTGCAAAAATATAACTTTAGTTATACGGCCAAAGATATAAAAATAGTTAAGTTCTGCAAAATTTGATTGGTCTACTGCTGTGGGTTCGAGTAGTTGCCGTACAACTTCATATTTCAAATGAGCATTACATTTTACATAATGAAGCTAAATGTTTGGAATTTTGCCAAAAGTAATTAACCGGATGATATAATGTTTATATTACTGTCATACGAGTACCCAAAGTTGACACAGTCTACTCTACTACATTCTTCTTCGTTTTTAAATAAAATGAGAAAAATTTCATATTTTAATTGAAGATTTTATTTAAATTAAATTTTTTTGAGTAAAATTTAAAATGAATCCCACTTTCCCAATGTCTTTAAGTAAAATTTTTATGGTCTACATTCTCAAAGTAAAAAAAAGTATCTCAGTATATCAAATAAATTAATGTCTGCACTTAAAGTAAAAAACTTTTAAGTTAAAGAAAAAATTAATCTTTTGAAATAAAAAAGTCTTTTACTAAAATATGAAAGTTATTTTAAAACTAATATTTGAATAACTAACAGAGATCAATTCTAATTCATCACATCTCAAATCTCAAATTTAATGGAATCAGAAGAATTAATTTTTTATTTTAACACTTTTTTTTATGTTTCTATTAATTGAAACAAAAAATTAATGCTTTCATTTTATAATTTTACAAAATTAATAAAAAGGGTTTTCAAAATGAGGTTTTAAATGCTATAGAAATCAACAAGCACGTGCCATCAATTAATTTGAATATTTTTTTCTGAAAAATCTTACAAATCTTACAAAAAAACTCTCCATTTTTTTCTTGAAGTCATTAAAACAATTTTTTTTGACTATTAATTCCTTTTTAGCAGTTTTTTTCTTAAAAAAACCATTTTTTTTCTTACCGTAATTAACAGTTTTGTAACCCTTCATTGTTATCCTTTAAATCCATTAAGACATCAAATAAATTTTTTTTAAAGAAAAATATAAAAAAAAAAGAAATTTGATTTGAACATTAAGGAATATTTTTTTTATGACACTTCTTTAAATACAAATGAATTTTTTAATCACAAACACCGTTATTATTACAACCCTTAAGATGTTTTACATCTAATTGTTCATATAAAAAAAAAAAGTTCATTTTTTTAATCTCAAAATTACAGACAAAAAAAATCCTTAAATTATTTATTTTGGTATTCAAAGGATATCAAAGGATTCTTTGTTTATGTATAAAAAAAACTAACTAAATATTAACATTTTATTTAGTGGTAAATTAATAAAATTTTTAAAGTAGGATCAAATCGTCTTTTAAATTAAGCTTTTTAGTTTATTTTAAATACGTTGGAAGGATTTATTAGGGGCTACTGTTTTATATTTTTTTTATTTAATTTTTATATGATTTCTAATTTCTTGAAAAAAATCGTATTGAGATTGCTTAGTTAAAAAATTATAGTTAAATAATGGAAAATACTTCTACAAATTTTAAAGTAATTTATGGCAGTTTTTAGAAAGTAGTTAATATAACAGTTATATAACAGTAACAGTTATAAAGCCATTTATATGCGCCCGCATTTCAAAATATAGTATAAATCCCTTTATAACAAAAGACTAGTTAAATTGACTTATATTAAAGGTTAAGTTTGAAAATGTAACTAAAGTCTTAAGATATAACTAGATGCAGTCAACAATTAAAATAATTCAATATGATTATCAAAAAAACAAAATGGTCAAATGTATTAAATCGAAAAAAACTAATCAGTGGTAAGGAAAATATTGGACACTATTAGTAAAGAAATGAACACAATTATCCAATTATATTAGGAACAATAAGTACAATAGAAGTGATAGAGATATTATAAGCATAAAATAGGAATATATTTTAAGAATTGTTTCGAAGGTTAATTTTGAAATATGATTAACCTTACAGAGGCTATACTATATTTATATATTAATTAAGATAAATTAGATGATCTTATTTCGTCATATATACACAATATAAAATTTTTGGAAAATGAAACACAAACACACACAAATATTTTACTTTAAATAAAAAAATTTTTAATACTTTTAATTCAATATTCAATAGTAAAATGGGGTCTCGAAGGGTTGCGGGTTTAATTGCCGTACGGGTCATAATAATATTAAAAAAATATAAATAATAATATTAATAAATAGTATAATCTGCCACGCCAGAACAGGAAGGCATTGTTCACTCCCTTGTCACCTTGTATGAGGTAAGGAACTCTTTATGAATAAATAACTTATTGAATGCAGGCAATAATTAATAAAACGATGTTTAAAATGAGGTTTTAACTAAAACTAAATATTTCCAAATAGCACCACAAAATTATATATAGCTCTTGCAATATTAATTCTCTTTCAATATTACATTAACTCTATAATTCTTTAAATAACAACTCGCCACTGGTACCAGATCTTAGTTTTTTTTTCAAACTTTGTTTGACATTACAAAAAACGTTTAATCATAAGTCTTTTTTTACATGTCTACAACATTAAATATTTAATAAAAAAAAAAACAGTGTTTTAGATAATCAACATCATTGTAACACTATAATTTATTATCCCTTTTTAGGTACTTATATGTTTGTATCGAAATTCAGTGGCAAACACTTATTAATAAAATACATCTTGAAAAGAAAAAAAAGGTATCCACTATCTCCCTTTCACGTGTTTCTCAATTTTTCGCGTTCTCACTTTATCATATTTCTAGGTTATTTTTTTTTAATGATTCAATATGACACATCATTTTATTAAAAGGCACGCTTTTAACACACATTCTAGTTAATTTTTTATATACGTTTTTTTAAAGCTGAAGGAAAATATATATACACACATATTTATATACATAAAATAGGATACTAAAAAAAATCCTTTATTAAAGATCACATCACTTTATTGATAAATTTATTTAATTTATTATATGATGTATGCTATTCAATAACCCTGTGTTCCTTTAAAGGATCCACGAAGTCTTTTAATACTCATACATACACATATTTAAAATTACAATTAGATATAACAAGAATTTTGAAACAGCTGGTATTATATTTTTTTTTTTTTTGGTCTATTGTTTTCTAAGATGTCCTTGAATTGAATAATTTATTTTTTAAAGAATTCCTACGAATACAATACCTAGCTGTTTTTGAGAATTAAGTTTCAATTTACCATATTTTCGATGAATAAAATAAAGGCTGTAAAGTGGTAAAGAGAAAGAGAAGTATTGAAAGTGATTCAATTGCTGTAAAAAATCTTCTTATCTAAAAAATCAGCAAAAATTTTGAATTTAATATGCATCGTATTTCTAAAAATTATAAAATATTTGTAAAATTGTATAATCGAAAGGGAAATTAAAATTGAGTTTAGAAATTTGGGATGTCTGTCTGTCAAAATGTAACAGACGCATAAAAAGTGAGATGTTCTATCCTTGGGTTCAAATTAATATTTTAAACAATTTTCGTTTAAAGAAGTAAATTGATATCTGATTTATAAGGCTCGAATGCTCCATATTTTTGCAAGACCTGTTTTAAGATTAAGTATAGTTAAATAGTTAAGTGAAAATTCAATAATGAATCGAATCCAGCCTTATATATGTGAAAGTGATGATATTTAAAATTAATGATTGTGCAAGATGGAATAAAACAAGTAAAGAAACAGTCAGTCGGTGTAACCGACTTAGAAATACCCTACACCTATTTGGTTCAAATTTAAGGACATATCCATAAGTCATTTTAACACCATAGAAGCTGTTATTAATTTGATCGTAAGACATAGCTAACCAAATTAACTGTATAATACTAAAAACATTTTCTAATTACCCTATCTATTAAAAAATACTACAAATTCTTACTAATTTATTTTAAATATTAAAAAACAAACAAACTTGAAATAAATGAAAATATATTTATTCCAATTCAATTACAAAATGAAAAAATTCTAATTATTAAATTTTGTGATAAAAAGATAATCAAAGCATAATACATATATTTAATAATCCAAATTTTTAAAAATTGCAATTATTTTAAATGGTTAGTTTATATACCTAATAGAAAAGCTTATAAACGCAAAATATGCAATAAATGTATTTCTAAAATACAATTAAAAATTTACACCTTTTCATATAATTCATTTAAATATAAAAATAAATTTTACATAAATGCAGCAAGTACCTTTGAACATAGCTGAACCACTACAATTAAGTCTAGATTTCGGAGACACATAGGACATAGGAAATATATTCTTTGGCTTCGAAATTAAACTCGACCACAACCAATTCCCATGGTACTTTCATTACTAGTAACCTACTGTTAAATTTCATCAAAATACCGGCATTATTTTTTGAGTTATGGTGTTTGTAAGATATATGTTTGTTAGTCCTTGAACTTTTCAAGGGTTCCAGGACCCGAAATTATGGTACGATTTCGCCCATATGCAGTCCCGTCATACTTTCAGTACTAGTTAACCCTTGTACACAATTGGAACGCTCTATCTTAATTTTAAGTTACTAGTTTTATTAATTTCGATGATAAGCTTTTACACATTGGGGGGTCTAAGAGAGGTTCTGAACTACCACTCCAATTGATCCCAAATTAGGGGGGCACGCAAGAAATAGTAAAGAACACCCTTGTGGCAAATTGGAAGCTTCTACATTTGTTTCAAGTTACTATCTTTATTAATTTCGAAAATATGCTTTAAGGGCCTAAGAACTGAGTGGCTGGTCCCCGATCCACTACTCCAATGGGAACCAAATTTCAAAGACACTTACGAAATAGGAAGGGACACCCTGATACCAAATTTGGAGGTTCTATCTTCATTGGTTTCGGAATTATGCTCGTTTGGCCTAAATTCGATCAAAAAGTTCTAAGTTCCGAACCCATTGTCCAATCCTCACCGTACGTAATCACCGCCGTAGTTTCGCTGCCAATAACCTACAGCACAAATTTCATGAAGATAGCCTAATTAGTTGTTGAGTTATCGTGATATTTTATATATGTTCCTTAGCCCTGACATCGATTAAAAGGTCCGGAATCCGAACCGTTGGGCTGATTTCGCCCTTATATAGTCCGCGCTGTACTTATAGTACTAGTTAATCCTTGTACACAATTTGAACGGTCTATCCTAATTTTAAGTAACTATTTTTAGTAATTTCGATTATAAGCCTTTAAAACTTGGGAGGTCTGAGAGGGGTACAGAACCACCACTCCAATTGATCCCAAATTAGGGGAACACGCAAGAGATAATAAAGAACACCCTTGTGGCAAATTGGAAGCTTCTACATTTTTTCAAGTTGTTATCTTTATTAATTTTAAAGATATGCTTTAAGGTCTTCGGAAATGTGTGGCTGGTCCCCGACCCACTACTCCAATGGGACCCAAATTCACAAGACACTTAGGAAATAGGAAGGGACACCCTGATACTAAATTTGGAGGTTCTATCTTCATTGGTTTCGGAATTATGCTCGTTTGGCCTAAATTCGATCAAAAAGTTCTAGGTTCCGAACCCATGGTCCAATCCCGACCTTACGCAATTCCCGAAGTAGTTTCATTACTAGTAACCTACAGCACAAATTTGATGAAGATAGCGTCATTAGTTGTTGAGTAATCGTGATTTTTTATATTTGTTCGTTAGCCCTGAAACCGATTAAAAGGTCCAGAATCCGAACCCATGGGCCGATTTCGCCCATATGCAATCCCCGCCGTACTTTCAGTCCTAGTAACCTACAGCTAAAATTTCATCAAGATAGCTCCATTATTTTTTGAGTTATCGTGCCTACGGACGGACGGACGGACGGACGGACGGACGGACATGGCTATATCGACTAAGGCGGTCACGCTGATCAGAAATATATATACTTTTCCATATCTAGCTCGCTTCCTTTAGGTGGTTACAAACACCATACCAAAGTTAATATACCCCTTTACCTATTCTATAGGTGTAGGGTATAAAAATGAAGGCGATTTTTAAATATTTCGATCATGTAAAATTATTTATATATCATCTTACATTTGCGTTGGAACTGTTTTAAAAACAAGTTGTAAACAAACTACAAAACAGAACAATTAGTTTTTAAAACGTCCTAAGCCATTGTTTTATAAATTTCAAGTAGGTACGAACACGTATTTCAAATCATAAAATTACAAGTAACGTTAAAAACAGTTAAAAGTTAGCTTTCGAATCGGCATTCTTATATTGTAGAGTTGTTAAAATGGTGTAACAAGGCTTAAAGGTACATAATTCTCAAACCGAAATCCACAAGCTTCGTTTCCTAAGTCGTATCCTCAAGGACAAACTTTATTTTTGAAACAAAAGGCTCCATGGAGTAACACAGCTTATTTATGGAGTAAGCTGTGTACATGTACATAATTCCCAACCCAAATTCCACAAGCTTCGTTTCCTAAGTCGTATCCTCAAGAATAAACTTTATGTTTCAAACAGAAGGTTCCATGCCCCTATACTAAGGTTGGTTTAAAACGGACATTAATTAGTGTCTTCAAGTTATATCCTACCTAAAAAACTCCGCACAGTTTCAATATAGGTATCTATGGTTTCAGCTGGGCCATGTGAGATTTAATATTTGTTCATAAGTTCATAAGCAATTACAAGTTAAATAATTTACAATTGGCATTATGACCACAAATTCAACCTTATTGCAATCATTACCAAATACATGTATGGTTATACAAGAATATTTAAAAAAAAATAATCAAAAAATTTATGCTTTTCTAAAAATTAAAAATTACAAAAAAAAGAAATTAATTTTGGTTCTTCTATTTGTTCACCTTTCCGTAATTTACTGTTAAGAATTGTAGAAATACACGTGCATATGTATAAAAATTAGAAAGGTGTTGCTTATTTTTTGAGCATGCATCCTTTTTGTTCTGCACTTCTTTTGCATTTCTGTAATTGTATCTTTAAGTTTTTTAATCCATTTGCAAAAAAAAAAAATGCCTGCGTATAATTATACCGATAATCCTACTACGGTACTAATTTTCAAAAAAAAAAACAAGAACAAAAAAAACAAAATCGATTCAAACAATAATAAAAAAAGGATCAGTTTTTTTAAAGGATAATTTTCTATACAAGATTAATACAACCATGAATGATGGAATAATGTTATGCATATTATTTTTATAATCATTATAATTTGATGGCGCGATTTGCCTTTTTTCATTACTTAAAAAAATTTGTGCCATTGATTTTATGAATAATATTAGAAAATTACAGTATTGGTCAAAAAATTAAATAATAAAAATTATCACTTTTATAAAAATTATATTTTCGAGATTTTCGGAGTCTACCAAATTATACCATTAAAAAGGATAAATGTTTAGATCTATTCTATCTTATCCTTACAGATCAAAAACATAGTTTAAGGATCCAAACCCTGACCCTTTTACTAAGAGAGCTAGAGCAATCTATTAAAGAGCTCAGCTTTTGAACACTAAAGAAGAAATAAATCTGGAACTAGAAGGCAGCCTTATACAGCTAATATAAAAAGCTGCATTGAAAATAAGTAAAATAACGAAACATAAGACAGTTGCATCAAGATATCCTAAAACAAGTGTTAAAAAAAACATTAACTGCTGCTGCTATTGTACTTGTGATCTCGGTTGTGTTGAATTTTAGATCAGAGACCTTTTTAAATATTGACTATTTTTGAATTTATGTATAATGTAAAACTTATTATTACCTTTGATTGTGACATTATAATTTCTTATTAATATCCAGATTGAAATAAGGTCAAAAATCAAATTGTAATAAACCTTTTTACGAATTTGCTATGTTAGTAGATGATTTGAATTCATCCTAAAATAGGATGTATAGATAAGTTAGTAACAACTACAATTACAATACATTTTATTGTTCTAAGGTAACATCATATTTAAGCCTTTAATAAGTTTATAAAATGTAACGGTAAATTTTCTGACTCAATAAACGAAGTGATGTTGATATACTTTGGCTTCTACAATAGTTTTTTTTTTCAATAGTTTAAACAGTTTTAAATACAAATGTTTTGTCCAACACTGTATTTATGCAAAAATATTAAAATCTATATTCAGCTCTGTTGTGTTTGTAGGTGGATTTTCTTTAAGAGATTACTAATACTATAACATACACATACATACACTATGATTGACAGATAATATTAAGAAATATTTTAAGCCTATCTTTTGTTAAACAAATACATTTGAAATGCATCTGGACATGTACTTTTTTGCATAAAATATAAATAATTAAATAGATTAGTAAAACATAGGGTTTACAAATTATTCGAAGAAATAAAAATTGCAGCATTGTTTTCATAATAAAAGATGTTACCAATTGGTTTTAAAAAAAAAACCTTTAATTTAAGACGTTTTATAAGAAATAATAAGAAAAACATAAAAAGACAAATATTTAATTAAAATGTTTAGAATGGAAACCTGGTAATAAGGACACCATTTTAACTCTATTTATTTGTGAATTTTAACACTCAATTTTTATGTTGCTTCGTAGTTCCAAAAATATTTTTAAAGAAGATTTTCTTATCAGAATAACATTTTCCGCAAATTTCCGTATTTTAAAACAATAAATTTTTTTCAATTTAATACGGTAAAATTTTTTAAAATGGAAATATGGATTCTAGTGGGAGTCATTTATAAAATGGTGAGAGTTGAATAAAAATAAATTCAACCCTAATGTGCTTTCATTTTATTTCGATTATTTTTAAATGAAAAATTTTAATACTTTTTTTTTGTGATTTGAAATGCGCACCGTATGTTTGAAAGCAAATTTTGATAAAAGAATTCTAGTCTAATACTGTCTCTTAACTCTTTGATTTGAAGCAATATATGTTTTATTTAATTTAATTAAAATTATATATTTTTATACAAAGTAGTTTTCAATTTAAAAATATGTTGTAATTTAATTGAAGTTTTATTAATCTACCTTGTATTTGGATTGAATTCAGTTCATTTTAATCTAAGTTTTCATGGTCTGCTTCTTCTTCAGTTTTTTTGAGTAAAAGACCATTGCTTAATTTACACTGTTGTAGGATTGTATTTTTTAAAACATTGAACTATAAAATTTAGTTAATTCTAATTTTTTTAAAAAAACATATGGCATATAAGTCTCAACAGTATTTCCTCATATGCTCTTAAAGGAATTTTTGATTTTACAAATTATTAAAATTCAAAGAAAAAATACGAAAGTAGAACTCAATGTTTATGTTTGAAAATATGAAAGTGAGAATTTATAAAAGAGGTGGTAAAGGTAAAAACAAATAACCCTAAGGGTGCGTTTATGTTGGATATGCGATAAGTGATAATAGCGTCGATAAGAGCATAGCGTAGAAAGTTTTTATTGTTTATCGAAGATCAAAGCGATGCTCCAATATTAACAGCTTTATTTAAATCATGTATGCAGTTTTCTACGCACCCTAAGAAACTTTTGGAAAAGATTAAAGTAAGGAATAAAAATTGATTATCTGACTGATAGCTCAGTGGTTAGAGTGGCGGCCTTTCAATCGACAAGTCTCGGGTTCAAATTGTGGTCAGATCATATCTAATAAAAAAATATAATTTAAAATTGATGTCGTAATAGTTTATATTATAATCTAAAATAAATTTAACTGCCAAACTTGTAAAAGAACTCACTCATTTATCATATTGACTGTGGAAGGGAGCGGTATATAAATAAATAAATATATAAAAACTAATACTCAATAATACCATTATTTATATTTTCATGAATCTTTACTGTCAACCTGACAGACAAATAACAAAACTCTATAGCAATTTAATTTCATTTTATTTTGACTGGTAAAAGTCATTTTAATTTTAAGATATTGCTAAATATCTTTTTTACCCTTGCTTTAAAATTAACACAAAATATTTTTTTTCATTTACGCATACATTCATAGTAATAAAATTTTAAAACACCTCTGGTACATAAATACATTATAAGTTCGCGGGTTGACATTTTTTATGTATTGGGGTAAAAGTAGAAAGTGATTATTTGGATGGAGAAATGGCAATTGTTTTTAAAAAGGAATGTATTAATAATAAAAATGTGGAGTACCACACAACAAAGCAAAAGGGAAATTAATATTTAAAAGATGAAAAATTTTATGAATATGTATTTAAATTAGTAATCTATATTTGATCAGGCATTATGAACTTTATGCTTTGTTTTAGTTTTTTTTAATTGAAAAAGTCTGGGATATATGAACTAACACTAAGTTCAAAAGTTTTAACTTTTTGAAGTAAGTTTTAGTTTTTTTTTTGTAAAAGATTTCATTTATTTTGAAAAAGGTTTCTTTAATTGAAAAATAGTTTCATTTAATCGGAATATTGAAAATATCGATAATTATCGAGAAAAAACACATGTCAAAATTAAATGTCAAAACAAGCATAGTTTTTTGTCTGAACGTTCAATTTTTTTTTTATTCATTTATTAATATTTATAAGGGGTCATCGGTATTGCATTGGGTAACATAAAATACATAAGTACTGAATATCATAATGAATTGCCCTTGTTTAATTTGCCTTCTTTACTAAATTCTTTGAATGCATTGATCGACCTGATTAAGATAAATATTATATTAATTGCAGTTAAAAATTGTATTGAATTATTCATATCTGATACTTTCTTTGATTAATGTCAATAAACTAAGGAATGCAATAATTATGCTATGCTACTTATTGTATTTTTTATTGATAAGAATTTAAATGGTATCGATTATCATATAATATCATTTTGTAATTATGATTTGTAATGAAAAGTAATATATTAGTATAAATAGCATTAGCTCTAATAAATAAGGTAAAATATGAAAATAAATAAACAGTTAAATAAGAGAAGTCATACTGATTTTTTATAGAATTAACCTATTAAAGCGAAACTAATTACAGTATATTAACCGAAGTAGAGGGAAGGGGGGATGTCGATTCCCGTGCAGGTAAATATATAAAATAAAACATATAACTTAAAAAAGCTTATTAAAAAATACCAAATATAGTTTAAATATTAAATATATAAAATAAAAATAAATAAATAATATTACTTAAATTAAGGGAAAGTATTCAAAGTGGGAATGGAATTATGGGCAGTGTATTCTCAAAATCTCTTGAAAGCATCTTAAGGTTTTCTTAGAAGCTCTGTTCGTAGACAAATGAGGTTGAAACTGCACAATATATTAAAAAATTGCAGTACTTTCATACGATCCTTTTGTCATAAATACCGAAGCCCCTTAATAACTATTTAATTTTTTATATTTGATTTATTTCTGTATAGTCACAATATGGTTTAACATGTTTTTGATACAAAATATTTATTATTCTAAATATTAAAAGAAATCCTTTAAAATGAGAAAGTTTTCAGGATATAATTCTTTTTTAATTTATCTAATCATACATTTTCTCCCTGTTTTCACTTATTCGCAAGCTATTATTCCGTTTATTCACCTCTACCTTCTGCCTTTTGCCTGGTACTTATTTGTTGAATAGATAATTTTTATGATAATTTCAAAATGTTGAATTCTATTATAATTTGCATTTTTTTCCTTACTAAATACTTTCACATACATATACATATAAATTAAAAAAAAAGGATAAGAGTATAACGACAACATAATAATAATAATGAACAAAGTTACAATAACTGTATAATGAATGCTATACATATATACGAGTATTGGTTAATATTTAATTGGCAGAGATAAAGTTGAATTTTCATTTAATATTTGTAATGTTGTTTGTGTTTGAGATGAGTGTTCTTTTATTTGATTGTATTAGTAACAAATTTAATGATTAAAATATGCAAAAAATTATTTAAAGGGAATAAAAAAGGGTATATGAAAAATGCAAATATTATCGCGAAATTTTGTTGTCATTATTCCTTTTCTTTCTCTTGTTTTTATTTTAGAATTTCTTTTTTAATAATATGTAGGTATAAAAAATATATATTTAAAATTTGAAGTTAAATTAATTATGTCTGTTTGTCTGTCTGTCTTGAATATAGTTGGGTTAAAACTGTATAGTCCTTAACCTATCTATATAAATTTGAAATATTTAAAGACTGCTTTACAATGTAAATACGAAAATTGTTTCCCAGGCTTTTTTGATCCTTCAAATAATGTAATTTAATAAATCGGCTCATTTTCATCTTTAAGTGAAATAACGGAAACCAAACAAATTTAAAAACGGCTGCCGGTTTGTACCCACGATACCAAAAAGATTCTCTGAAGTCAAAATTTTTGTAAAAGCCATTTAAATCCTCATTAAAAACTTTTGGTTTTGGAATAAATTGCAGTTTTTCTGAACTATTCGACTTTTGTTTTGTGGATTCCAGAATCAAAAGAAAGCTGTAAAAAATTCTCTGATACAGTTTTCACATTTAAGTTTAGGATAGAGCTCTTTATACCCAAGCAGGTACAGTTTTATGGAAGGGATTAGAAAAGTTTAGCTTGGAATTTATTGATAATTTTGACTTTTTGAAGGACACTTTGATGTTAGAAAATTGTTAGATATCTAAAATAGGTTTAATAATACGTTACCGTTATTTTAAAATGGCCACTGCAATCCAAACTACCATTTCTTTTATTATTTTCGTTTTTAATGTAATGATAAAAGAAATTGCAAAAAAAAAAAGAAAGCAGTTTTTGGTTTAAATTAAAAAAAAAAGAATTGTTACATTAAAAAAATTAGAAGCTGCTTGTGTTTACTTTTATTTTAGTATAAAATCAAGAAGGGTAGAATCCATATTACTTTATTTTAAATTATGAATATGAAAATATGATTATTCAAATGAAAAATAAAACATACACGAATTTATTCCCTAAATTTTATTTTTTTAATTTTTAAAAATCTTTGAAACTATAACAATTTAAAATATAATGATAGTAAATTCCATGAAATCATTATTGGTAGGTTATTAAACTTTCTCTTGTACGCAAAATACTCGTAATTTATTGAAGTACTTTATTAACAATTTTGTAAGAATGCAATTGAATACACGAATATAAAATTTATAATATGAATAAGCTAGAAATTGTATTTAAACAATGTTTTATTAGAAATTTATAAAATATTTTTGAATTTTCATTTAAGATTCCTATTAATAATTTCTATAGAAATCTTAAATTAATTGCTGTTAATCAAATTTATAAAGTTCAGTAACACTCAAGTTATAAAAAATTTGAAAATTTGCGCATTGTAACGAGTTTACTCAGAGAAAACACACATTTTTGACAAATTGTTTCTTTTGTTCAAAAGGAAAGCGGCTTGTTAAGCCTAAACAACTGGTAAAGCGTCATGGATACAGCTCTCTCTGACTACGGGTTAAAAAATGAGATAGGTCTTTGGCTGGTTAGACACATTCTCACTGCCCGTACGATTCCGACGCATTTCCAAAAGACATAAACAAATGATTGAAATCCTTATTTTGGATTCGACTCTAAATTTTACAATTTGTTAAAATTTTCGATTCGACTTTGTTTTTAATTTACAATTTAGTAAATGTACATTTATACCTAATCTGAAAAAGGAACCTAACATTAATTTTAAATTAATTTCTATAAAATACCTCCTAATTTAGAATTCCGCATATATACTCGTATATTTAAGGTTAATCAAATAAGGCATCAAATTATATTTTTTTTTTTCATTTCAATTCCCAAGAGTCTCCACTTAGAGCGCAACTATATTTTTAAAATAGTTCTCAAAACTGTATTTATGGCTGTCCATTTTGAAGATTGTGTATTTTGGGATTTTGGTAATGGGGTATATTGAAATTTTAAATTTATTTACTTCGCAGCGCTCTCATGTGCGACATCAAATTATCCATGACGTTACACAACGCCATCATTTAATTAATGTGTTTTCTTCCAGTCAAACGCCTCATATTACCGTAATGGTCCTATGACCTGCAAGATAACAACCCGTCATCTTTAAATTCACTTGCTTCTCTATTTTTTGAATTTACAGTTTTACAATTTAGATATTTGTTTGAATCCTTTTTTAATTTGTAAGAATTTTTATAAATCCTTTAAGTAATATTATATGTATTTGTTTTTGTGTGAGAAAAATGGAAAAAGGATAAAAAACCATTATTTGTCAAAAATTTTTAAGAAATTTTTTTAATCCTTTTATTAATAAAAAAACAACAAATACGTTTTTTTTCTTAAAAGAATTTCATTATTTGAAGAATTGAAGGATTGATTTAATTTCTAAATCCTTTCTCTTTTTATTTAACTATTTGTTGATCAATTTATTGAATTTTGGAATTTATTTATTTATTTATTTAAAGAATTTATTGGGGCTTTCAACTCACAAAGGTTTTATAAGCCCTATTTACATTTATTTTTTTTTTTTTTTTTTGTTTTTTTCTTTTACAAAATTTTTCTTAGGTTCTAATATCTTAATTTAATTACATTATTATCTTTTTTTAAATAAAATACTTAAAATATTAAAAATTAAAAGTTGAAAAGTTAAAAATTTACAAATCAAAATATACAGAAAATAAATATAAATAATTATACAATTCTTCTTAATTAATTTATATTTTTATAAAAAACCAAAATTTATTTCAATAATAACTCAAAAACAAAATTTTTTCATAAACAATCTTTTTAATCTATATCAGATCATATAATTTTACTTTATGTAAAAATTTTAGTATTTGTTCAATGGAACTGTGAATATCTATCCCTAAAATTTTTAAATTGTCAATATTATAAAGTCTTTTTTGTCTTTCAAACATTGGACAAGAATTAAATATGTGTTCAATGCTAATCAATTGGTCGGGATCGCAAATACATTTGGGATATATGATTGGGTTTTTAAATAAGTAAGCATGTGTCAATTTTGTGTGGCCTATTCTAAGCCTTGTTAAAATAATTGAGTCTCTCCGAGACAAGTTATCTATTGCTTTCCATTTTTTTACACTATCTTTAATATTTCTTAATTTGTTATTTGAAGCATTTTTCCACAACAACTCATTTTCTTGCCAGATTATTTTACTTATGCTGGGAAAAATATCTTTATAATATAAGCTGTGTTTATTATATGGTTCATGAATTGAATTTTTAGCTAATTTATCTACCCTTTCATTCCCTTCCAGACCGCAATGACTAGGTATCCAGAGAAACTGAATGTTATTTATATTATCCTGTAAAAGGTCCTTTATTTTCTGAGCAGTTGGATGGCTTGGGTATAGTTGTTTCAAAGTAAGTAAGCTGCTTATGGAATCTGAACATATAACAAAATTTTTATGAGTGAAGTTAGAGTTTATGTGTTGGACCGATTTATATATGGCATAAAGTTCTGCTGTAAATATTGTAGTATTTTTGGTTAAGTGGTACATTTTAAGGATTGGTCCTATAGTGAAAGCACATCCTGTTTCGTTTTGTAAAACAGAACCGTCAGTATAAACGGTTTGAAAATGTTTGAATTTTTGTTGAATTTTTTCTATAAATAGTTTTTTAAATTCTTCTTTTGACGTTTCTTCTTTTTTCTTTGAACTAAGAGAAATATCTATTTCTACATTGCTTAAGTACCATGGAGGTAGTTTTTGAAATCTTTGTGTTTCAATTTTGGTTTCTCTCGTGATTAATTTTTTTTCCAGTAAGACTTTTTTAATTCTTACAAAGCTAGGTTGATAATTATTTTTCTTTGATTGTAATTTATCAAAGAGAAGATCATCGTTCATTAAGTTCGATAAAGGATGGTCAGAAAAAGAATAGAGTTTTATTCCATATCTTAACATTTGTTTTTCTCTCCTTAAATCAAGGGGTAATTGAGCCGCATCAACTAATAAACTGTTGATTGGACTAGTTCTAAAAGCGCCTGTCGAAACACGCACTCCGGTATTTAGAATTGTATTCAATAATTTAAGGGTGCTTGCATTTGCAGAATTATATATAAAACTTCCATAGTCAATTATAGGAAGAGTTAGTGTATTTAGAAGACGTAGTAATATATTTCTATCCGATCCATAATTGCTGTGATTCAACATTTTCAGAATATTCAAACTTCTAATAGCCCTAGCTTTTATTTCTTTAATATGCTCTGTCCATCTTAGTCTTTTATCAAAAGTCATTCCTAAAAATTTAAATTTCTGAACGTATATTAATTTTTGAGATCCTATATACAATTCTGGACAATTGATGCTTTTATGTTTTCTGGAAAACAGCATAGCAACTGTTTTCGTATTGGAAAATTTGAATCCAGTTTTGTTACACCAATTACTAAGTCTATTTAGATTCATTTGCAATATTTTTTTAATTTTATTAATACTTTTTCCTGCAACAAACATTGCGATATCATCAGCAAATATAATATACTTAACCGGATCCCTAATTTCTTTAGTTATACTATTTATAGCAATGATAAATAAAACAACGCTCAAAACTGATCCCTGAGGGATTCCATTTTCTATTATCTTTTCTTCAGATGAAATTTTTCCTATAGTTACTCTTATTTTCCTATCATTCAAAAAATTATGAATAAATTTAAGCAAATTCCCTTTAAAACCTATTTTCATGAGTTCATTTATAACTAGTCTTCTCCATGTCATATCATATGCTTTTTCTAAATCAAAAAAGATAGATATTAAAAATTTGTTGCTTGAAAATGCTTTCATTATTTCTGTCTCAAAATAAGAAAGATTATCATGGGTGGATCTCATTCTACGAAAACCAGATTGATATATCGATAGAATATTCATTTTTTCCAAAGTCCAGGACAGTCTTTTGCTAACCATTCGTTCTAGTACTTTACAAATACAACTGGACAGAGAAATCGGTCTATAGTTATAGGCATTTTTTGGATCTTTATTATTTTTCTGGATTGGGATAATGTTAACTTTTCTCCAACTTTCAGGGAATTCTCCAATTATCCATATGTTGTTATATAAGTTTAAAAGAGCTTTTTTTCCATCTATATTTAATTGTTTTAACATCTCATAATGTATCATATCAGGTCCCGGTGAACTACCTTTACAGTCTTTAAATGCGTTTTCAAGTTCGGAAATTGAAAAATTTTTATTATATATTTCAGTAGACGAAGACTTAATAGACAAGGATTTTCGTTCTGTTCTCATTTTGAACCGTAAGAAATTTCTTTCATAATTTTCAGAACTTGACATTTTGCAGAAATGATTAGCCAAGCTTTCACATATTTTATTTTTATCTGTAACTATTTCTCCATTTTCTACCAAGGATGTAATTTCATAACCCTTAGATTTACCATTTATTTTTCTGATTTGATTAAACACCTCAGATGTTGTGGTTTTACTGTTTATTGTTTGTACGAAATTTTGCCAACATTGCTTTTTATATTGTCTAATCATATTTCTTGCTTTATATTTTGCTTCAATAAAGTTTTTGAAATCGTCTAATTTAAGCGATTTTTTATATTTCCTAAATAGGGACTTACGTTTTCTAATTGCTTGTTTAATATTTTCATTCCACCATGGAACTTGCCTCTTTAAACTACTAGAATTCTGCAATGGAATTGATTCTACCGCAGCTTTAATAATAGAAGATTTTATGTACTGCTCATGTTTATCAATATTTTTAAACCGTTTTTGTTCTAATTTTAGCCCTTTTCTAAATAGCTCCCAGTCAGCTTTTTTTAAATTCCACTTATCTCTACTACCAAAATGTTTACTGTATCTCATCATTTCCATTACAATAGGATTATGATCGCTACTGTGAAAATCTTCTTCAATCTCCCACGAAAAATAGTTTTGTAAAATTGGACTTCCTAATGTCACATCAATTGCGCTAAAAGTTTTGTAACCGAAACTAAAATGTGTTGGGTTTCCATCATTAAATATATTTAAACCATGATTTTCTATCAGTTTTTCAATCATTTTCCCTCGTTTGTCTGTAGTCTTTGAGCCCCATAATTTGTTATTACAATTAAAATCACCTAACAAGAAATAAGGACAATCGAAATTTTTAATCAGATTTTCTACATCCTCTAACCTAACATTTTCTTCACAAGGTAAGTAAACATTACAAATGATAAATTTAATAGGAAAATATAATTTAACTGCTACAGCTTGTAGATTTGTAGTAAGATTTATTTCTTCACAGCTAATCCCTTTTTTAATATACACTGCAACCCCACCATGAGCTACAGTATCAGAAATTAAGTTTTTGTAAAAGATCTGAAATTTATTTAATTTTGGTTCATGATTATATTTAAATTTAGTTTCTTGTAAACATAAAGCAAATGAGTTATATTTATTAATAATTAACTTAAATTCATCTAAATGGGAATATAGTCCGTCACAATTCCACTGAACAATACTAATATTTTTATTCATCAAATGATTCTGAGTCTTCTAGGCTTTCTCCTAAGCTGACTACCATAGAATCAATATCTGAATTTACCTGAATAGCTTTTTTCTTTTTTTGGGTTTTATTTAAAAGTGACTTTTTTATATCTCGCTTTGTTTTTTTATTTATATTTTTTGATAAAATTACCTTATTGTTACCTATATCTTTGATTTTATAGTTGGCATCTGTTTCTGAGTTCTTACTAAATATATGAGTGAGTTTAGGCTTGGAGAATGACGTAGACATGACTGGAGTATTACTTTCTATTGCTGGTATGTCATTTTTGATTTTCTGAGTTTGTTGTTCCGCTTCATTAGTGCTTGTTTTCTGGCATGTGCATTTACATTTGCATTTAATTTGTGCCGCTACTTTTGAAAAGGTTTGTGAATTTGGATTTCTGATATTATAAATTTTAATAGCTTCCCTGATACTGACATTTTCTTTTATTTTTATAAGTTTTATTTCTTTTTCTCTCATAAGTTTTGGACATCGTCTATCAAATGCATGGTGTTCATCACCACAGTTAATACATTTTGCAGTTTTGTCACATTTCTCGTTTTCATCTTTTAGATGAAACTCATCTGCACAATTATAGCAAGTTTTCTTATTCTTGCAGTCTTCTGCAAAATGATTAAATTTCAGGCAGTTTCTGCAGCGTAATGGTGGTGGAATATATTCACGAACATTGTATCTTTGATATCCAACAAAAATATAATTAGGTATTTTCGACATTGCAAATCTCAAGCAATATAGTCCACTATCTTCGGACTTGCTATCCACTTGTTTTTTGAATCTTTTAATTTCAAGTACGTGTTGTTCCTTCATCTCCGCAAGAATTTCTTCGTCAGAGAGCGATTTGAAGTCGGGACAGAAAACTATTCCCCTCGCTTCATTTAAATTTTTGCTTTCCTCTAGTTCAACATGGATGTCTTTTTCAATCTGGATAATTTGAATCAGTTTTCTTGCTTGTATTAGATTCTTCGTTTTAATGAGAACGGTTCCATTTCGTAGCTTACCACAACTTAGAACCTCCCCAGCGATGTTATTTATAACTTTTTTCAATAAGAATGGAGAAACAGTCGACATTGTCTTTTCTCCATCATTTCTTTTCATAATTAAAAATTTTTCACTATTGCTTGAATTTTTAATTATCTTAGTTTTATCCAATTTTATCATTTGATTATATATTGCATTTTTTATTTCGAAGATATTTAAGCCCCCTCCTGGGTCTTGGGGGTTTTTTTCCCCCATTTTAACTTTTTAACTTTTTATATTATTTAGTTCTAATAATCTTCAAACAAAACAAAAAAAAAAACAAAGTATGTTAAATAAATAATTTTTATGTGAGGTTAATTTTTGTTTTTGTTTATTACACGAATTTTGTTTATTCTTTTTCTATAAAAATTTTGTTATCAGAAATGTAACAACAAAAACCGGTTTTAATGTTCTTTTTTTTTTTTTTTTAATTTGTAAAATAAATAATAATTTGCAAGCAGATGAAATTAGATTTTGGTTTAGTTTATTTTTATTTATTTTTTTTTTTTTTCTTTTGTTTTTTTGGCACTTTTTAATTATATTTAATTTATTATAATATCAAGTTTAAAGAAACTACCTTACACTTTCACAGTTCAGAGAGAACTGAAATTTTGGAATTAATTGTTTGTTTGTGTATTGTAATTTGTCGGAATTTTGTCTTTTAATATGATTTTTAATACTTTTTGTTTGTGTGTTTGTGCTAATTGAAAGAAAAGAAATTAAAAAATTATTAAAAATAAATATACATATATATATATTAATATAAGTTTATAAGAAAGGATAAATATATTTCTTAAGCCATTTTTTTTTAAGAAAATCTGATTCAGTAGACCTACATGTCAGTCGAATAGGAAAAAAACGAAGGATAAAAAGTTTTTGGAAACTGAATTTGCAATTGAAATTTTTTTGGGAACTTCCGAAAGGATACAATGATAAACAAAAGAAATGTGACATTTCTATTTATTAAAATATTCCCTAAAATACGGTATTACAAAATACGGTATGGGTAATACGAAAATAAAGTATGAGTATTTTAGAATACTGAAATTTATAATTTTTCAGCTACTTTGATATGTTTATTTCATATAATAGCAAATTATAAAATATTAAAGCTTACAACATTATAACTTATAACTGAATGTATCAGACCTGGGTCTACCAAGGTCCTCTTGTATCATAATTAATTTGTAAGTAATAAATTAAATTTTAAATATTTAGTAAAATTAGAAAATTAAAAATAAATTTAATTTTTTTATGGTAATTGTCTTCTATTGCTAGGACAGTGGTATTAAATCTTCAAATTTACCAAACTTGAAAATAAAATTGGGCTTTATATATTCGATTGTATTCTGAAACACTTAAAAATAAATAATAGTAATTTAATCCAAAGGTAGAAAAGACCAGGTGAATTTCAACCAACATAAATCAAACAAATAACTGTTTCAGTTTTGCTTTATTTATTTAATTTTAGTTTTTTTTTTTTAATCTTTGCTCATTTTTTATCCTTTTTGTAAAAAAATTTAATGTTTGCACTGTAATTTATATCCTTTCTTTTTCTAATACAACTGATTTCAAGTTTTTTTTTTTTGAATCTTTTGAGTCCACACAATTAAAAAAAATCTCAATATTTACTGTGAGGTAAATCTCAAGGTATACTGTGATCTTAAGGTGTCCTTTTACTGAACAGATTCAATACATTTTTTTGAAGCAATAAAATTCAATTGATATTTTTCATAAGTTTCTTATCCTTTTTTTAAATATCATGATTTATTATTATTTAGTTTCTGATCATCATCATTAATGCATGAATGTATTTGTTTTTTATTTGTAGATATATTTAACACAACATGCATTTTATTATTAAAAAAATATCATTAATGCATTATGTAATTTGATTATTTAGTCCTTTTATCATTAAAGAGTAGAAGCATATATATAAATACATTAACAAAACCTAACTGAAAAAAAGGACTAAAATAATGATAACTGTATGAAGGATGCTTCTGAAATTCTTTTAATTCTTTATTTTCTTAGCAATTTATTTTTTTTTTAATTTTCTTAACGTACTTTCACTTACCAGTAATTTTAAATAAAAATAACAGTAAAAAAGGATAATGTTAGACACTTTTATATAAAACGAGGAAGATTATAGTTGCCCTTGTCAACTTTTAGATACCCGTGCATACCCACTATGGTGTATAAAATAAACCATAATTTACTTCCCTTATACATTTAACTCATTACCCCATAATTTTGACGTAAAAAAAAAAAAAATTAAATTAACAAAAAAAAAAAAAAAAAAAATCACAAAAATAAACACAAAATTTTCATTCATTGTCCCATAACTTAGCTTTAAAAAAAAAAAAAAAAACAAAAAAAAAAAAAATTACAAAAAAAATTAACAAAATTTTCATTCATTGTCCCATAACTTTAGCTTAAAAAAAAAAAAAAAAAAAAAACAAAACAACAAAAAAAATTAACAAAATTTTCATTCATTGTCCCATAACTTTAGCTTAAAAAAAAAAAAAAAAAAAAAAAACAAAAAAAAAAATTGCCCCACCCTAAAAGTCCGATGGTCCGAGTGATGTCCAACTTTGCCAAGTAACTTGCCCTATTACTTTACCTGCCCAATTTTAATTTTAACCTTGTAGCTTCATTAGATTCACAGTTATTGAATCGAAAACTTTGTATGGCAGCCCCCCAAAATAGGGCCGTAACATTTTGAAATTCCATATAAGTGCTCGAATCATTATATAACTAATCGTGTATAATTTTCATTCTCGTAGTATAATTAGTTTTCAAGAAATTCATATTGGTGCAAAGAAGTTGTATGGCAGCCCCCCCGAAAATGGGGCCCTAACATTTTGAAACTTCATATAAGTGCTCGATTCATTATATAATTAACCGTGTGTAATTTTCAGCCTCGTAGTATAATTAGTTTTCAAGAAATTCATATTGGTGCAAAGAAGTTGTATGGCAGCCCCCCGAAAATGGGGCCCTAACATTTTGAAACTTCATATAAGTGCTCGATTCATTATATAACTAACCGTGTGTAATTTTCATCCGCGTAGTATAATTAGTTTTGAAAAAATTAATATTGGTGCAAAGAAGTTGTATGGCAGCCCCCCGAAAATGGGGCTCTAACATTTTGAAACTTCATATAAGTGCCGGAGTCATTATAAAACTAACCGTGTGTAGTTTTCTTCCCCGTAGTATTATTAGTTTTGAAGAAATTCATGTTGGTGCAAAAAAGTTGTATGGCAGCTCCCCGAAGCCTTGGTCCGATTTTAACCAAAAACAATAGGGAACCTAGAAATTGTCTAAAAATGACTTTGTGTGAATTTCAAGACTCTAGCCCTTTTAGTTTTTGAGTTATCGTGCTGACACACGGACGGACGGACGGACGGACGGACAGACACACATAGCTAGATCGACTAATTTTTCGATTCTGAGCCGATACGTACCCTTGACACTATATCTAGCTCGTCTAGATCGATGCGTTACAAACGGAGGAGCAAATCTAATATACCCGATGTCATATATGTATGCACGGGTATAAAAAAAAAAGGATATAACGTTATAGGATTTAAAAATAAAGGGATCTTACTAAAATTCAAATATTAGAATTGTAAAAATTCTATCAAATATCTTCGAAAAATTTCAAGTTGCAAAAATGATTGTAAAATCCGAAAGTCTGCCCAAATTCGGTTTAAAGCTAAGTCAAAGGATGCCAAATCTAACATATATTATGGAAAAACCATATAAATTTTATTTTGCAACCAAATATAGAGTTAATTTACTCTCTAAGTATAGATATTCCAAGAACAAAGGTTTTTCCACCAAAGGTTAGTGTCTCTACTAAAGAAATTAGAAGTCTATTGACTTCTTAATTATATTTAAAATACTTTCTTGATTTTTGTTATATGCATATTATACTTAAAAAGCCAAGGGCTGGTTCCTCTATATCTTTCTAAGCAGACATATTAACCCCAATTAATCATGAACCCATGAAGTCCGAAGGTTATATACCTTTAAAAAAGCTTTTTTTTTGCACGTATACTTAGGTTTAAATTTATCTTTCATAAAAAAGTGTAGTGATTACATGTCAATACTCATATATCATGGGTCCTGGAACGGAACGATTTTGGAGAAAAATGCAAGTGTTCTTTAACATATTTTGTTCTTTTCGGATCCGAAAAAAGCATTAAAATTGAACAAAAGACAAAGTTCTTTTAGGAACAATTCTGGTTCAAAACTGAAATAAAGTTTCAGCCCTTGCATTTTAGAACCCGGAAGTTGGGACCATTTGATTTAAAAAATCTACTTGCCGATTCTGTAGTAGACACTGAAAAGGCGACACTAAAAAATTTCAAAAGTGGCGTCAAAGCGGGCTTATGTGTCAAGCTTTTTTATTTTTAAAACTCTAATTTTCTTAGTTAGAATACGTATTTTTTTTTAAAAATGTTGCATATTCCATTTGGAAATTGTTGCAAATGTCTTTTACTTTTGATGCAAACATGAAATTTTATAGCATTTGTATTTCACAAATTTTGGTTTTTGTCATATTTGGATTTTCCTTTTCGAATTTGTGTACCATATTAACGCATTTGGATTTTGTGTTTTTTAGTTTGATCAAAGAAAAATATATAAAATTTGGATGTACTATGTTCCTACTCCTTATATCCTGTTATATCCTTTTATTATTTTTTTCATTTTATTTGTCATAAAGGACTAAAAATAGATTCATCGTTTTAAAATAAAGTGTTTGAATTAAATTTTGTGATGATATTAATAAAAAATCGAAAAAAAATTATGTATATATATATATATATAAAATATCCTTTTGCAACAATTCACCTACTGCTTAAAATCTATATATTTAAAGAAATTAATGGTTTTTAATTCATTTTTTTTTTGTTTTTATTATTTTTTAAAAATATTTTGATATGGTTAAACCTTACAATGCATTTTTAAGAAATTTTTAACAAGCATAAAATATGATCCCTTTTATTAAAAGGAAAATTAACAAGGAGTCCTTTTTTATAAAAAAAAAAGAAAAACAACTTAAAATAAAAAAAAAATTAACTAAAAAGATGATGTGTCAAATTATAAACCTTTCATCTCAAAATACAATTTATTATTGTCCAACAATTCTTCGACTCTTTGACAAAATGGCAAACAAAGAGTAAAAAAAAGTCTTCCAAGTTTCTTATGAAAAAAATGATTTTAAGGATTTAGGTACTAAATGTATGAATGAGGGTGGCAAAAAAAAAAAAAAACAAAAACAGTTCCAATAATATAATTATACAATAAGTAAGCATTTGTCAACTCATATATATATACATAAAAGAATTTTTAAGTAAATCCGGTCTAATTGATTAAATTGATTTCTAAAATAATTTAAAAAAAAAAATTTCAGATTTTACAAAGGAAGATGAAAAATTCTCAAGATTTTTTAAAACCAATAATTTCTAAGAATTGTTACAATCAATACACAATTATTTTATTTAAAAATTCTGTGATATCAAGTTTTTTAATTCAATTGAAGATATATGCAACATAAACACAACTACTGTTCTATTTTTTAAAAATTTGTTTTAAAGTCAAAGGAAACTCTAACAATCCTTTTGGAGATTTCTTATTCATATAATATGATTTCCACCTGAATCAATTGAATGTTCTGTGAGCTGTGATAGAATTAAAAGTTTTTTTTGATTTCTTATAAAATATTTAATAAATCTGATTAGTAACCATAATCTAAAACTACAGTTACTTACAAATAAACTATATTAGTCGTTTTCTAAAAAAAAGGAAATAAAGTCGAGTTTGAAATTCTAACTAATTTCCAAAAAAAAATTTCAAGAAATAAGATAAATGAAATAAAGTCAATTAGATTTAATTATCAAAAAATCTAACCCAAAAAAACTAAATAATCAATAATCATCTCTTTTAAATTCACTATCTTTGGTATAAAAATATAGAAATATCCCGGAAAAAGAGAATACCGCCGTGATTTTGAAACAATCCCAAGTCCCTTCCTTATGGTTTGCTTTGTACATATATTCTCAAGAAAGCATTGTAAGGCTGCCACCCTAAAGTTCTCACTAAACAAAATATTGAAACTTAAATTTTGGAAATTACGATTAAATCCTTCTACAAATCCATTTGGTATACATTGGTTACCAAATTTTTGCTAAGCAAATTTCTTAAATTCTGAATTGAATTTAAACAATTCCTATATATTAACAATTTTGCATATACGTAAATATATGTAAATATTCCGGTAAAGCGGGTAACCCAAATTTAATAACAAACTATGAAATCTATTTATATCCCTATCAGTTTTTGTGCTATTGTAAATTAGGAGGAATCTTAAAGTCACTGAACTTAATTTACGATATTCTATTTTTTTCAGAATATTAATACTAGATTTGTAAATAGAAGAGATAAAAGAGTTGGATTTAAAATCTGTTGCCTTTTACTTTATTTTTTAAACTATTTGATTTTAAATAAAATAGCCCAGTTTGACCTTATTTCTTTTTTTGCATTCGACTTTATATTTTGAAAAGTTTTTTTGGAAATAAGATTGAATTATTAATTCAAATTTATTTCGTTCGATTTTATTTCATTTGATTAGAAATAAATAATTATTTTTGACTTTTGCAATTGTAATAAAATAGCTTTGACTTTCGCAAGATCTTGACAATCAAACATTTGTCGAATTTTCGATTGACGAATCAAAAAAGTTTATAAATTTGTGATCATACCGCAGTGCTTTTGACAATTTAGAAAAGTACCAAATTTTTAACATCAGTTGCATTTGGAATGGCAAATTAATTATTTTCTTTTACCAGTACGTAGAGTGGGTAGAGCCTAATTCATAAACCAAATTTATTTTTTATTCATTGGATTACAAATTGGAGTTTCTTATCTGTACTGTTCTTTATTTATAAAATTTATGAAAGTTATTAAATTTTAATTGAATATTAGAGATCTGTGTTGGAGACTACTGTTTGAGACCACCGAATGGATGATTCTCACAAATATCTTTGTATTTGGAAATGTATGACGTAATTTAAAATGGCTTACAGTGTATTTAGGTTTCCATGACTTATTCAAACAATCTCGTAAAATTTATTTTTGAAGTTCAATTGTTATAAAAATTTGTTAAACATTTTATGGTAAATAATTAAAATCGCGTCCCTATAATTTGGAAATTAGTAGCGACTCTTTTAAAGTCTAAGTATGTTAAACAAAGTGGCAAACAAAAAGTATAGTTATATATAAAGAAAAATCTTCTAAGTTTCTTATGAAAAAAGAGATTCTTAATAATATTAATTATGAATAACTAATTTTTTTTTAATATAAATAACTATAGGAACTATAAGGTTATTAATTTTATACCTGAATTATGTATTAAATAAAAAAACCCTTTATATATTTTTACAGTTATTTTATTTTGAAATTCCATTTAACTTATTATGGTAGGGCTTCGATAGCCAGACCGGAACTTAACTTTACAATGATTTTTAACTTATATTTATACTAAGATTTTAGCAACTAATTTTGCATAAGTCAGCTTTAATTAAAATGATTCTTAATAATTAACATGAATTCTTAATAAATATAATTATTATTAATAACTGATTACATAATATTATTGGTTTCAATATAGGCTTGTTAAATCATGTTTTACCTTGAAAATGTCGTTGACTTAATATATATTAGTAATTTACTTAATAATATATTAATGACCATATGTATGTAGTGTAACTTTAATTTATAGCGGATATCATTTAGACATAAATATAAATGTTATTATTTCCGAGAATTTTTTATTAAATAGAATTCTTGGAAAATATGCCAAAATTGCAATAAAAGCGTTATTTAAGTTCAAGGTTTTTGTATAATAGATATACTACTTATAACAGTTACTCCCCTCATTCATTATCATATCTAATGAACAAAGTTTATAGTAGTACCTCCTACTGGTATTTACTTATTTTTTTAATGAGATACAAGGCTTTCTTAACCCGAGTTTGCAAAAATTAAGTTGATATGAACTTTATACTAGTTGTATTGGTCTGATGTCATTCGACTAAATTTTCCATACTTAATAAAATACTTTTTTAATATTATCTCGATTAATTTTTATCATATCAAATAATCTACCAAATATACACAAATCCGTATTTCCAATTAATTCAACTAACTATATTTGCGATAAGTTGTTATATAAATGCATCGTTAAGTTAAGAGTTAAAACATTTTCCTTCCGTGAATATCCTTCAATAAAATTTTCAAAATAAATCCAATAATCTTTCCAACTCAATTATTTACGATTTAAAAAAAAAAATGGTTGCTTTTTTATTGTATTTAACAAATAAACGGTTTTGAATAAGATTCATTTTTTTATTCAATTCGTCCTTGTATATTAATGTCAAATGTTTAAAAATTTAAATAAACAAAAATAAAACTCTAAAGAATTATTGAAAATCTATTACATATGATATGACAAATTTATTTATTAACATCACATATGTAAAGATATCTAACTGTAAATAAAACATATATGCAAACATTCAAAAAATATGATCTAAAATGGGGTGCAATTCTAAAAAAAAGTTTTGAAATTTATATTTCTCAGAACTTAAAAAAATAAAGAAAGTTCTGTTGTAGGGATGAAATACAGAGCAGACGAATTTTTCAATGATGCGGAAATATTTTGCACATATGCAAATATTAAAAAACTTAAAAAGGGAGAAATTGAACCCACAAAATACTTGAAAAAAAGGATACGTGAAAAAAATAATATTAACATACTAAATATACGTGTATGTGACCTAGTGCATTTGGTTAAAATATTATTTGATAAGTTGTGGAGGTGAATCCTTTATTCCCATCCCCGAAATAAAAATTCCAGAAAAACCCTTCTATATTTTTTTTTTTTTATTTTGAAAACACACATATGATTGAATTTATGATTTGAATATCCTTGTAATATCCTTGAAGTTGATTCAATTTATTTCTGTTTTTTTTTTTTTTTTTTTATTGTCAATTTGTGGCGTTTTTATTTTCAGATTTAAATTTATTGGCTCTATACGCATTCTCTGGCTTCTGGTGTTTGTCAAATAAAATAAAAAAAAAAACAGAGAAAGGATTTTTTTTTCAACACACATGATCGTAAATTGAAAAATAACAGGATTTTATTAACATGTAATTCGATATAACGGGTTCAATAATATTAAATAATAGAAAAAAAAAAAAATATACAGGATATGTGAACTTTAAAGTGTTGTATAATAATTGAGGGGGAAAAACAAATTATATAAAATGGTATTGAAAAGAGTTAAAATTATTGACATTTGAGCAAATCACATAATAAATATTTGGAATATGATGATGTCCTTGATGATGAAATCATTTGAAAAAAATAAAATAGAACACAGATTTAGGTTAAAAATTGAATTAATGTTTATTAAATGTTTTTGAAGACAAAGGGGACTTGGTCAATAATAAAGCAATATGAGATTCTTATTTATTTAGTGTTTTTTAAGGTATAAGTTGATTAAATAAAATAAAATTAATAAAAAGTCATGTTTGACTAAATGATTTTGTTTTTATTTTATATTTTAGTTTAAAATTTTAAGAATTGTGTTTTTTAATTGGATCAAACTTAATTTTTATGATGTAAAGCTAGACTTTATATATGGAAACATTATTAATGTTGTAAATCTTAACCGAACTTCATAGAACTGATACGAGTGTCATATGTGAACTGCCTAATGTTATTTAGCATCTAAATCCTTTATTAATAAATGCTTTTTGCCACAGATGGCAGACTAATAGCCAGGTTTTTAATTCTGGTACACTAGTGGACTAAAAAACCACAGAATCAAAAATCAAACGAAAAACACAGAAGTTGAAACTTTGGTAGTTTTACGAAATGTATAATCGTATAATTAAATTAATATTAAATATGAGGTGCAATTAGATTTTTAAGAATATTACTTAAATTACCAAACCATAAAGCTTAATTAAATAGATACAATAAAGAGAAAATTAGGCAAATCTTTGAAGTTATAAGAAGGGATTTGTTTATACTTTACTAACCTCTTCTGGTTACTGTAAATAAAATTTATTTTGTTAATTATTCTATCAAAATGCAAAGTTGCCAATTTTGTAAGACTTTGATTTGTTTCAAAATGAAATATTTAGGGGTTTTTCATAATTTCACTTATCTTTTTATTATCACACAAACATAAATATGTACCATGGATAAATTTTACACATAAAGTTTCAACTTCAAGAACAGTAGCTGGATGATTTTTTTCAATACACTCAGACTTATTTGGTATTTAATGTCGTATTTGCGTTGTGTTCACTGCTCGTAGCTGAGTTTGGAAAAAGTCAATTTATCCGTTTTACAATTAGCTGCACTTATTTATATAACAATAATTTGGCAAAGACATCGTACGTGGAAAATTTTTAGAAAATTCATGGATTTGATACTTCTGGGAATAGTTCTGCTTTTAACAAGAGTCTTATTTGAATGGATGATTTTAAAATTAACCGCTTAGAAAAATTTTAAGAATCTAAAATTAAATTCATATTTATTTAAATTTTAAAAATTTATTGTTCCTACATAACGATCCTTTTGCCTTACAGTGAAAACAAATTTGCGGGTAGTTGTACGCAATACTTTTATTTTGTACTTGATATTTTAGAATTAATTTTACTGCAATTGTAAAGTAATCAGTACAATCTAAAATAGGCGGCGAGCGTTTCATTACAAAAAAAAGAATGATCCTTTGAATTGGAATTCATTTTTATTTTCCTTGAAGTTATTGCATGTTGCTAAGATTAAATCTTTTAAAGGTAAAGAAAAGATTTAAAATTGAATATTTTGAGACATGATGCCACTATACAACCCACTTTTTTTTAAATCCAAATTCTGTTAATTTTGAGAAGCATGCGACAAATTTAATTTTATCTTGATTCAAAAATTGTGAAGAAATACTTTTAGGACATTGGAATCTAATCATAAGACAAATATAATTTTAAATGTATTGCAAACATATTGCATATTTTATTTTATTGTGTGCGGCAGGTGATAAAATTTAAAATAAATACCTATATCTTGAATTTTATTTTGACATTTGAGGAATGGCATGTAAGATTGCACAAAAGCATGGAAATTTAATTCAGAATTTTAGAAATAAACAAATTTAAAATTTTTTAGTGTTAGTAAAATAAAAAAGATCCAAAATATTTTATTAGTATTAATGTATAAATAGTTAACAGAAAGTAAAATACTCTCATTTTGTTATGTTTCGCTTTTATTTTTCTTGATGATTCCTCTAATAACACTTCAGTAATCTCTAGGCTTTACGTCTGCTGTGATCACAGAAGAATTAAGCCACGCGCTATTACTATTGGAAAAGCAATTTCGGAAAGTGACAGTCCTTTGCAGAAATAAATAAAAACTGGAATAAAATGCAATTAGATAATAATTCATAAAACTGGAGGAGTATATTGAAGGTATACAAATATATTTTTAAAGATAACAGATCTGTTGTACAATTTTATGGAAGACAATATTTTAAAAAGCTAAAAAACCTAGATTAGATAGATGACACATGAATTCTCTCGCACAACTTTAGCAATATGCATTTATTGTAAATTAGGAAATCTTCAAAATCTTATAAGTAATGTTGAATTCAATTTTTCTAAGACTAGAGCAATGAGAATCAAAGCCGCAGCAAAGTGGTACCTGTAAATAAGCAAATGAGTATTTCAATATCTTCTGCTACTTTGGCAGCATTATATACACCAAAGGTGGAGCACAATAAGACGTGGATAACCGACTCAAGAAGGTAAAGAAGGTTTGACAGTTTGCAGCCAGTATGGAGAAACACACATATATGCAGAAAGACCAAGCTGCAAATTTTCCCGGCATGTCTAAAAAGCATCCTAATGTATGGTAACAAATTCTGGTTAGCTTCGAGCACTACAAACAGAAGGTTAAAGGCAATCATAAATAAATGCCTTAGAAACATAATATTTAGGATTTTCTGGAGAAATGAAGGTGGGTGACACACAATAGGAAAACCCCGATAAAGAGTCGGAAGAGGTGAAACAATGGAAGAACAGGAAAGAACAACATTGATTCGATTACAAACTTACTTCGACTTCGACTCAATTTATGAATTTAAACCGATATTTTATAATTTATTATTTGATTAACTTAAAATCATAAAAATGTTAAAAACTATTCTATTATTAATTAAGTCTTTAATGTTGTCTTTAAAAATGTTAAATTGAATAAAATATGGTATGGAAAATTCCTTCAAAAATTAATATTGGAATAGATGAGCAAAGAAAGTAGTGCTTTCATTAAACTATTAAATATTAAAGATAAGATAAGATGCATAATCAAATCCATTTTTAGTGAAAGAGAAGCACTCAGTCCCTAGAAGAATTAAAACATTTTAGTAAACAGTATTGGTTGAAGACACAGCCCGGAGGCTTAAAACCAATTTTCATAAACTGAATAAAGTTTGAATTGCTTAGAAGTCCACGATATAGTACAAATAAATTAAAGTTTACCTAATGAAGTTGTTGTTGGTCTATAAAAAAATAGTGGAATTGTGAATTAGCTTGAGAAGAGCATGGAGAAGGTAAAAATAATAAACAATGCTAATTTTAAAATTTAAAACAATACTCAAGATAAAAGCTTGAAGAACTTAAATTAGGTAAAATATGCAACAGATACTTTTTAGTTCAAGATTCTCCATTATTAACCCCTCAAAAGTCTATACTGTTTTTAAATTAACAATAAAAACGGTTGGAATATAACAATAATTATTATCAATAATCATTATCATATAAGAAAATATTACTTACAAACAGCCACCCATTTAAATATTATTTGCCTCACCCACCCTCTTGTATTTATATGTATATATATAGGTTTGTACATTTATACAAGAATACATGTGTGTAACCCAGTTAAAACGACCATAAAAATATCACATATGCAACGTATGTATTATGAATATGTGAATGAATTGTTTGTATCCTTTTTATTGAATCCTGTTGCTTCCAGTTTGAATATCTTAAGTTTTTATTTTTTCTTATTTTTATTTTTTTAATATTTTATTTCATTTGTTGTTGTTGTTATTGTTATTTTTTTTATATTGTATATTTAACTGATGTTTTTATTACCGACATTCGTGATGGGTTTTATTTTGTCGTTGTTTCTTACGTTTTTATTGTCTTTTGTTAGAACGTCTGTTCAAAATTTTCTCAAAAGTTGCTTTAATAACGTTTTGTGGTAACGTATGGATGAAAGAATCATCATGTGTAGTTGTAAACCACAAATGAAACAGTCAACATTTTTATTATATGTATTTTTTTTTTTGTGTTTTTATTTTGGTGGTTTCCTTGTTGTTGTTGTTGTGTATGAGTTCATATGTAGAATTTTCACGTATGTAAATTTTGTAAAAAAAAAAGTTGAAATGGTTTCTTTATGTTAACCATCAGAATGATGGTAATGAAGAATGTATGTTACAGTTTTCCCGTCTTTTAAGATGGATAATCGCTATATCATGTGTGGCAGTGATGATGTGTAATACTGATTTGTAAATTTACAAGACGGTGAATCAAAAAAAAAAAAAAAAAAAAAAAATGTTTTGAATTGTTAAAAGTTTTTTTTGTTTTTTTTTAAAGTTTTGGTTATTTGGCTTGCGAGTTCAGTTCATTGGGGATTAAGATTCTGCTTTTTGTTTTTGTTATTTAGAAAATTGAATAATGGTACTTTTACGAATGAAAAATGTTGATGGGGTTTGATTTAAATGGAAAATAAAGAGCTTTTAAAATACATATATGTAATATTTCAAATTAAGTAATGATTTCAATGGGGATACTTTGCTTTCGGAAATACTTTGACATTTATTTACAAAATAAGAAAAAAAAATTAAAAAGGACATCAAATCTGGATTGTAAGTGTGAATATTGTTTAAGATTTTAAAATATGCGAAAAGTTTTATATTGTTTAGTAAGTTATCAAAGTGATTGATATATCTGTATTTTTATTTTTTTTTTTATTTTTAGGTAATTTGACATTTTGCGGACTCTTGTGATTTTTAAATATATTTTTTTAATAAAATAATGTGTAATGTATGGGTTATTAAGAGTTTTAGTTGTAAAGTGACAGGACAGGGAAACTAAATAGTATGCACTTGTATAGTATGCACTATTTATATTGACTTTATTTTATAGGGGTTAGTTACATAAATAATTTATTACTTAGTTGTAATAATTGCCAAAAGTCATTGATTACTTAGCGGTAACTAGAGTTGTACAAAATTGTGAAACTCAAATATATTAATCACCTAATATAAGAAATATTTCTATATTTTTAAAATTAATTTGGAATTATGTATACTAAAACAATTAAGTATCTAATAGATTATTGTGATACCTTTAAGGATATCCATTGTAATAAAAGTGATTTGGTTAATATACTGTTTAGTTAATTAACTCTCAGGTTAAGGTTTAAGCAATAAAAATTATTGCTCCTGAATGTGACGTGACCCGCTGTTTGTACCATAGATATTTTGAAAGAAAATTCGCATCTTAAATACTACAAAAATGGGTTAAATTATACATGAAACTCCAGATAGTCTAAATCGCTTAATCCATACTGATTTGCATTTGGGGCGATTTTACTGTGAGTGTTTGAAAATAATTGAAACATATGGGTTTTTAAAAATGTGGTCATGCAGAACTGCAGCGATAAGCGGGCATTTTATTTGCAGCAAACGTACGATTTTTTAAAATTGAAATTGTTTGAATTTTGGAGCGGCAAAACTTCAATAATTGAAGAAAAAAAGTCATTTTTTAATTCAAATTAACGTGTTTTTCGTTTTTAATCATATTTTTTATCATTTTTACAATTAAAATTGCCATAAAATTGAAGTATTTCTGGCAAAATTTCAGACACCCTGCTTCATTAGGTATAGAGTATACCCATATAAAAGAAGAAGCAAACTGACTGGATTTCAATAAATCGATTTAATTTCTACCCCCCTTCTTCTTTGCATCACAAATGTAATGGCAAATTTAGTGTACCCTTTTGACTTATAGTCATACGGGTATACATAAAAGAGGATGCAATACAGATTCGGTAATGTGAACTAGGAGGAATCTTAAAGTTTGCAACAATGTGAGAGTTGCAACAATTTTTTTAGCCCTAGAATTTGTTAAGTTTGAAGGCAGTAGCTCCCATTATTTTGATGCATTGTTGTGAACAAATGAATCGAAAATATAAATTTGAAAGAGATTTTGGCGTTGAATTCAAAAACAGGGCTTTCTTTTTCAGGATATTCACACAATTGTATACACTAGATTCTGAATTTGATTTAAAAAAAAAGGTTTTTTTTTTATCAGCTTGGGTTTTGGACTTTTAAAATAATGGAATCCACTTTTAATAAAATATAAATATACATATCTTATTTTGATTTCAACACATGAAATGGGAATTAAAATACATTTTAAACAAATCCGCTTAAATATTTATAGAAATAATTTATCTTAGAATATACCTTCCTATTTACATTAGAGCCAAATCAATTAGTTTTTCTTTGCAAACAGCTTCAAATTTGTAAGTATCTGCCTACTCTATTTAGGAAATTAATAACATAACTTAAGCTTAAAGCTAAAATATAAAAACCCTTAATAATATTTAAATTCATTCAACTTCCATAATCATTAAAACTCTTTAAAAATTTTAATGAAAAAATGCAAATACCCTTTCATTTCATTTAAATTTTATAAATTTTTTTTTTTCAATTTTGTTTTTTCTTTTTCCTCTGTTATCCTTTTTATCTTTTTCCAAAAATTTCTCAACCATAAAAACAGAGAATAAGAGAAAAAGCGAAAAATGAATTAAAAAAAAAAAAAAAATTCCAACTTGATTAAAGGGCTAAAATTATACATTTTCATATACACACACATTCGAACGCACAATTCTTGTAATTCTGTTTAAACACTCACACTCTTTATATTTTAATATGTATGTAAATTACAAGTATAAACCACCCACTTTGTTTAACGGTAAATAATTTTTTTGGTTTGTTTTGGTTTTGTTTTAGCTTTTGCGCGCGTGGAATTAAAGTAAAGGCAGCAGCCAGCAGACGAATGGAGTAAAAAAGTCAAAAAAAACCGAAAAGTTCGCGTTTTTAAAATTCTTTTTCTTTTTGCTTCGTTAATTTTTTATAAGAATTTTTTTTGTATTGTTTTTCTTTTTTTTTCCCATTTTTATGCAAATATGGCGAAATGTTAAACCCTTTCGGGAATATAACTGTATTAAAAAACCGGTGCTTTTTTGTTTTGTTCTTCTTGTTTTTAATGTTCGTTTATTTCAAAGTTGATTCTGTCGCTTAAGCCTTTAGGCGTTTTATGAATGGAGGAGGGTGGTAGGTGATTCGTAATAAAGTAGGAAGAAGTCAAATGAAGATAGGGATAAAAAGTTTTTTTTTATTTTTGTACAAGTTAAGTGCAAAGGATTCTTTTGAGTTTGGATGGTTGTGCCGTGTTTTTTTGATACAAAATAACGAGGTTTTGGTTGGAGACGTTGTCTTTCTTACAAGTAAAGTTTTTTTTCTTGTTTTCGTTTTTTTATTTTTCCTTTATCCTTTATGTCAAAAAGAAAAAAACAAATTAAGGACTTAAATATTAATAATATCATTTTAAATATAATTTTGGTGGTAAAAAAAATATTCTCTTTATTGTTTCATTTAATATCACACAGCGTAAGGCTGTGCTTCCATTGCAGAGTGCTGGAGAGAAAATAAAAAATTAAAATGAAAGGAAAGAAATAAGTTTTTAAATTTTAAGAAAAGTTTGTTTAATTTTTTTTTTGGTGTTTTTGCTGTAAAAGTGTTGTTTTTCAGTATTATACAGTAACTTTTATAAAGGAATTGTACACGTACGACCGGAGTTGTGCAAGAAATTCTTCCCCAAATTTTTGTTTGTATTTTTATTGTTTTAGAAATTTAAAAGTAAAAATTTGAAGTAAAGATGTTGGAATTCATATTTTAAATGTCATTATGTTAATCATTATGAGTTAATTTAATTTGATAATATTTTAAAATATGAAGGGAAGTTTTCAAATTCCGGTATTCTTAAAATATTGCAACAATTTACTAGGTTTGAGTTATGACGTTAATAAATGTCAAAATTTGCTATACCTACAAACTTTTTAATTTATGAATTTCAAATTACCTATCAAAGCTGTCATTGTAAACCTTCATTTTAATACATGACATTTTTTTTCAATTTTATAACTTATTAATTTTAAATAACGATTGTGATAAAGTTGTTGTTGAATTTAAGTTAATGGATTCAAGTGGCTGCGATACAACTTGTTTCTTATATAAGCATAACTGTATATTTAATAAAGATGGGTATCTGAATTTTTCCAAAACAAGTTGAATTTTATGGTGAACATTGGAATTAATTAAATCTAAAAAGTTCTCTATTTGAAATTTTGCAACAAAAGTAAACCAAATATAATAAGTAACATATATAATTACCGTTTCAGAAAGGTTCTTAAAATCTTTGAGGTTTTAATTTTCCCTTGTTTTCTCAGTGCAGTTTGTTTTTATTTTAAATAGATAAAACAAATTATACAACTTTAATAAAAAGGACATTAACTGAAGAATAAACATTCGAAAGTTGTTTATAAGGATATGGTTAGAACAAAGTTAGCTAATTTTTTCCTTATTTAATCCTAGTTTTAAAATACTACAAATTCTTTTCAAAACATTTTCGGAACCGTTTTGCCAAACCCATTTAACAAATGTTTAATTTTATATTATGAATTTTAAACTATTTTATCTACGATTTGTTAATTGTTTTATTATACTTTTAGTTTCAAAGTTATGATTTATTTTTGTAAAATTAATTTTCTCTTTTCATTACCTTCTGAACCCATAAGCGCAGCCAACAGAATCAGAATTTTACTTCAAGAAGTTAACAATACAAATGCACACAATGAAAGTAACAATTTTGGTTTCAACGAAGCTTAAACGCAAAAGTTAAACAATTTTTAACTTTGGCGCTCCTTTGACATCTAATTGTTTATGTTTTGTCAGCCATTTATATTTATTATTACTTTTTAGGAATAATAAATGGAATTGAATTGAACAATATAGAATTATAAAAATTAAATTTATTTACGTTTTTTGACATTTTGCAACTTCGATGCTGCGTTCTGGCTGCGATCATTATTGTCAAGGCATTAAATTTGAATTTAATTAAAAACGAGGAAGAGTGTGGTAGAGTAGACTGTGTCAACTCTGGGATACCCGTATGACCGTTATATAAACATTATTATTATTATTTTAAATATTAATTACTTTTGGCAAAATTTCAAACATACCAGCTTTATTAGGTGTAGTGTAATGCTCATATAAAAGAAGGAGTTGTATGGCAGCTACTCGAACCCTCTGCAGTAGACCAACCAAATTTTGCAGTAACTTTGGCCATTACACTAAACTATTTTTGGCAAAATTTCAGACACCCAACTTTAATAGGTATAGAGCAATGCCCATATAAACTGAGAAGTTGTATGGCAGCTACTCGAACCCACTGCAGTAGACCAACCAAATTTTGCAGTAACTTTGGCCATAAAACTAAACTACTTTTGACCAAATTTCAGATACGCAGCTGTAATAGGAACAGAGTAATACTTATATAAAAATAGAAGTTGTATGGCAGCTACCCGAACCAATGGACCAAAATGGCTGGATTTAAATAGCGATGACGGCTATTGCTAATTGCATTTCAAGATCCTAGCTCCTTTAGTTTTTGAGTTATCGTGGTGACGGACGGACAGACGGACGGACGGACATACATAGCTAAATCGATTTATTTTTCGATTCTGATCCGATCCATACACTTGAGTCTATATCTACCCCCCCTCCTTCTCTGCGTCACAAACGTAATGGCAAATTTATTATACCCTTGGACTATATAGTCATACGGGTATAATTATGACTATTAATCTAAACACTATTCAATGACTAAACCAAACAAACATTATTTTACGTGGAACAAGATTACAAAAGAAAACCCATATGCTTCGGAAACCAATACCAAATACTAACAAATATAAAATTCAAATTTGGTTTATTGTTGTTCGAAAACCTGTTTGTTATAATTGATTAATTAAAAATTAATGTGTACGGCTTTAGTGAAAAATTTTGAAGGTATTGTCAATCAATATAGAAGTCCGAAAGGTTTATATAACCCAATAACTCCTAAATTCGGGGTGTTTTACTTAAACCAAGTGGAATGATTGTTCAATACATTAAAAATACTATTACTATGTTCGTATGGATATCTTAGAGTTGGCACAGTTAACTATATATTCTTATTCTTTTGAACATATAAAAATTTTGTAATGGCCAACATTATAATACAAGTCATTTAAAGTCTCTGATCTAACAATTAACGAATTTGTTTATCATTTCTTTGAAATATTTTATATGCAGTTTTAATATTTCCCAGATCTATTCGTAATTAAAATGAAGCTTGGTGATTTATAATAACCAAGCTATAGCCTCTTATTAAACCTGTATATGTCACGAATTTGAAATATTGCAATCGATTACTTTAAATTTTTAACTGATTATTAAAGTAAAAAAAAAATAATATCAAATTTTTATTCAAAAAAAAACAAAAAAATTCACAATTAAATTTATTTAAAAAAAAAAAAGAAAAAAAAACAAAGACAAATAAAAAATCGATAAATATTATGTAAATTTATATGAACGTATATTTTAATATTTTTGTATAAATTTTATTCTACTTAACAAGAATATCTGTTTCTTTTTTATTTTTTATTTTTCGTTTTTTTTTTTTCTCATTTTTCATTAAAAAAATTTTTTTTTTTTTTACCCCTTCCGTTTTGTATATCCGATGATTTTGAAACGATCCGATACTTGATATACAAATGAACGAAGCCATCATAATCTTTATTGAGTTTAATCGTAAATTCACTGACAAATAAAATCCATTTGCCTTTAATATTTAAAAAAAAAAAAAGCAACAACAACAATAATAATAACAACAAAAACAAGAGAAGAAAAAATAAAATTCTTTGTCTCTCTGCATATACTTAAATATTCATTCATTTATTTTTTTATTTTTTAACTAATACTAGAACATGTCGCGTATCCTTTTTTTTCCCTTCATTATTTTAATTTTTTTCTTGTTTTTTTTTTTTTTGTTTTTTTATAATTTAAAAGTAAAAATATGATTTTATTTTGTATTTTTGTTGTTTTTTTTTACTTTTATTTAAAAAAAAACCCTCCAAAAACAAAAAAAAAAAAACAATAAAATTAAAAAGTACAGAGAAACACGAGCACACACGCACTCATTCACTTCTTTTTTTTTTATTTTCAGATTTTAAATATCTAAATTTTTTGTATAAATATAAATACAGATGGTTGTATGTAGAGATGATTGTATGTATATATATATCTATATAACATGATGTAATTTGCATACTAAAATAAGGATACACGATAATCAAAAAGAAAGCGGTACATTAAAACAAAAACAAAATAAAAAAAAAAATAAAACAAAAAAGTATAAAAACCCCCTTCACTTTATTTTCTGTCCTTTTATTTTGTACTTTGTTACAAATTCTTTAAATATTTTTTTTGTGTTTTGTTGTGTTTTTTATTTTGTATAGTTTAATAATACTTATGTATGTAAGTATGTTTGTATGTTCATGAGGAGAGTAAGTAATAACGTTAATATTACTTTGGTTTTTCTCATTTTGCTTTTGTTTGTTTTTTTTTTTTTTTATATTACTCTTTTGGGGTTTGGTGCTGTTGTTGTTGTTGTTGTTGTTGGTGTATTCGCGAAGAATCTTATTTTTTAAGATTATATTGCCATTTTCTTGTTGTTTTTTTTATTCTTCATAAAAAAAGGATATTAATGACAAGAAGACATGTAAAAAAAAAGGAAAATTAAAAAAGCAAGGCAAGATGATAAATAAAAAGAAAAGGCTTTTGTACCCTTTACTTAGTCACAATGGAAAAAACAGAGCAGTATTAAGAAGACTTTTGTTGTTATTTGTAATTTAGAGAATTTGTTTGCAAATTTAGTAATAGTTGTTGTTTTAATTACAAGAGATTTGGTTATACGGTTGTGTGCAAAATAGTGACTACAAAATATTTATTTGAAAAAAATGATACATATGACATTTTTGTTTTTTTTTTTAAGTGCTAACTGTTCAACTGTTAGGCTAATAAGCCTGTTAATACCAAGGGTACATGTTGGAACAGGGGGTCATATTATATTCGTGTTATTAGAATTGATGTTCCACATACTGAATTCCACATTCAATATAAACATGAGATAATATTAGGCCTTATAACATGTAAAAACGTCTTAGATTTTCAAAAGATACAATTCTATTTTTGTTTATGTAGTAATTTTTGCATTTGATTTACATAATATTCTGTATCTATGAGTTATATTATTCAACTAAATTATTTGTTTATATTTTGTATTTGTTAATATTGATATATATTAATGTATTTTTTACTAAAGATTTAATTTTTTATTAAGATATTTAATTATTGATTAACCCACTAATTTGAACCCAATGGCGAATGGTAGCTGATTCGAGTCGAAAACCACAAGAATCAATTTAAAATATTTCATTATAAGCTAATGGTCAATGGCAGCTGAGTTGAATTGAAAATCAGATAAAAGTTTCAATTTTACTGGGATTGGAACCCGGATTTCCAGATGAGATGTCGGCACTTTAACCACTTGGACACTTCTACCATTTAAATAAATTAAAAATTTTCTAAACTAGAACCCACAAAGAGGACTGCTAGCTTAAACCAACGTATCATTCAACTGTTCATAACGCAACATGTTATGGTTTTTGGCGTCATAATTTTTATTTACAGTAGTTTTTTTGTATTAAGAATTGTATATTTTTCCTTAAAGAAAAACTAATGCAACCCTTTTATTTTTAATATTCATTATTTAAAAGACAAAAACACATTTTTCTTTTGCTTATTTTTTAACAAGATTTATTCTTCATCACATATCTTCTCATTTAAAATTAAAAAATAAAAAAAAATAAGAAAAAATCAAAAAAAAAAAAAAAAACGAGCTCTCAGATAATGTAATCATTAAAAATTCTTTTATCTATCCCTTTCCCTCAATGAAAAATATACCTCCTTAACTCCCCAACACCTTAATCTTAATTCATAATTCACATTTTCTTAAATATATATAAATGTGTGTGTGATATATCCGGGCGCTTAATTCTGTCGTACTCCATCAGAATAAAAACAAAAACAGAAAAAAAAAAAATTAAAAGAAAATTCAAAAAAAAAACCCTTCTTTCGTTAATTTTCTTTTCATGAAAAATTATTTTTTATTTTTATTTTTTTTTTTATTATTGTTTTGCATATTTTTAGTCGTTTTTAAAAAGTGGAATGAGAAAAGAAAAATTAAGAAAATTATACATGTATAAGTATATATATATAGATATATATATATATATATTTATAGAAATAAAACAAAAATAATAAAAAAAAAAGTTGGAATAATAAATGAAACTCAAAAGTGTATCCTTTTAGTATCATTTAGTGATTTAAAAGATAAAACAAAAACGAAAGCTACTATACATAGTTAAAACAACTTGTATACAATATGTATATATATATATATATAGTATGAAATTACCCCCAATACGACCGACACCATAACCGCTGCCACTACTACCATGTCAATATCATTACAACTACCATCAAATGAGTAAAATTGCCGTCATCTTCACATTAAAGGCAACTTTTTTTTTTTTTTTTTGGTTTTTAACTTTGTTCATTACTTCCTTTAGCTAAACATGTAGCTCCCGTACTCTTCAGCATCGAATCCTTCTAGATATGCTCATAAAAATAATTTTTCTTAATTTTTTTTTGTTTTTGTCTTTTAAATCTTGAAACATTTTTCATGTGATTCAATATTTAAAGAATAAAGAAAAACAAAAAAAAAAAGAAGATTTTCTTCTTGTTTTTGTTCTGTTTTTTTTTTTATGTAAAATTTTTTTAAAAAATGTTCAACCCTTGTATATGCAAAGTATTAAACGAAAGGGCGAAAAAGAACTTTTTTTTTAAGGATCTTAAAATAAAAATTTTAGAATAAAAGTAAAAAAATAAAATGAAAACGGCAACCCCTTGAGAGAAAGAGACAAACAAAAATGTATAACAGAAACAAAAAAAAACTAATTTATTTTATTTTTTGTCTTTGTAAAGTGTGTTGTACTGTAGGGGTGGAAAGGGGGAAGGTAGAATAAAGTTCTAATGGAAAGGGGTGTTAGAATATAAGAAAAAATGTATTCGAAGAATGATAATAGGAAATTAATAACAAAATTTAAATTTTAAATGCATCACCTGAAAAATCAAAAAATTTAAATTAAAATTTGTTGTAAAAAAAATTCTTTTTTTCAAAAATTTAAATCGGGTTTAAAAAAAACCTATATAATTGCAAGGTAATATCCAGAATATTCTAAAGGCGCTGTTTGTCATTTCTTACATTAATGCATGTAATAAAAATGTTATATTTTATTATATAGCTTTCTTATATTTCAAATACTTGCTGCTGATACCAAGGGTTTTTAAAAAAGCACATTTGCAAAATTATATATATAGTTTAATTTTGGAAATGTGTACACTGGTGACTAAGTAACTGATTTAAAAAACTGGGAAATTTTTAAATTCTAATAGCCCTTGAATGAGGATGGTTTTGAACTTTTTAAGATGCAAACTTATGGTGATTCATGAATATCTAAACTTTTACTGTATTCAGGTTGAAAATATACATAACAGAACTTTTGTTGTAACAATTCAGTAAAAAATTCTTCCATGATCTAGTAGTGAAATTCCCTTCTCTATTTCAAACGGAGCAAAAGTTTTTGTAAACATACGGTTGGACGGACGAACGGGCTGACAGAGTAAAATTAAATATGCACTTTTTTACAAAATCTTTTAAAAATGTGCTAAAAACGAGGATGAATGACAGTATGCACTCTACGATACTTGCATTAATGTAATATAAACAATATATTACAATCTAGTAATAACTTTTGCGAAATTTTAAATACACAACTTATTAGACTTTAAGTTACGCATAAAAAAAAATTTAAGATGTTATGTTGCAGAGTAAAAACAACTAATGCAGCTATCCAAACCTCTTGCACTACACCAAATATATTTTGTGCAGACGTTGGACTTTATTAAACTTGTTTTCACAAAATTTCATATTAACCATTGTTTAGCAATACATTTTAAAAATTTTTTGTGAGTTGAGGATGTTGAGTTTCTGGCAAATGATTGTAAATCAATTCTGGTAAATCAACATTTCAGCGCATCTATTATTAATCATGATACAAAAATCGTTTTAAAATAATGTTTTTATGTATTTTTAAATTGACATTTACACTATCGGCCATTTTTCTGTTACGTTTCTTCAATAACGTCAACTTAAATGGGGGAGTAACGCGTACAGGGTACTAGTTAGTTAATTTATAATTACAATATCATTTATTTTGTTTAGGTTATAATATTTTTATCTTTTAATTATATTTGGTAACCAAGGAGATTCGCAAAAAAAAAACTATTTTTAAATAATTTTGTGTTAAATAAATATTTCATGCCATGTATGGGAATCGAAACCACACCCCCCATTGGTTAGTAAGCCAAATTCTTACCCACTACACCACCGAGATCTCTATTTTAATTTATAGTAATGCTAAAATTATTTTTATTTTGTAAACCTAACATAATAAAATGAATTTATAAATTGTAACTTTTTTCTCTCCTTATTAAATGTCAGAAAAATAAACTTGTACAGTGATTCATAAATCAAAATTATGATTCATCAAAAGTTATGAACAGTGTTGTAACCATGTTGTTATGTTGTTGTAAAAGGTTTTATACAACAGCGCTATTTATTTTGAAAAAAATTCAAATACAGTTTCATGACTGCAATAGTTAATTATGAAAAAAATCATCAAAACCATTATTCTAGCAATTTTTCAACAAATTTATCAAATTTCACTTGAAAATTCCCTTCCCGCTAACATAATTAGGTTTATAATACGCTAATTTGTCTAGCCTTGTTAAATTATTCGGGCCTCAGATTATTAGAACATTTTCAATTTTACAATATTTTAAATTTTTTCCAAATTTAAAAAATAAAATATTTTAAAATATTTAAATAAGTTTTTTAAGTTACAATTAATATCGATTAATAATATATTTTTAACTTTCTTAAAAAACAAAAAAAAAAGGGAAAATCTTAAAATAATTTATGCACTTAAATATAATGTCCTATTTTCATACAAAATACATCGACTATAAAAAAAAAATCCCACGTGTAACTGTTTAATCGTAGTTAAATTTAAAAAAATTAAAAAAAACCCACAAGGTGAAACTTCTTGAAACTGAAGTCGACTTATCAGTGGTGAAACAGTGGTTCAAATTTAACCAAAATTCGTTGGTAGTATTTTCAGCTACTAGAGTATAAGAATATTCGAAACTAAGGTAGATATTATTAACTAACTAATAGGCTTCTGAAAATATCTGCAGTCACACTTAGTTATACCCGGAAGCGTGTCATATGTCTGTATTTCATTTGCCTGTATTTTTGGCTTGTATTAATACTTTGATTGTATTAGAAAATACAGGCAAATAAAATACAGTCTAAAGAAATACAGGCTTATGACAGTAACCTGTTATATCCTTGATTCCTGAAGGTAATGAGGTTTTAAAATTTTTGAAAATAAACTGAAGGAAATTTTAAGAATGATTTAAATGATTCAAGACCTTTTGTTGAAATCCATAATATATTCATATATTCAAACATCTCGTTACGTTGAGCTTCTTAATCCGAAGTTACTACAAAATCATCCAAAAATTAACAACAAATCTATTACAGTTTTTTCAGTTTTTGGCAGAATTTAATTTTTTTTTATTTTGTTTTCTGTAGCTCTTCTTTTTCTAAGTAACTCTTAAAATGAAATTAAAATCCTTTGAGGGTAAATAAAATAAAAGTTTTCTCTATCTTTAAAAAAAAATTTTCACATTATTTTTTCGGAAAACCAGAAAAAAAAAAACAAAAAATTAAAAGAAAAATTCAAGCAAACTTTATACATGGATTCACAAAAAAAAAAACTTGGATCCTTTCGTTTTTCATTCCATTCTGTTTTTTTTTGGTTGTGTTTCTTCGCTTTGGCTAAAAAGTTTTTGAGTGTCCCTTAAGGATTTTTTTTTTTCATTTTGCATGCCATTAAAAATTTTCAAAAAAAAAAAAAAAACAACAACAATAATAATAAAAAAAGAAAGTGAGCATCTCATTTTATTCGCTCCACTGTTATCCTTGAACATTATTATAAATGTTTCTCACTCTTTCTTTTTCGTTTCTTTTGTTTTTTTTTTAATTTTACTACTATTTTTGCATCCGCCTTTACCTCATTTTCCCCTTTCTTTTTAGTTCCGATAATTTAAAATAAAAGCATTAACAAACATAAGAACAATTTTGTATATACTTACAATGCTACAAAGGCTAAGAATGAGGAAAAACGAAAAAAAAAAATTATTGTGTCCTGTTTATCCTGTTTAATTTGTAATTTACTGTTGTTTCGAGAGCATAAAAAATTATTTCTTAAGCTTTTAAATTTTTAATTTAATAACACAGCAGTGTTTTTGTTTGTTTTTCTTTTGATTATTTTTTTTTTTTAATTTTTTGTTCTTATATCCTTTATTTTAACCGGATATAATTTTCAAACACTGTTATTTCGCTTTTGTTTTTGTTTTTATTTTACCATTATTTCAATCTGCGTATAAACATTTATACATACCTACATAATTGGATATAGGCTAGTGTTATACAAAATAGGCTTAAAAAAATGTATTATTAAAAAAAAAGTATATATACAATTTAAAATGAGTTTATTATAAATGTTAAAGGACTAAAAGGACAAAATGGAGAAAAAAAAAACACACTTTCTTATATAATACGTACACGAAAACAAAAACAAAGTGATCTTATCAGATGTGGAAAGAAGGAAGTCCTTTTTTTGGAAAGGAGTGCTAAGTAATATAAATATATATATATATAAATATGTATTAATGTTGTCCATGAGCCATCATTAATATAAAATTAAATTTTATCTATGGGATATGTAGGAGTACATTCATATAAACATTCATATAACTACAGTATACAGGGTGTATGTACTTACAACAGCAGTAATTTTCTCTGTTTAATTTTAACGGTGTGTTTTGGAGAAGAGAATTGTGGAAAAATATCATAAACATGATTAAAAAAAAACATTTTTTTCATTTTTTTTTCTATTCAGGATACTTAATATCCTTTTTGTTTTTTAATTTTAATTTTTTGTTGTTTTGTTTTTTAAAGTTCTTGTTTTTTATTTTTCTTATTAAAAAGATAAAATGAGAAAAAAATTAATGAGGACACAAAGAAAAAAAAACAACGTTAAAAAGGATGTTTTTTGATAGGCATATACATATAATATTATTTACGTGTATTTGATACCTTTATATATACTTGAGCTTTAAAGTGAACTTGTTACACACCCTTTTAAAACAAAAAAGTAGAAAAAAAAAAACAAAAAAATGGCTTAAAATTAAAGAATTTAACAAGAAAATTTCTTTTAGAAGTCAAAAACTTGTTGTGGATTGAGTTTTTTAAAATTTAAGTAATTTTTTAGATTTAATTTTTTATTAAAATTTTTAAGGAATTTTTGGAAGAAATTGTAAAATAAAATTAATTATATAAATCTAACATAAAAAAATAACGCCTAAATATATGCAATTTTGTAATTTTGAATAGTTTTGGTTGCGTTTAATTGAAAATAGTGGACGTCTTCGGTGGTTTATTGGTTGAGTACATGGCGTGTTAATAGAGGGTGTACGGGTTCGATCCTCGCTGAAATCTTAGTTTTTTTTCAAGGAAAAAATTAAATTAAAAAAAGTATTTTCATTATAATTTCGAAAATATGAGACTTCTAATATTAAAGTTGTACCATTTGTACTTTATTTTGTCCTTACTCCTTACGATTTTTTGTTTTGTCCTTCAATTAATTAAAAACTCACTTTTATCATTTTAAGCCACGTATTTTTTCTAATCGTTTGAATCTCAAAATATTTATACCACTCTGGCCTCTTTTATTTCTTACTTTTCGTCTTTCTTCGGCAATTTAAAATTTTTAATAAACTTAATCAGATTTAAGAAATACTTAATAAACTAATAAACTAATAACCATACTATGTTCTATGTTTCCTTCAAAATAGAGATGTATTGAAAGACAGATGGAAAGCCAGCTGGAAGGAGGAGTTCTATTTAGTCAAATAAAATTGAAACTTTTAACAACTTTTTAGTCAGCTTTTCGAATGTGTCAAGAACCCAACTTTTTCACAATGCAAACCTTAATGAAGTTTCAGAGCACAATAACACCAAATTGACTTTTCATTTTAGCAGATGAGACCCACCATTTTATTATCATAAGATGAATATGTTAAATATTAAATTCCTTTTTTATTTTATTAGACGCTCTTAATTTTCTAATGTCTTCCATTCAAGGGGAGCCTTAAATTTTACTAATAGTTTTTAAATTTCTTTAAATCTAAATAACGATTATTTAAACCAGTCATAATTGATTCTAAAAATATTCTATAGTCGCATTAAAATGAAAACAAGTCAGAAGAAATTCAATAATGATGGTTTCATCCGATGCGCATCCTTTTTTTTATTTTGCTTTTTTGTTTTTGTCTTTATTCTATAAAAGTTTGTTTGATATTATGTATTTATATGCTGTGGCATTAAATTTACTTTTTTTTTTTATTTTTGTTTTTTTTTTCGCGTAATGAGTACTCTTATAACCCTCGCGAAAAAGGATATCTTCGTTATTTTCCTTCTTCTTTCTTTTTGTTTAATAAATGTATACATATATAATAATATAAAATATATATAGTAAGAACGTAAACACAACAAGGACGAAAAAAAAAAAACAAAATAAAAATTAAGAAAAAAAAATCATACTATTATAATGAAGAGTTAGCTTACACTAGGGTTACTGTTGTATAGTATGTGTTTGTATGAATGTTTACTTTAAAAAAAAAGGATATTTATTAATATGTATAGGCATATAAAAAGCATCTAAGGACATTTAAAAAGTAAAAAAAATAAGAAAAACAAAAATAGAGTGGAGATTTTGTATAGTAAAGGATGACGGCGTTTTGTTTGTTTGTTTATTAATATTTTAATGTAAAGTTAGTGGGAGACGGGTGGTGTAAGATGTTGGATGGGTTGGTTACTATGTTTGTTGATTTTAGTATACATTTTTTAGGTCTCTTTATTTTAAATGTCCTGTATACAAGTGTATATATATGTATATATATATTGAGTATATGTATTGTTATGATTATGTTTTTGTTTGTTTTTATTTTTATTTTATAATCCATTAAAACAACAAGCGCGTAATTTAATATTCCCATTAAGAAACGGCCATAATGAACGGGAATGGATGAAAATTTTCTTTGTTTTTCTTTATTTTCCTTGTTTTTGGTTTGGCAGAAGATTTTTCAAAGAACAAAAAAACCAATGTGTAAGGATATATCATATTCTTTAATTATATAAGGACTATGTTTATGTATATATATAATATATATATATATATATATAGTATAGAAAAAGAAAACAGGAGTTTGTTATTTTTATGATTATTAATATTCTTTAAAAATTAAAATAAAAAAAAGAGTAATACAGATCTAAAATAAGAGTAAGCTTTTCAGTTTTTGTTTTTATTGTTGTTGTTGTTTTTAAGTTCGTTAGCTAAACATCATTTTAAGTATAAAATATAATTGTCTACTTATAGATTTTTTTAAATTGTTATACATTTACACACTGAGGTACATAAATATATTTATAATATTAGGTATTGTATATTATACACTTGTACTTTACATAAAGTTTACAATTTTCTTATATAAATTTATTTTATTAATTTTTTTAAAGGACTTCAAGGATAATACAAAACCATCATCTCATTACCGTTTAATAGAAGATGCAAAAAAAAAAACATTCCGTTAAAAAAATATATATTAAGAAATATTTTATATATATGTATATACGTTTTAAAAAGTTTAAGGACAGCTCTTTCGCTTTCAGTGTATGGTGGAAGTGGAGTGTGAAATCATTAATTTTATGTTGAAAAGTATTGTAAAAACAATAACAACTGTTGTAGGACATTTCCACTTAAACAGTAAGTAGGATTAAAAAAATTTTAGAACATTTTTTTTTTTTGTTTTTTAAGGAAAATTTATATATATACACATTTAATATAAAATGAAGGAGTAGAAAATTCAATTAAAGTAATTTTTGTTTTATATTTTGGTTTGAAAAAATTTAAAAAAAATTTGTTTATTATTATTTTTTTTGTCTTGACTCGTTTTATAAGACTTTTCAGAGTCTTAAAATATTTTAATATTATTAGATGATTTTATTTTTATAATTTCTGGCTGGTCAAATAATTACCGGAATTTTGTATTTTGGATATATTTTTGTATAATTCGCTAGAGTGTTGCTAGATCTCGTGTCGAAGTGAACGTTTGAAATTTCATTAAAAATGCGTGCCTTATTTTGGAATTGCAAAAATTTATTAGATGCTGAGTGTACGATACTTAAAACTAAAGACTTAGGTGAGATGTAATGCGTTTGTGTATAAAAATATTTAGATTTCCATGTAGATTATATTCATTTTATTTCTGCGTGTTTGATTGGGAATTTTAATTATCAAGGATATTTAAACTCATTTTTTTATTTTTTTTATATACTATGTGTGAGGCTAGAATAACAGCTTATATTTTAATTTAAAATCGAAAAATTAAAAAAATCAATTAGTATATTATACACTAAAGTCACAGATATATTAAAATAGCTTCACACTATAGGCTTGTGTATTGCAGGTGCTGTAATAAAGAGTCAATTTTATCGATCAGATTATACTTCGAATAGGAAACCGGTTTAGTTAGGTGCTCTCATTCTATTTCTCCCTCTCCACGAGCGCCATAATTTAAAAATGAAAAAACTGGTAAAGTTTTAAAATTTTATTTGTACATTGTTTAAATAAATTTGTATTTTTCCATATACATATTTGTATTTTATTCAATATTCAAAGTAATGAGGTAGTTAGAGATATTTATTTAGCGTAGCTGTATTAGGTTTGAAGAAATTCATAATTGCTCCAAAAAGCTCTATGGAAGATCTCTAAAGCCATGGTCCGATTTTAACCAAAAGCAAGCAATAGGGAACATAGATATTATCTAGAAATGATTTTGAGTGAATTTCAAAACTCTAGTCCAAATCTAGTTTTTGATCCTGCTGACACATGGACTGACGGACGGACAGATACACTCTGCGGAATCGATTTACTTTTTGATGATGACCCGATACATACATTTGAAGCTACATCTAGCTCGTCTAGGTTACAAACGAAGATGCGTTACAAACGAAGGATTAATTTTAATATACTCGTGTCCTTATTAGTATATGCGGGCATAAAGAGTGTTGCAATATTATAACGTGGTGGAATACAATTTTTAAAGAACTCTTGTTATATAGGTATGAAAACAATGTATTGTATAATATGACAAAAATTAGATCCTTTTTAAAATCCTTTCTAATTCAATGCATTTGAAATGAAAATTATTTTGAAATGTTTGACCCAAAAATTTGCAAACAAATTTTTATTCCATATGCAAAATAGTTACTTTCAAAATTTTGTATTACTTTAATTATAAGAAAGGTATTTTCTTAGAAAGGATCAAGGACATCATTTTTAAATCTTTGCTTTATTTTTTCTAATATTTTTCTTTTTGACAGAAAACCGATTTAAAATAGACCGATTTAACAAAAATTTTTGCAATTTCTATCAATATATCAGGTAAAGTTTTTGCAAATATGTATATATATATATACATGTAAAAAACTATTATTGTCCTGTCGTACCTTTATCATTGACATCAACAGTCACACTTAAATATGTTTTATATTGTACGGAAATGAGTTAAAACCGGTCCTTCTTTTGCTTTCATGTATGTATGTGTGTACAGTATTCTTATAAAATTTTGTAACAATAAGAATTTTAAATTTTTATAGCTGTTTTGTAAAATTATTACAAGGATAATATTATTTTGGACAATATGGTAATATATTATGTACAATTGTACATAAATTTTATATGTATATATGTAACAAAAATAGAAATATATGAAAAACAAGGGAAATCATTTAACAATACATAAGAAATCATCTTAAATGACCAAAAAGAAGCCTTTACAGTAATTACATCAAATATAATACAACTCAGCAGGAGTTGAATTCAATTTTTATATTTAAATTGAAAGAACAAATAGAAAAAAAGAATATTTAAGTAAAATTAAAAAGGATTCAATTGAATTCAATTGTACTGAACTGAGTTTTTATCATGGGGTTAAAAATGAAAGAGTTCAAAATATTCGGATTTATTTTATATTTTTTGTTTTTATTTTTCTTTTGCATTCTTGATGAAATTTTAATTTAGAATTGTTATTTTTAAGGTTTTTTTTTGAATTTCATAGGAGTTTTAGTTAATTTTAATTTAAGAATTTGAATAGATAAGCTGTTAGAAATGATGCAGTTATAGAAACCGTATATTAAGAAAGTATTACACACATTTATTAATTAAAAAATGTAATGGTTTCTTAAGGCAAAACATTAATTTTGAAAGTTAATTTTAAAATATAAAATGAAAAATTTAGTAAAAAATGAAATCCAAAATAAGTGGTGTTTCATAGTGTAACCTTTTCGTAATATAGATATTGGTAGGAACTTTTATAAATTTTCAAGAGTTTAACATAACATTTAGATTAAAAATATTTCTAATGGACTTGTCGTTTGCAGTTATAATCTGATTGGACAAATGCATATTTTAAAGTTATTATAAAAAATGCTTTCTCAACTATTCTCATTACATTCATATATTTTGGACAGCTCTAAAATGTATAATTTATAACAATTTTTTTAACCTTAGGTTCTTTAGCTTCTTAAAATCTAACAGCTTTAAAGATATTAACGAATATTATAAAATTAAATATATAAGTATATACTAAATGAAAGGAGTACGTAATCCCAAATCACAAAATCTGAAACAAAAAATCCCAAATTGTAAAACCCCAAAAAGTGAAACCTTATTCGGGTTGGCTACAAAATACCAAAAAAGCAATTTCTTTTCCAAAATACCATTTATAAATACTTCCATAAGTCCAAAAATAAAATCCCACAAAAAAAAAAATTTAAAAAAAAACAATTTTATGTGTATACTCAAACAATCCATCCTATTTCATGTATGCATATATTCTGGAAAAAGCGTATAATCCAAATTTTTTGACCAACCATAAAATCCTTCCTAGTAACTTTGTATTTGTAAAACAAATTATTGAAACCCAGATTTTGAATCCAACTCTAAAATTCCTCCTAATTCAGAAGCTCACTCAACATATGTATAAATATTCTGGAAAAAGCGTATAATCCAAATTTTGTACAAAACGCTAAAATTCCTCTAATTTTATCTAATTTATTTTTAGGATTTTGTGATTTGGGAATTTGAAATTTGGGAATTTGTGATTTGTCATTTTTTAATTTTGAAATTTTTGGGATTTTGTTACTTTGGTATTTTGTGATTTGGCATTTTGAAACGTTCCCATTAAATGTGCTCGTTTAGAAATAAATTATTAAAAAAAAATCCTTAAACATTTTTGAAGAGCTTATTGTTGTTGTTGTTATAATTAAGGAGTGGTTTCAACTCTTACACTTAGAACCCATGCTCCATTGTGAAACTCTGCCCCAATCTGTATCTTTTTTTGAGTTAAGTTCATATTATACTGAAAAAAATTAATTCACTAAGGTATTTCTAACAAAAGAAGTCGTTGTAACCTTGTACTCGTACTACAAGGATACCTCCACATCCTGAAAAAATTAAACCTTAAAATCTGCAACTATTCAACTTAAATGAAAAGAACCAAATTGAATTTTTATATAATATTTTCATATATTTCATACGACATTTTATATATAATTTTGTTTTTATATGCTTCTCTTATATATATACCACATATTCATTTACATATATATAATATATATGTATTAATTTGCTTAACTAAATAACTGTTTTAATTTTGTTTAATAATTTTAATTTCTTTTTTTTTTTTGTTATTTTAAATTTTTTTTATAATTATATTAATTCGTTAATTAATTTACTTAAAAATATTTTATATGTATATTATAATTTATTTGCTTTTTATGTTTGTTTTTTTTTTTTTAATTAAATATCAATTCTATTTTTTTTTTAAATTAAATTAAAAACAACAACAATTTTTTTTTTTATATTATAATTATTAATTAATTTTTTTTTATTTAGTCAATAAAATTAATTATTATAAGAGTTATTTAATATTTTAATATTAAATATATATTGTATACAAATTTTTTTATAATTATTATTTTTACATAAAATTCAATTTCAAAAAATTTATGTAATTATTATTAAATAATTTAATTTGTTTTCAATTGATACCATTTATTTTTTTAATTAATTAATTATTAATTTTTTTTTTATATACAATAATAAATTTTGAATTTTGCTTTAATATTTTAAATTCTAATATATATTAATATTGACTAATTTTATTTATTGTTTTTTAATTTTAAATATTTAAACATTCAAGTGACATTTTTTTTTTTTTTGACATTTAAGAGATTAAAAACTATTAAATAATAAAATGGAAACATCTTAAAAATTATTATTGCACAGTAAAACTTATTTCAGAAAACTTAACGTTGCAGTGGAAATTAATTGAGAAAAAAAATCAAGGAAATTGGTTTTAGAATAAATGAAAATAATTGCTTTTATATCGAAAATTTGAAGTTTTTCTATAGGTCTATTGCCTTTGTAAAAAACTGAAATGTATAAGTTGATTTCAAATTATAACATAATACTAATGTCCACTGCAGACTTAAAAATAAATAAATAAAAATATTAAATAATCTTTAACTCCTATTTTAATAATATTAAATTTAAATAATGTTTAAAATTTTTATTTTGATAATAATTAACCCTTTCAATAACATCCATGTGATTTAAATTCAAATGACATGGTTTGCGCCTGAAAATATGCAATAATTTAAACTTCATGGATTAGTCTTCAAAAGTGTTGAAAATATGGTATCCTAACGTATATGTTTAGTAACTGATTGTTTTAAAATATATATATATATTTAAAATAAAAGTGCTTAAAAACAAGTAAAGACCTGAGAGGGTTAAATATCATAAGATAAAAATCAAATCTATTGCTCGAAATTAACTTCAAATATATGAGTAATTTTAAAACTAAACTTTTTTTAATAATTAATTAAATCTTAAATGTGAATATTTACAACTTAAAAATTTAGTATTTTGGTTATTTTTTTTTAAATTTTTTTTTTTTTTTTTTTGAATTTTTTATGTTTAATTTATTTTTATATATATTTATTTTTTTATTTTAGTAAAATTTATTTTATTGTGTGAATATTTTTATTTACGATTTTTCATTTGAAAAGTTTCGTTCACTATTTATCGAGGAACTTGTATACCATTTTCATTTCATATTTTTCAATGTTTTTTTTTTTATTATTTGCACAAAAAATAAAAAATGAAGAATTATTACAAACATAAATTGATTTTTGAATAATAAATTATTAAATTTTTTTTTTTTTTTAGTAATTTTGTTTTTGGAAAATATAAATTTTATTTTTAATAGTTCTATAATTAGTTTTACTTAATTCTAAAAGATTTATTTTACATATATTTTATTTTTTTTAGTTCAAATTCTTTATTTTATTTTAATATTTTTTGAATTTTAACTAATTAATTAATAAGATTATTTTTTTTAATATATATATATACAATAATGTGTTTCGTATCTAGGCTTGAGGTTTTAATTTTATTTTTGGAAATTAGTAGATGAGGTGTAGTTGTTAGTTAAAAAGATTAAGTTATTTAATAAAACCGACACTGGTCAAAGGAAGCGGTTTTTTTTAGTGTAATAACAACAGGGTGCTTAATTAAACGTTCCACATAGTTTCCTGAGTGTTTTTTTTAAAAAAATTAAAAAATGTTAATTGGATTGTACAATAGAAGTAGAGCCAGTATATTTATAGAACCGAATATATTAAACTAATTGAAAAAATATTGGTAAATATTATTATAGAGTTTTAATTGTACTAATCATTAACAGTTATCATCCATCTAAAAATATAAGCCCATTAATTTGATAAAATAAGGGTGGGCTTGTTTCAACGAAAGGGCGAATTCATTGGCAGTGGTTATAAAAACAGTTAAGGTTACCAAATGACTATGATAATAAAGAAAGAGCTGAAAGGATCTTTCGAGAAAAATATGATTCTAATTATAAGGATATTGATTGAACTTGTGAAAGATCTCAAAAAAATTTTTAATATTCGATAACTTACAGCAGAATATCGCGTGTGATTTACGAAGACGATATATTCTTTAACGTACAATTACAACAGTTTTTAATAGCAATCACATATTTTTTAAAAAATCGCTTTATATACTATTTATGATTTTATTTTATTGAAATTTACCGCAAAACTATCTTTTGCAAAGTATATGCATTGTTTAATTGTAAATAGTTTACTGGAAAATTGTAAATAGTATTTAACTACATTCTTAAATATTAAACAGATGTATTAAATTATGATCATAAAAGTTTCCAAAATACAGAAGAAAGTTTTTTTTTTAATTTCAAAGTTTTTCCAAAAATTTCAAAATGTTTTTCAGTAAATATTAATTAAAATTATTTAATTTAATTAATTATACATATATTCTGGTTATTATTTTAATATATATATAAATTTTGTTAATTATCTAGGATGTATATATGTGTACGAATATTTACATACAGTAACATGGAAAGTAAAAATATTGTAGAAATATAGATAAAATGTTCTGCAAATATTTAAATTCTATTGTAATGCATAGAAAAGATTTTGTATGAAAAAGTATCAAAAAATAATCAGAATATATGCATACACAGATACATTTAGTATTTTTAATATTAAATTTACAGTTATATTTAATTTTGTATATACTTTTATAGAAAGTTATACTTTATTTTTATTGTGTATTTTAATAGAATTACATAAAATGAGGTAGTTTGCAGATTTCGTCTTCTTTTTTTTTTTTTTATTCAATTAAAATGAAAAATTATTAATTGTCATTTATTTTAGTTTCTAATTATTTAATTTTATATAATTTACAAATTTTATTTAAGTTTTATTTTTTTTTGTATGTGTTTGGGTATTTTGTGTTAAATCAAACTAAAAGATAGAATTTAAATTTGAAAATAATATTAATTATCTTTAAAAATTAAGTAACTGAAAATAATAAAATAAATCAAAGCTGCCGTATTATATTCTCTGATACCTTTTAGCACAACGTATTCTTCGTATATATATATATATATATATATATGTGTATATATGGAATATTCAAACATGAGGTCAATCATTTTAAAGATTTTTTTAAGATTCGAAATCTAGGAAAATTATATATAATTTTATAATTTATTAAATGTAAAAGCAAGGGCTATTATCAGTTAATTTTAGCTTTTTTAGTATCTAATTACACACTCTTTTTATTAATTTTTTTAAAACAGAATTTTGAAGCTCCATTCAAATTTTGAAATAGTTTTATTGAAGAAATTTGAATATTTCAGTATTTTAACGAAAAATTTAAACAAAAAAAGTTCTTTGGTAAAGGTAACAATGAATGAGTGCCATTCAAAAAACTTTTATAAAGTATTTTAAAAATCGTCTCCAAAATATATAAAATAAAAGTTAAGTCTAATAGTTTACTAAAATCAAAAAAATATTGGTTATCTTTTGTTAATGGTTTTAAATGCCGTAAGGAGCGGGGCGTTAATTTTATTGTTATTTAATTTAGTTTTCGATATTTGATTGCGAAATATCTATTTTGTGAACATATAAAACTTGCTTTATATAAATTAGATCTAGAATTAATTTTATTTGCGAGTCAAATGTTCTTTCTAAACACTGAAAATAACACCAGATGATATTCTAACAATAAGTCCAATCTTAAAAGTCACTGATTAAAGTCACAAATTCATAAAACTTTTTTCACACGTCAATCAGCAATTCGAAAACTGCTAAAATCATTAATAGATGATCGTCTGAATGGTTGACGCTTTAGAAAAGAAATTCGAAAAATAAATTAAAATTAAGTATAAAAAAATATTAAATAAAAATCTGAAAAAAAACCTATAAAAATATAAAAATTAACTAAAAATATAGAAATAAATAAAATAATATAATTAATTTTTATTTTAAATAATAAAATATTTTATTTAAGTTTTTTTTTTTCAATTTCTTTGTTTTTTTTTTTTCCTATATAACACCATATAATAATATTTTTTTAATATATAATTATACACATGTGTATATCTATATAAAAAAAAAATTTGACTTTTTTTTTTTTAAATTTTTTATAAAATAATATAAACTAAATTTGAAATAAGATTATATTATATTATATATACGATTATTATATAAAAAAAAAAGTAAATATATATTTATATATAAAACAAACTTAAAAATATTAACGAAAACAAAATAAACTTAAAAGACTAATTTTGATTTTTTACTCATTTTTTTATTCTTTTAAATTACGTTGTGTTTTTTTTTCAATTTTTTTTTTATTTTTTTTTTCAATTTTAATATGGCAGACTTTTATTTTAAATTAAATAATAATTAAAAATATATTTATAATTAAAATTAATTTATATAATTTATTTAAAAATTTAAAATAAAAAATGAAAAAAAAAAAACTATAATTAAAAATTAAATGGCACTTTAAATTTCAGGAAAAAGAAAGGAATATTTGAAATTTGTTAAGAGGAACTATAAAAAAAAATAGGTTTATGTCTATGTTATATGTGTCTTGGATAAAAATGTGTAATATTTTGTAGTGTAAGTGAATTGTGAATCTAAACACGGTTGATTTTTAAGCGTTTCTGTAATATGTATCTAACGGTTTTTTTTGAGAATATTTTAATAAATCTTCAAAAATTTATAATATAATTGTAATTTTTATATTTAAACTGATTAATTGTATAAAAACTGTATGTGTAATAATAGTTTGATTATCATTTGCAATATGTTTAGATTCACTTTATTAATGTTGCGTAATTTTAATATGAACAATTTGTACATTATTTAAAAATGTTTTTTTCATTATGTTTTTATTTTTTAATTATTTTAATAATTTGAGTTTAATATCGTTGCTTTTATGTATTATATTTCTATGATTATATAATGTTCTTTTTCATGTTTTATACATAATGGTAGGTAGATTTGTATAGGTAATTTGTTTTTTTTTTTAATTTATATTCTTTTATTTTAAATTGTTAAATATAAATCTAAATCTGTTTATAGATTAATTAATAATATTTAATTACAATAGATTCATTAATTTTTTTTTTTTTGAGTGTATATATACTATATATTATTATAATATTGAATTTTCTATTTAAATTACTTAAATGACTAAAGTCTTGTACTAATTCAAATTCCTGTTTTCAATTTTTAATATTAATTTTTAATTTTAGATTTTTAGTATAATGTATTTGTTTTTTTTTTTGCAATTTTTTTCTTTTTTTTTTAATTTAAGATTATTTATAATTTTTTTTTAAAAAGTAATAATTTAATGTACAATTTAATTTATTTTAATATATTTACAATTTTTTAATATATTGTTTTAGTTTAGTTTTTCATCTAAAAATAAAACTTAAAAGAAAATTTGGCAAAATTTATTTATAATAGTTTTTATATTTGGAAACAGAAGCGTTTTTTAAAATATGTTTTTTTTTTATTTTTGGTTTTTTGTTATCCTGTTTGTTTGTTTGTTTGTTTACAATTTTGTTTTTTATTTTTGTACAATTTTTAGTTTCTTTTTTTTCAATTACTTCTATATAAATAAAAATGACTACAAATGATTTTTAATTAATTAATTAATTAATTAATATAAGGAGTTAAATAATTAATTTTTATTATATTAATAAAATAACATAACCAATAATAAAAATAAAGGAACCTTCTAACCATCTTTATAACAATTACATTGAAAATGTTTCATTTCACATTACACACCAACAATATATGAAGAATCTTGTTGAAAATTTTATTTATCGTTTCTTGTTTTTTTTTTTTTTAATTTGCTATCTCTTTCTTTCATATTTTAAACAAAAATTTTTAATTCAACAAAAATTTAAACAAAATTTATTAACTAAATTAAATGTTTGAATCTAGCTAAATAACAGTTATTTTTTTTATAACGGTTAAAATTTAATCATGATCCATTCTTGAGGAATAACGTTTTGGTGTCATTGAAACTGCAGCAGCAGCAGCAGCTGCAGCTGCTTGCATCATTTTTTGTCTTTGTTTCATATTTAATGTAGCAGCATCATCTAAATCTTCTAAATCTAAATCATCAGGATGTGGTGGCTGTGATATTTGATGATGATGTGTTAAATGATGTTGTTGTTGTCCAACTAATGGCGGTGACACTGGAGAATGCCATGATTTTGGTGATCTCATACTTAAATCTTCAGGTTCCGTTTGTTCAGGTAAAACAGCTATTGCAGGTAATTGAATTGGTAATTTAGGTGTTGGTAATCTTAAAACACGTCTAATATCTGATGATTTGCGACTTCTTTTCTCAGAGCTATCTAAATTTCCAGTATTATTATTGTTATTATTGATATTATTTATTCCTTCTTCAGATAAATCTAATGGCATTTCAAAGTTTCCAGTTGTAACAGGTGATGATAATGTACTACTTAAATTATGATGATGATTATTTAATTGATGTTGTGATAAATTTGCTGATAATGATGATGCAGATTTATGATTTAATTCAACATTTGATTCATCACTAGCACTATATGAACTAATTGTAGATTTTTGTCCTGACATATCATAATCAGACATTGCTGGACTGATTGCTGGTGTTGGTGGTGTTTGTATACCACATTTATGATGCATTAAATGATGTCTTCGACGGAATTTCATATGACAACGTTCACATTCAAATGGTTTTTCTCCATTATGAATTAATACATGTGATTTTAATTGATTTGAATCACTGAAACGAGCCTCACAAATTTCACATGTATATGGTCGTTCACCAGTATGAACACGTAAATGTCGTCGCAAATTTGCAACTTGAACAAATTGACGATCACAATGACTACAATGATATGGTTTTTCACCTGTATGTAATCTCATATGTGTTTTTAAATGATGATCACGTGTAAATCTTTTATGACATTCGGGGCATTCAAATGGTTTTTCACCAGTATGTGTACGTTCATGATTTTGAAGAACATGTTTATAACCAAATGAACGGTTGCATATTTTACATGTAAAACTTTTATCTCTTGAAGGATCTTTACTATTATTGTGTACAGGTAAATCTTGTTGTGAGTTTGGTGATGAACCACTTGATGGTGGTGATATTGGTCCAGATGGTGTATAGATGTCCTGTTTCATTGGTATATCAATTGGGGGCGATAGTAAATCTTTTTTAACACTAATTTTACGTGCTTTCTTAGCAGGAATTTCCATTGTTGTTGAAACAATATTATTATTATTGTTGTGATTGTTGCCATTGTTACCATTTTGATTGGTATTATTTAAATGATTATTGTTATTATTTGTTGTATTATTATTATTATTGTTATTTAACATATGTGAATTTTTTTTCGTTGTAATAGAATTAGCAGCATTTAATATTGTTGGTGATATTGGTGATGCTGGTGGTGAATGTGGTCCGTTTAATGGTGGTAATTGTGTTGGCGATTGTGCCCATGAACCAAATAATGCTGGATGATGTGGAAATAATGTTGATGCTAAAGTTGACATTGGCAATTGAGCTGCCATAAACGCTGCTGCTGCTGTACGATTAGCAGCTAATATTTGTGATGGTGATAACATACCTAATGCTGATGCAGCGGCAGCTGAATTAAATCCTGGATAAACAGGTGTTTGTTGTAAATGATGATGATGATGATGTGATGTTTGTATTGATGGTGGTGGTGACATTGTAAGACCATTATGATCAACTTCTTCACGTTTAATACCGGCTAAAGCAGCAGCTAATCCTATATAGTGCGGAAGAAAATAAAAGAAAATGAAAACAGGAAATTAGTTTTATTTATTTTGATTTTTTTTTTAATATTTTATTTTATATATTTAATATTTATTCAAAAACATCAGAGCCAAAAGCGTTTATTTAAAAAGAAAAAACAATAATATATATAAATATACATATATATATATATATATATATATATATATGTATTGTATATGAAAAGAAAATGAATCAAAGGATATTTTATAATAGTTATCCCCCATAATTTCTATTTATATACGTGTGTATATAATATATCTATACAAATAAATGATATTAAAAAAATAGTAGGAACTCATGCTGAGAAAATTGAGGTGGAAGTTCTTAAGCACAAAATGATAAAAACAAAAAATACTAGCACAATTGGGAGTAAGTAGTATCAGAGAGTTAATGTTTTGACCCTTCAGGCAGTTTAATTTTCTTTTTTTTTTCTATTCCTATTATATTTTTTTTTTTTAATTTTCAAAAACAGAAGGATTTTCAGTTTTTTATAATTTTTTTTTTATAAGGTTTCGAAGAATATTTCATCAAGATATGTGAAAAATACAGTCTATTTTGATATTTTTCCTTTTGTTTTTATTATTTATTTTTTTTTTTGATTTTATTTCAAATGAAAAAGGATAATAATATACGACTGATAATATTACAGATTTTGGTCCATCTATTTATATAGTACATTACAAAAAGTCTAGGGAGTAAAGGTAAAAACAAAGCAAATATGTATTTAGATTTAGGCTTAAAAAAATAGGCGCGTGTCACTAAAAGGATATTACCTTATATATGTAAAAAAATACTAAAAAAAAGGATATAATTACTAAGTAACAAGAAAAAATGTTTTGTACAAAGTAATAATATGTAGTTAAGTAATGGTAGATATGTGTTCCATCTTTATTTATATCTTTAAAAATATTCTTTAAGGAATTTTAATATCATTACTTTTTAAATATGAAACTTTCATCAAGTTTTAAAGTGTAAATGCTTTAATTTCAAAAATTTAAAAAAATATTTTTACATAAATGAGTAAATATAGAAAATTATAGCCTTGAATGATTTCATAATTATCCTTTTCAGAAAATTCCGTTTTTTGTTTCTTAGAAATAATTATTCCATTTAGCACCTCACACAATATTTCACCTAAATATTCTATATGTATTTTCTTTAATAATTTGAATCATTGTTTAACCCTTAATGAGGATAAAAATGAATAGCATTAAGTATGTGTTTATAAAAAAAAAAACTGAGATACACGTGTGCTTTTATATACTTAATGTAATACAAAAGAAAATATTAATTTTCCAACATGCTCTTTAGTCCTAATTATTTATATAACATATATGTGATATGTGATTTTTATTTTCATTTTGTATTTCCGAGTTTTTCTCTCGTTCTCTATTTTATATTTTTTCTAAGATTATTTTTGAATTCTCCTTTTGAAAAATTTTTGTTTATTTATATTTTGATTTTTCCTTCATTACAATTTTGTAAATTTCTACATATCATTTTAATACATACATAAATACATCTATTATATACCCCATATTATGTAAATTGTAAACCACGAATAAAGTTTCAAAGGATGCAATAAAGAGTTAAATTCCTTAGTTTTTTATTTAAATATTTACAATTTCATTCTGTGTACTAAAAAATAAGAAACAAATACATATGAGTTTATATGCATGCAGCCTGAGCCTACACATATGCAATTTTTAGTACAAAAATTTAAAAAATAAATGATTTTATTTCCCCTTATAACAAGAGAATAAATCCTATGAACATTGAGAATTTTTTATTCTATTGAAATTGAGTATGAGTATTTATTCCATATAATATAAGATCTCTCATGGGACTTTATTTTACTTAATCTGTATATGTATATGTATGCATAACATTAAATACCACTTTCATATAAAATATTATATATTAAATAACCCTTTCATTTTTCAATTCGTATGTTTATAATTTTTCTTAAAAGATTCAAATATATCTCCTTGGAATGAGAGAAAATTTTATTTTAAGAGTAAAGTAAAAAACAAAACATGGAAGAGAGAGAAAAATTTCATTAAAAAAAAAATTTGTTTATTTTTTTGTTTGTGCTTTATGGGGGTTTTACCCTTTCCTTCATGTATATGTATGTGTGTATCAATTTAGAATGAAATTTATTTGTATAAAGGATTTTTGATAAGAAATGAGTATACATTTAAAAATCGAAAATCACATGTGATTTTTAAAGAGTTTATGAGTGTTTTATTCTGGTTAAGTTTGATGAATGTGTAAACCCTTTTATGTATTGGTTTTAACTGATCCTATTTAAATGTTATTATGTTATATAATATGACTAAACGTATGTTGCATTGTTTATAGATTTTGTATATAAATAAAAAAAAAAATTAATAGTAAATAGAATTTATATAGAAGAGTAAATCAAATAATATAAGAGAATTGTTATGATAAAAATATGAAACTGTATGGCAATACTGTCATGTCATATGTTAATATTACTGTTATGTTGAAAATAAATTTAAGAAATACAAAAAAAAAACTGTAAATAAAAATGGTGATGAAAACGTCATAAGTTTAAAGACAAAAAAATATATATATGTATTTATAGATATTTATTATGTGACATATAAAAAAGGAATTTAACAAAAAAATTTTTTTTTGTTTTATTATTTTTAAGATATGTATTTATTTATGTATTAAATTTCGTTTGTATTTTTATTTTCATTTCTTCACATTCTTTTCTTTTGTACGATAAAGAAAAATGAGTGAGCAGCAGTTTTTGTTTTTACAAGTGTTTGGAGGAAAGAAAAGATAAGAGAGGGAGTGGGGGCGAGATTGGTTGGATCCATATATTTTGTTTCATATTTTGAATTTGTGTTCACACATTATTGTATATAAGTATTTACCACATAATAAACTATATATTATCGATATTATTTGTGAGTATATTTATATGTATATATATATATATATATATATATATATATATATATATGTACATATGTAGATAAATGTTTTAAGAAGAAAGGAGTTACTTAAAGGAGTGAAAATAAGAAATATAGAAATAAATAAAAAGAAAAACAAAAATAAAAGTACAGACCGACCGGTAGTAGCGCCATCGAGACGTCGTAATTGCTTCTGTTTTTTATTTATTTTTTTTTTTATTATGTTTAGTTTTGTTTATTTTTTTATTGTTATGTTTGTTTTTGATATGTCTAACCAGTCAAATACTACACATATTATACGTATAGATCACATATGAGTAGTTAAGTTTTTTTTTTTTTTTGTATTATATATATGTTTGAATATATGTTTGTTTTCGAAAAATCTGTAGTAGTTTTTTCTTTACAAGCAATACAATTTGATGAAGAGTTATACGATTTTTTTTGCTTCAGTTTTGGTTTTTTGATGAAAGGATATATGTATATATATATGTTGAAATATTAGTTGTGGATATATAAAATAAAAAAATAAAGATCTTATTTCAGTAAATATTTGTATATGCATACATGTACATAGATATAATGTATAGTGTTTCATATATTAAAAAACGAAATTTGGGTTCATTTAAATCATACAGATGATTTGTATTTTGAAGGCGATATATATATGTATATAATATATATATATATATATATATATTTATGTATGAAGATATTATAGGACGAAAATACACAGAGTAAATATAAAAATTATATATATTATATTAAAATAGAAGTGTGCCATTTTTTTTTTTTTTGATAAAGGGGGGTTTTCTTAGAATACTATCTTCTGTTTTAGAATAAGGATTCATTAGAAAGTTTTGTTTTTTAATTTTATTGTAACTTGTGAGTATCTTGTGAGTACAATATATTTCTATAAATAAAGTGTTCATTTATGTATATATAAGTAAAGTATGTATAAACGATATGACGTACATAAATATAATATTACAGTACTTTCACTTTTATTTTTACTTTCATATATCAATTGTATAATAAATTCGGTTCGGTGTGATTTTGTTTTTTTTTGTGTCTTTAATAGGTTATTATTTAGTTGACATCTATGTTTAACTTCTTCAGGGTATTTAAAGAATGAAAAAATACAAAAACAACAACAATAAAAATGTGTATAAATAAAAAGAAAGTAAAAAAAAGCTTCCTGATATATAGGTATATATATATAAATTGTTCTTAAGAAGTTTGAAATAATGTTTATATATAATATACAGAGTATAATATTACTTTTTAAGGGTATTAATTTATATCTTTACTTTCATATAAGTTTTATTTTGTTTTAAAGATATTTTTTAATGTACCTATATATACTTATAACTTATTTATATATTTTATATGTATGTTTATATGTGTAAAGATTTGATAAATGTATTTAAAAAAATATTGATTGATTGATTTTTGGAGGTTTTATTTTCCTTCTAATGAAAAAAAAGCAATGAAAGCATTAAGAAATAAAGAGTTTCTTATTTAATGTGAATATAAATTTTTTTTTAAGTTTTCCATACAAGGACATTTTCAGGCTGGATAAATTTTTTTAGGGGTTGCTTTAAGGGTAATTTAAACTTTAGAAGTTTTTAATGATTTAAAAAAATGGAAAATTATTTTACAGAATTATTTAATAACGAATGATTTTTAATTATAAAATTTGATTTGTGTTTTTTAGAAATTGTATCAGACCATCATATGTTTTCAAATCAAAATGCCGTCGCTTAAGTGAACATTAACAAAATGTCCTTTTGATTTAATACATAGGAACATTCATACATATATTTACTGCATAATAATTTCTTAATAGTTTTTTTTTTCAGAAATTAGAGTTTATATTTAAATACTTTACTTAATTTTAAATTTAGTTTCTTTTTAAAGATGTAAAGAATTTTCTTTTTTTCTTATATTTCAAGGCATGAAATTTTCTTAAGACCTAAGCCTAATTACTTAATTCTAAGTTCTGTTTTTTTTTTTTAGATTAAAAAATGAATTTAATGAAAATGGAAGAAAACTAATTAAGAGCAAAAGAAAATTTTTAAAAAATCATTTTCTTAACAAATTTTCGTTTTTCTTTTAAAATTGAATTTTTTTTTACTTTTCATTTATTGCTCTCTCTTTCATTAATTTAAAAAAAAACACAATAAAAAAATAAAGAAAAATTTAAGAAAAAAATTCAGCTAATATTTTTTTTCAATTTTTATGTTCTCTTTAAAGTCTTAAATAATTTCGTATCTGAACCTTAGACCCACGCTAACTGACTAACTCTGGCACAAAATAAAAAAAAAATAAGAAAACTAATATAAAATAAGGGTTGAAAAAGTTGAGGAAAATTAAAAATGAGAAAATGGTGTTTTTTTTTTAAAGCTTTGGTTTTTATTTTTGTATATATATCTATATATATATATATATAAAACAACACCATCAGCGATTCTATATGTAGGGTATAACGGTATAGGATTGTAAAAATTTGTGCTGTTGATGATAATGATGAAAACTCTGTTTTTCTTTTTTTTATGGAATTTTCTTTTACTTTTCTTAATTTTTCATTTTAGATTTTGTTATTTTTATATTTTTCAAGGTTTTTATTGTTGTTTTTTTTTTTTAAAAAAGTGAATGGTTAAAAAATTTTCTTGTATTTTATTTTTTTTCGTCCTTATTAAAAAAAAATTGTAGATTGTGGATTTTAAGAATGGCAGCATAAAAATAAAAGAATAAAAATAAAAATTACTTTCATTTTATTTCCCCCTTTTCTGGATGTTAAATTTCTACCCCCTTTATTGTGGAGAAGGATGCGATGGTTTATTTTTTTTTTTGTTTTTTGTTGTAACATTTCTAAAGAAAAATTGGCATCCTGATGGATTTTAACGATGGATAATTATTCAAGTAGGTCGTCTCTATACTAGGAATAAATCTTTCATATATATATACTTACTTACGTATACATATATATATATTAATATATATACATTTAAAGAATTCAAAAGATAGAAAATTTTCTTTTTAAAACGAGGGTTATTGAAAAACAACAACTGAAACTAAACTTATGGCGGGGGATTTTTTTTAAAAATTTATAATTGAAGGCTTATGATAAAGCAAAAGAAAAGGCGAGTCAAGTCAAGTGAAAATTATAATTTTAATGAAGAAAATTTTCTTCAACTTTTCTTTAAAATTTTCTTTGTTTCGTTTTAGTTTTTCTATAGAATTGGCATTAAATGAGATGAAATATTTTTTTTTTTTTTTGATTTTTTATTGTGAAAGTTTTATAAAAAAAATGATTATGATAATTATGATGATCAGTGGAAATTCGCTTAATTGTTAATGATTGAAATAATGAAAAGTAAAGGAAGTATAAGTTTTGAATAGAAGGAATGGCAAAGACTAAGTAGCATTTTTGTTTTTTAATTGTTTCAAAAAAACAAACAACTTCTTTTAAAATAAAAAAGAAAGGCATAAGAATGATGAAAAATTAAATATTTTAATAAGGGTTGCAAAAGCTGAATAATTGTTTTTTTATACAAAGTTTTGTCTTTTTTTTTTGGTTTTTTACTTACTGGCTTTTATTTTACTTATGATATCATTGGTGGATCATGTTTCTATGATTGTTATTTTTTGAATAAAATATTCAAAAAAACAAACGAACAATTTAAGAAATTGAGTAAAGTGAAAGAATTATAGTGGTATAAGTTTTGGGGGAAGAAATTGTTTTCCCTTTTTTTTGCTTTTTGTAAAGTATAAGATTTCAGTTAAGTTCTTAATGAATTCATCTTAGAATCTTTGAAATTGATGGGAACAGAAAGTAAAAAAAGATGGGTATAAAATATATTTTAATAAATTATAAAATGTATATTGAAATCAAGAATGGGATAATTTGAAATAATCAATTAGTATTAGTTATTAAAAATATAATATTATAATTAAGGATTATAAATTTAAGAAGTAGTATTTAAAAGCCTCAGATTCGTTTTAAGTTATCTGAATTAGTAAATGGATAAATGTGGTATTATAGACCTTAGATAGCATGTAATATCACATCAAACCAAGTTAAAAAACTAAATCAAGTTCATTAAAAAGACAATCTAATCTATTCAAATTATGACATTTAATCATCAATATAAGTTATTATTATATAGTCATCTATCTTTAATCCGAATCTATCGTACTAAGATAAAGTCTTCGGACTTGTATTGAGGAGATTTTAGGAAAATTTAAGAATAAATCAAATTTATATTAAATAAGGATTTTAAATAATCTTATAATAGTAAGGATTTTATATAATCTAAAGATATATCCTATATACTTTCTACTCGGTTGTAAAGTTTCCATTTGAATTATAAAAGAAGTCAGAATAGTTACAACTAAGATATAGTTACTTAATAGATTCATACTCTTTCCTTTCAAATTTGGACCGTCGGTAAATTTTAACATATGTTCTAATCAAAATTTCATTTTTAATTGTTTGACTTTTTACTCTATTGAATGGAATAAATTTCAAGACAATTTAATTGATTATAGCAATAATAATTAATTAAATAAATATAAATTATAAATATAAAATTTAATATTAAATATAATATAATATAAATAGAATGTTAATTAATACTAACCTCTTGTTTGCGCATCTTGTAACAATGATAAAGCCATTTTAATTAATTTATTTAAAATAAAACAAATTAATTAATAAATATTTATGTGAAGAAAAGTTGATAATTATAATTTTAACGTAAAAATAAATCACCACAAGATTAAATCAACACATTTGTCTCTTTTTTTTTTATTTAAGAATAATTCCAAATAGTTTTAAATAATGTTTGTCCCGAATTCTATTATTCTCTTAAAATAAATGTTAAGTTATATTAGTTTTTATATAAAATATTTTTACAATATTTTATTTTAATTATAATAATTAAGTATTTTGTACTTTTTGGTTTAGTTATATTTTAAAATTTTTTTGGTCACTTCACTACTTGTTGTTTTAAATGATTTCTTTTTACAATCATATTTTATTTGTATTTTAATATTATTACAATTTATTATTAATTAATTTTTATTTTGAATTATTAAATACTCATTTTTAATATTTCATTTGTTTGGTTTGTATTTTTAAAAATTAGTTAAACCATAAGTTATTTATTTTTTAAAAAAAATAATTATAGAGTTTAAATATTTTAATTTTTTTAAATATAACGAGGTAGTAATATTATTTTATTTAAAAAAGATTGTTAAGTTTTGTTTAATTTTACTTTTTATAATTTTGTTTTTTTTCGAGGTATTTAAGTTACAAAAGTCGTCCTTTTTTTGTTTCAATTCAATTCCATTTTAATCCTTTAGATTTTTTTTTTAATTTTAAATAAAATCTTATTTATAATTTTCAAAAAACAAAAAAAATAAAATTAAAATAAAAAACGGTAAATTTTAATAATGAAAAAATATTTATTTTTTAAAATAATAAATATTTTATTTTTTTGTATGCACACGTCCTTGTTATTTGAAAGTTGTTGATGAACTGATTTGAATACCGTTTTTAGTTTACTTCAATCAAAAGAATTTTTTTTAAAACACGTTTCTAAAATTTTTTTTATTATTTTTTTTTGTTTTTTTTTTTAAATTGCAAAATCAGTAATTATTTTGTTAAAAAAAAATAAAAAACATTTGTAAGTGATATAAAAAAAGACCAACACAAAAAAAGGAAGCAATAAGAAACCGAATAAAAATGTCCTTTTTTTTTTCTTGTTAAATATTTTTTTCACTCATTCAACCGATTTTTTTTCCTTTTCTTTTCAATTTTTATTTCTTATAAAAAAATTAAAATTAAAAAACAAAAACTGTTTTCTTTTCTCCTTTCTTTTTAACTTTTTTTAACCGTGCCCATTCACTACAAGAGTCAAATCACGACTGAAGATATTTCAGTTAATGTGCCTATTCAAATATACAATAATATCCCATACAAGAAAGTATTTTTTTTGTTTTTATTTTCCTGTTTTTTTTTTTTTTGTTTTTTTGCTTTTTTTTTTGAGTTTTTTTTTTTTGGTTAAAAATTTTCAATTGAAATGAAATGCTTATTCCTATAACGGAAGGTTTTTTAAGTTGGTTTTTTTGTTGTTTTTGTCATTTTTTGTATATATATATACTTATAAAATTATAAATATAATGTACTAAAATTATGTATAGGTAATGGAGAGTATATATATAAATATAACAATATATATCACAAGTTGTACAAAATGAAGATGGCTCTATTTCTTTTTTAAAACACCATAAAAAGGTTTAATATGAAGTGTTGTACAGTTGTTGTTGTTGTTGTTGTTTTATTTTATTTCTCTTCTGTTTTTTGTTAACCAATCCATTCATTACTACCACAATTACATATTACACTACTATAACTGAACTGTTTTGTATCGTAGTTTTTATTATTATTATTATCTTTATTTAATTTTTTTTTTTTTTGTAATGTTAGATGAATAATATATATATATATATATACAAAAGCATAAATACAGTACAGTATAGTTTAGGTGAATCTATTTCAAAATGTAAAAATATTTAAGAGAGAATAATCGGGTTGAATGTTGACATATTTTTACTCAATTTTTTTTTTGTTTTATGTTTTGAGAGAAGATGTTGAGTTGTTGTTGTTTTGTTTTTTGGGAAAATGAGGAAAATAAACTTCCTTTTTTTTTTTGATTATATAAAGTATGTACTATATACATTAATTTATGAGTGTATGATGTGTATTTTATATATATACCTGTTCGAATACTAATGAAAGGCTGCATTTGAAATGAAAAAGAGGAAAAGTGGAAAATCAAAAAAAAAAACCGCGGTTTATCTAATGTTTGTACTAACGAATAAGTATACAATATTATTCAATTTATTATTATAATTGTTTTCTTTGGTGTTGTTCTCTCTTTCTTTCATTTTCTCTTTGGTTGATATTTCCCTTTTTTTTTTGGGTTTTAGAACACTTTCGTAAATAATTGTTGGAGCGTAGGTTTAAGGAAATATAAATGTATTAGTTAATTTTTTTACGTAGTGAAATATAAAAGAAAAATCACGCTTAGATTATTAGTTTTTAGTATGGAAAAAAACTTTTTCTTGATATATTTATTTAAATTTTTTTTTTGTTTGCTTCTTTTTTTATCACTTGTAGAGAATGTCTGTAATAATTTTTATATATATGTATGAATGATTGTAAGTTTGAAGTATTGTAATTATAGATAAGTAGTGGTTTATTCATGTAATATATTAATAATTTTTTTTATTGAAATTAAGTTGAAATGTGGTGGGTGAAAATAATAATTTACATATGCACGTACCTACTTTTTAGAATATATTTTATATATATATATATTTATATACTTGTTACTATGGATGTACATTTTACATTGGTTATGCAATTGTTGATTTAATTATATTCTTTTGATGTAGTTAACAATCTATTGAATTGTTTTTTAATAGTAGCAGTTTTGTAAAATATTCTTTATTGTTTTTTTTTTTTTGTTCTTCTCATGGGATTAATTTTCAAATGTGTTAAAAGATAACATTAAATTTAAATGTTAATTGTGTGGGTAAGTTACTTACATATGAATGTAAGTAAGTTATTATGAATTGGGGGTTGAAAATCTGATTTAGTTTTAGATAAATACAGGGAATTAGAAATTGAATAAATTATAGTTTTATGTATACCCAAGTTACAGTTAGGAATTTAGTAATTGGTGATAATTAAATGTTAATTAACTTACAACTACTAATTATGATAATCCTTTACAAGTTGAGTTGAATTTTTTTTTATCTATATTTGTTATACCAAAATTTATGAAAGCTTAGAGCAGATTTTTTTAAACACCCAAATAAACTTTTTATACTCATAAATTATAATAAAAATTAAGTTGTCACGAAAAACAAACCTTTTTTATAAATTTATTTATTTAATTTTAAAGAAAACTAAAAATTTTTTCATAATTTTTGCAGTACCAGATATTTATGTGGTATTAACTTAATGTACAGTTCTGGCAAAGAAATTAAAATCACGAAAAAAAATAAATTAAATGAATGATTTGGACATTTCTCTTTTAACATTATGTACTTGCTGGTGTATAAATATATAAGCTTTGTATATATATATTTATAAGCAGGAAGACATTGATTTCTATCAAGAAATAAATTAAATAGTGTTAGTTCAATATAATTAATCTTATGAGTTAATAAAAAAATAATCATATACTAATTAATACTGCTTAAGCCTTTGCTTTTTGATTAGAATCTCGTAAAACGAATAGTTGGAAAATTTATTAGAGTGTCGACCTTTAATTCGAAAGGTTTCGTTTCGAGTACCGGTAAAAGTGAACCAAAATAATCTAATTTTCGAAAACGAATCAGTTGCCATTTGCAATTAAGTTCTAATTAATAGAATAACGAATAATTAATAATTAATTTTATATCTTTAATAAAAAAAAAAAATATTAATATAAAGAAATATAAAATATAAAAATTTAATTTAATAATATAATTCACAGATATTACAAAAACCATATAATCTAATATAAAATTATGACAATATGCATAATAGAATTGTATCTAAAGACATTTATACATGTTATAAGGCCTAGTAGAATTTCATTTTTAAACTGTATGTGGCATTCATTAAGAATAATTCTAATAATAAGTATATAATATATCATTACGCTATGGTATAGACAGGCTTATTAGCCTTACAGTTCAACAGTTAGCACTTACATCAAAAAATATTTTATTAATATTGATGAAAATTTTATTTCGCAATAAAACTATAAACTTGTGTAATTATTTTAATTAACTAATCTGACATAAATTCTAAATTTTGTTGTATTAAGACATGTTAGATAACTTTAATAGTTTTTTTTAATGAGAATTTATTAAAAATTCTAAGAAGGTTATTTAATCTCATATTTTACATTTTGTGGTTAAAAACGATATCAGTATAGTGGCTTAAAAAATGTTATACTAATAAATTAACGAATGAGCTTTACAATATTCTAACATATTAAATTTTAAATTTCTTTCAAACACTTAACGGAGGTTTAAAGCTGGTGTAAATTTTTAAAGTGTTCTTTAATACCTATAAAACTAAACATAATTTCAATAATTATATCTCTATTGAAAATCTAATTCTATAAAAAACCACTAGATATATTCTGATAATTAATAATGATATATTAAGTCAATATTGTCCATAATTTAGGACATTAAAATGGATTTTGAATTATTGTTGATTAAAACTTTTCTAATTTTTTAAAATAAGTAGTAAATCGACAAATATATGTACACTAGCTGTTGGCCCGTCACAGAATGACGGAAGGTCACTTGAAAGAAGAACTTTTTCTAATTAAGAACTATTTCTAATTTAATTACATATATTACATATACATATATTATATATCAATACCATTTTCTTAAATAAAATGGTAACCGTTGCATTCTACGTAATACAGACTATGCTTCAATTCTATAGTTATGTACAAAAAAAACAAAAACTTATATGTTGTTGTATCTTAAAAATTTGAAGATGAATAATTTATTTAGTCTACCTTTTTTATGTTTTGAATTTGATAAAATTTTGGGGCTGTTAGTTCAAATCCCTTCTTGGTGAAATGTTTTTTTAATTTCAATTAATATTTTTTTTTTATTTAATTACGTACTTTTTAAAATTAAGTTCGATAAATTTGTGTTAATAAGAGATGTGAAATAGATTTATTTTGTTTCAATAATGATTTATTTCTCCAACTATTAATGTTTTGTATATACATTTTTAAAAAATGTTGTTATACATTCTATATTGTTTCCTTTGTTTAGATTCAAATCAAAATACTTGTTTGAAGGCTGACCGTTCTATAATGTACCTATTTAACATGCTAAATAATGTATCTATTTATATGTACGTGAAATTGTATTAAATAAATGTTGATTTTTGAATTGAGTTTTGCATTATCAAATGCAAATTATAAATTTTATTTGAAATTTTTTTAATATACCTAACCCTAACTAAGTTTAAAATCTATTTTGTCTGGTTTTTGTGGTGCATTGAACTCAGAGGTATTGTATACCTGAACCCACTTTCCCAACCCAACCTTCAGTTGTTACATAATTTTTTTCCATTTTAACTTTTAAATAGATAAATAATTAAAAAGTTATGAAGGAAGGGATGAGAGATACATGAGGTAGAGTTCAGAGCGAGATGAGGGGAAACTTTGAAATTACTTTAATACATTTCTTGGTTTATTTGCTTAAGCAAACCAAGCAATGCATCAAAGCATACATTGGGCTTTCGCCCTTATTTCAGATTTTTACTGAAAATTATTAAGACTTACTACACAAATGTTCCTGTGAAGCATTGTCTTCTTAGTTTTTATTTACAAAATGTCTTACTATATATTTAAAATTTCCAGAAAATCTTCTGTGATTTTTAAAACTGAAATGAAATTTTTCATAAACTAATAAGTAAATTTTATTTCAAAAAAAATTTTTTTTTTTTTATTAAAAATAAATAAAATATTTTTTGGCCTGCTTATGATAATTTATGATATTTTATTTTCTAAAATAAAACACATCCAACAAAACGTTAATATTTTATTTTTTTATAATTGAACACATCCAACAAAACACATTTAATTGAATGCGTTTGTTACACCTCATCTTTGACAAATATATTAATAATAATAATAATAGTTTATTAATATACATACATACAGCTAAATATATACAAACTCTTTTTTAATTAATCCGCTTTTTTTACAATAATTAAATTATGATCGGATCGCATCATATCCGGTCCCGGTTCTTCTTTAGAACGCAACTACAATTCAAATAAAAATATTATTTAAAAAAAAAAAGAACCACCAATTTAAAAATTACCTACAATTACTTTACATAAATGTTTTTTTTTTTTTAAATTCATACTTTGACATACAATTGAAATGACGTCAAGAACTGAATTTAAAATTGGAGATTCAATTGGAAGAGTTAAATAAAATTAACAAAAGTATTAAATAAAAAAAAAAAATAAAAATTTAAATTTCTTTTTATAATCAAGAAAAAAAGAAAAAAAAATTTGTTTTGTTGTTGTTGTTTTTCTTTATCATTAGAAGACGCTAAAAGCGAATTTTTTATTTACATTCGGTTTTTGAACATAAGTAGAGTGTATAGTGATAAGATTTTGTTGTGGTTTTAATTTTGGCGTTTTGTTTTGTTGTTGTTTTTGTATTTTAGTTTTATTCTCATTTCTCCAATTATTCAATTGTCAATGTCATTCAAAAATGGTTCAGATTATTTCTGAATACAAAAGTATTTTTTTGGTTATTTTTTGTGATTTATTATTTTACAACTCTTTGAAAATATAAATAAACATTTATTTAGAATTATTTTATACAATAAATTTGTTATTTTTAATAAAAATTATATGGAAACAAAATTAAATGGGAAAGAATTTTTCTTCGAAATGAATTATGGCAGATTCTATGGATTAATTTGTATGAAATTTGTATGAAACTTTGATTAAAAATACAATGAAGTGAAATAGTTTTCTAAATTTTAACTTAAATTTAGAACATTGATGAAACTATCTAAAAATTATAATTCGTAGGTTAATATTATCTTTTATTCCTTACAATAATTATTATTATATCTCGTAAGTTATTGATAGGTACTTATTTATTGAGAAGATACAGAATTTCTATACATACATTGATATACTGTGCAAAATATTGTTCTTAAATAAAGGTTAATCTTAAGGCTAAAATGCAAACATTTCTACTAAATTTGTCTTGATTTATCAAATCTTAAAAACGTTTCGGCGTCATAAGTTCGAAAAAAAACAACATAAGTTCTACAAAATCTTTAAAAACTAGTCTGCTATTGTTGTATAACAGCTAATGAAAAGTAGGTCTATCTATATATCGCCAAACTGGTTGCTTCCGCAAACGCATGGAGCATTGCCCCTCGTTTCGCGCTCACAATTTTGTTATTAATTTTTATGTATTAGTTAAAAAAAAATTGAGCTTGAACAGGTTTTTAAAAATCGGAAGTTTTCTTAAAAGACTCATACTTATTTTTTAAGGTTTAATTGCGTTCAAGTTCATAAGTTGTTCCTAATTTGAAATTCTTTAGTTGAAGGGTACGAAATATAATGGTGGTTTAAGAATTTTGCAAATTTTCAGTTTCGCATAACGGTAAATTAAAACAACCGTATGGCAACTCTATACATTTGTGTTACATATATTTTTAAAGTTAATGAAAACAACTAACGATTGGCATAATTGCCAAGATTGAAAATATTTCTTATAAAACTTTTATATTCCTTATAAAGGATTTTTCGAATTTTACGGAGCTGTAGCTCCATAACGGGTGGGGCTACAGAAAAAAATTGTTCCATAATTTTTTTTTTAATACCTACACCTAAAGTTAAAATTTCTTTTCGTTATTTCACACGGTATGTAAAAGTTCTGTAAATGAACAGAGTGAAACTTTATAGATACTTTTTTTTTTCAAATATTTTTTAAAATACTCTTAAACGTTAAAAACCGCTATATTTTGAAATTATTCATAAGATTAAGATATTACGATAGAACAGTAATTTACTTTTATTTGAAAAAATATTATTAAGAAACCTTTGTCTAGATTTCTTAAAAATTTTCTAGAAATTCGACTGATATGTATTTAATCTAATTTGTAAAATATTAAGGCTATTAAAGTTTTTAAAAATCAAAATACACTGTATATATTAAATTTTTGACAGTAGGTATGTTTAGACTATTCTAAATGGATATATTTAATTTTAGTGAGTTCAAAGTGTCGATTAATATAACGGCAATTTTATGGAAACATTTCCTTAGTACCTCCATAGAACATTTGAAATAATATGTACAAAAGATAACCTAGATAGATAGAAATCGTAATTCAGAAATCTATATTAAGATTTTTGTTTGCTAATATTTTCTTTGTGTATATAAACTTACCATTCTATTCAATATACTCTAAAACTATCTAGTAGTACTTCTTAAATTCAACAATTTTCATTATTTTTCATTCTGCCGCCAAAAATACTTTCATATAATAAATTTTAATACTCGTATATAACTCTTTTACAAGAAACAAAATAATAAATTCCGACCTAACACAATATTCACCTAATTTATCAGATGATCATATATAATAATAAACCCTATATTCATATATATATATATATATATATATATATATATATATGTATATATATATATATATTTATACATATATTTGTTATTACACCACCAGATTTCTTCTATAATAACATAATTCCATTTATATCATCATAATCATTATTTTTATCAATATCATCAACATCATTATCAATATCATTGTAGGAATTCCATATTAAATGGTTTTCCGTTGAAACAAAAAAACAAACATAATATATATATTTATATATATATATATATATTCATATGAATATCTTTTAATATTGTAATTATCCTTCATATAAAATATGTATATATGTAACATATATATGTACATAATTTATATATAATAATAAATAATTTTCACACGTTTCAAAATCTGTAATTTTTGATTCAATACTCGGAAATTGGAACACTCGTGTAAATGACACAATTACATGAAAACTTTTACAATTTTATCTCCGGGATCCCCTTTTTAAAAAAAATAAAAACAAAACCAAAAAAAAACCTTCTATATTATTTCAAACTCCAAGTTGATTCTGCGCATTAAAAAAAAATAAAATAAATAATATTGAAAAATAAATCAAAAGGATAAAGAAGTCCTTTACTCTGTATATTACATATTTTATATAAAATATGTGTTTTTGTTTTTCTTGTTGGTACCTAATTCTTTTCATTTGTAAAAACCGCCTGTTCCTGTACGGTTCGATTCGGTGGTTCTACGCAAAGGATTCAATTCAAAATCAAAAAAAAAAAACAGAAATAAAATTGTATTGTGTATTTTGAATTTTTAATAGTTGTATTAGTGTATTTATAAATTTGTGATTGTATAGGCCCAGTTTACACTTGAGCGTTATTTATAAATATCCTTTTTAAAATCTCTTTCTCATTGTTTTTTTAAGGCTCTCTTTTCAAAATGAAAGTGTATTGGTGAAAAGTTTTTATTTAATCATTTATTTTAAAAGATTTGGAGTTTTTGATTTTTTATTGTTTTTGTAAGGATGTTTTCTCTTTTCATTCATGAACATTTGAAAATGTATGTTGAATGAAAGACATTGAAAGAATTAAAATCCTTTTCAGCAAGGATATCATTTATGAATTATAAAAAATTAAGTTATAATGGAAATTTAGTAGTAAAATTTTAATAGTTAGTATGATTAGTTTTATTTTAAATAATGTTCGTTTATATTAAATAGTTAGTAACATTTAAAGTATAACGGTAAAATAAAAATTTCTAGTTATTTGAAATATATTTTAAAAATTTTATAAATAGTAATAAAATAATATTTTTATGCCTATAATTTCGAATTATTATTTTGTAATAAAAGGCCCTTATGTGAGTTTAGCATATTAGTTCAAATGCATTGCACTCTGCTTAAAGCGATCATTTTCTTCGTTTATATGGGATTCGCTATATGGGATTATGATAAAATGTCCTAGTATTTCAATTTATGCTACTGATTTGCTTGAAATTAATATTTAAATGACGGTTTATACTTTTAAAATTATATTTAAGATTTGTTTTATAAATCTGATATTTTAATACTTATCGCTTGCTTCCAAAACCTTATTTAATTTGAAATAAAGAAAAAAAATTTTTAGCAAATTTTTCCTTACTTTTCTATCTAAGGTTCATAAGGTCAGTTTATACTTTGTTCCCTATTTCGCTGTGCAATTTTTTATCCTTTCATGATAACGATGAAAAAGCAGATGTCCTGTTACATTTTTAAAGGCTAATATTTTATAAAATCGAATTCCAAAAAAGTTCTTTTATTAAATTTATTTCCGAAACTAAACAGTTTCCACTTCAAGTTCAAAAGTTCAACTTACACCTTTTTTAATATCAAATTTGTTGCCATAAAACACATCTGCCTCTTAACAACAAGTTTTTTGTGTCCTTTTTTAACTTAATGTAAAAAAAAACTGAAATAAAAAAATGTAGGTGAAATTAAACCTCTCAGGTGTCAATTTTTGAAAAAAATTTTCCAAATTTTTGGAAAATAAAACACTAATTCTTTATATATATTTTTAAAACGTATTAAAAATAAACAACCCCTAATATTAAACTATATTATAATCTATTCTGAAATTTACTATTTTTTTGTTATTATATTGCGCAATATTATTTCAAAATCATCACTTTAAACAACTTATTATATTAAATAAATAAGTGTTTGTATGTTTGTGATAAGCATATAAAAAATCATAGGCATGTGCCAAGCGTACAACCCTTCATTTAAAAAACTATATATATATATATATATATATATATATATATATATATATATATATATATTATACAACCCTTCTCTTACATCGCAATCAAATCAAAATGATTCGTGTATTAAGAAATCAATAAAAAATAAAAACAAAATCTAATAAATTCTCTTTTTGATAACAAAAATATCCTTTTTTTACCGTTATATAGGGACAGAACAAAAAAAAAAAATAAAAATCCTTTTTTTATTGAGTCATTTTTTAGAACAACAAAAACATAAAATAAAAAAATCACAAATGAGAATATAAAAACTATCCAACCCTTCAACAAATTGTGGGCAAATATATTAATAAAAATTCAAATCCTTTAATACTAAAATTTTTTACTACAAAAACTCTATTTTTATCCTTATTTTTTTGGTTTATATATATTTTTTTTACAGTTATTGCATAATATATTCCCTAATTTGTCGTCTGTCAAATATATTTCTATTGTATGAAAAATTTATATTACCACACACCGTATTATTTGAACACCACTTAAAAAGCAGTTTTTTATGGAAAAAATGTAAAAAATTAATTTTTATTTTATTATACTCACATACAAACACACAAAACTGATCAGAAAGAACAAAACAACCCCTTAAGAGTATCCTTTATATTTTAGCAAATATTAACAATTATCAAATAAACATCCTTTTATATATCCTTTTTTTTTTGTGTTTCACTAAAATATTAAAAATTAAAATAAAAAAAAAAATTTAATCAGACTTTTTTTTGGAAAAAAAAATCAATTCATCTTCAAATCACAAAACATTATTGAATTGTTGTTGTTTTATTTGTTTCCATGATCAGAAAAAAAAAACTAAGTTTTAATATAGTGGTTTTATTGTGTATATGTTGACAATTTGAAGTACATGTTTATTACATATATCCTAGATCCTTTCATATATCCTTTTTTATCAATATAATTTTCATTGAAAAAATTTATTTACCCATGTAAAAGTTAGTAAATATTTTCGCAGTTTTTAAATGTAAAAGATGAAAACAACCCCTTAATTTTTGATGTCATTAAAATATAGCCCCTAAATTTTTATTTTTTTTTGTTTTTGGTTTCCTTGAGAGATAAAATACATAAATTTGAGATTTTTAGTTGTTTTTGCTATAAAAAATGATACAAAACTGTTAAAAAAATGATGAAATTTTTTTAAAAATTTGTTAAAAATAATTTTGGATAATTTGTAAGGGGTTTAAGGGACAATGCTGTTTTAATAATAAATATTATTTTATAATAAATTGGGTATAGACTGTGCTCACAGCAAGCATGCTTTTGGCATTCGCCATTATCCAGATAATTATGTTTTTTTTTATTAATAATGTTTTTTAAATAAAATTTGTAAGATACTATTAATGTTTCAATTTAAAATGAAGATATTTTGCAAAAATTTCATACAATAGAAGTATATATAAGTAAAAATATGAGAAAAGCTGTTTTACATGATCCTCAAAGGATGTTATCAATATGTTAAACCTTGTTTTTAATTAAAATTTTTTGAGTAAGAGTATTTTGACTAACACACTCTTTGTGTGTTTAGTTGAAAAAAAGATCTGGGTGTCTTGACATGTGGTTAAAAAAACAAAGTTTGGTTTAGATTCATCTTATGTTTATGCCAAACTATGTCTATGACAAATTAATAAAAATGGGGTGATGCGACTTTAAAATGGCTGAAAAAAATATGCAAATGATTAGAATTGAAATCAATTTGAAAAGCAAATCAATCTTTAGTAAAATTATTAGTTATAAAAATTTGCTCTATTAATCTATTTCTAGATCTTTTGATTTATTTGTTTTCCCCAATATATTCCAAAAGTTTGTGGTTCTATTTTTTGATTAAATTAATAAGCATATGCATCTTGAATATACCTTCGATCTCTTTTCCATCCACAATTTCCAATATCTTATTAATCTTGTTGGTCACAACTACTTTTAGTTAAACGAAGTAAATAATCCATAATACCTAATTAATATTCTATAAAAATCCTTTCTATTGGTTAAAATCTTACACTGCACAGGGAAACGTCAGGAGCTGTTCATAATACCTTTCTATGTTTCCCTGTGAAGAAAAGGGATTTCCTGTGTTTTGAGAAAAGATTCTTAGATACCATCTTTTAATTGAAGGGGATTTTAGGGACATTGGTTGCAGCAAAACCTGCTAAAATTAAAGTATTTAGCTCAGCGAATTTTTATACTTCATTTTAATTAATTTTCAGTTCCAATTTTAGTTCTATATATATTTTAACGAAAGTAAAGTTGTTAATTGAATATTTTTAATCGTCTAGAATTCTATTCTTGACTTCCTCCAAATCCTTTAGAAATAGTACTTTAATTTTTCTTTCAATTAAATTAATAAATTCTTTGTAGTAAATTTTATGTCTACTTGCGTCAATTTAATTGTTATTTCGATTTAATCTAGGCTCAAATTAAAATTTTTCCTAATTGTAAGGATTTAATTGCATTCAGGATATCCTATAGAAAGGAATTATAAATCCTTATTAATAAAATGTTATAAAAATTAAAAAATCATTCTTTTCTTGTTATTGTTATAAGTTATAAAAAAACACGATCGATATATGATGGTCATTCTTAATAACATTGCAATGCATTTATTATTATCCTATAGATTTAACTTCCAAAAATCGAAGTCCTTTCAGTATAAATAGATTTCCTCATATTTGTATTTTAGTTTTTTAAAATCTTGTGTTCAAAGGAGACCAATAAATTTAATTTTAAAGGTGAATAGTTTTAATTTTATCAATGTCATTTTATACTCCTCAAGATTTGGACATTTAAAAACAGTTGGGTTCTTCAAAGTATTAATCTTTTATTGCACCCGTTGCCAAAACTAAAAAACAACAATTTTAGTTGGAATGAGTTGGTATTTCTATTTCATTTTTTATAATCCTTGCATTATCAGTACTTTGGATAAAATATTGAGTGGACTATGAATTTGGGTGATTGTCATTGCATAAAAAGGATATTTTTGTTTATATTGATCATACACACATATATCTACATACATATATACATAAATATGTTTTATAAGATAAGGCTTATAAAAGATGTTTGATATAAAGTTTTATAGTTACGTTAATTTGTAAAATTTAAAGAAGGAAACGATGAACACGCTTTTGTTTTCGAAAAGCAGCTGCTGCAGTTTAATTCTCTCTAATTAATAAATTGAGGAAATTAGAAATCAATGTAGTGATTAGATAAATAAGGATTAAAGTAACAATTAGTAAAATTACCATGTGCTGTAAGGTTAATTAAAAGTCTAGTTTGGGGTTTTTTTAAAGAAGGGATGTGCTATAAAATTCTACAAACTACAGTTAAACTTCGATTAACCGGTAACCGATTAACGTAAGCTCTACCAACGAGGAAATTTTGCAAGCATCAAATCGTTCAGAAATTTTACTTCCATTATCCGTAAATCCAATTTTATTTAAATTTTTTTTAATTATTTCTTTAAAATTTAAAATAATAGTAATGTATCAGAATCGGATCAGAATCGAAAAATAAATCGATTTAGCTATGTATGTCCGTCCGTCCGTCCATCCGCACGATAACTCAAAAACTAAAGGAGCTAGGATCTTGAAATTTTCGAAAATTCGTTTTTTTTTTGCAATAGCCGTCATCGCTATTTAAATTCAGCCATTTTGGTCCATTGGTTCGGGTAGCTGCCATACAACTTCTTTTTTTATATGAGTATTTCTATGTACCTATTATAGCTTCGTGTCTGAAATTTTGCCAAAAGTAGTTTAGTTTTATGGCCAAAGTTTTTGCAAAATTTGGTTGGTCTCCTCCAGTGGGTTCGTGTAGCTGCCATAGAACTTCTTATTTTATATGAGCATTACTCTCCACCTAATGAAGCTGGGTGTCTGAAATTTTCCTAAAAATAGTTTAGTGTAATGGCCAAAGTTTTTGCAAAATTTGGTTAGTCTACTGCAGAGGGTTCGAGTAGCTGCCATACAACTCCTTCTTTTATATGAGCATTACACTACATTTAATAAAGCTGTATGTTTGAAATTTTGCCAAAAGTAATTAACCAGATGATATAATGTATATGCTACGGTCATACGGGTGTCCCACAGTTGACACAGTGTACTTTACTACACTCTTCCTCGTTTTTATTATCCATGTTTTTTTTTAGTTTTATTGTTGTATTATTTTTTTTTTGTTTTAAAAGGACACGAGTTCCCGAGCACCCCCGATATTCGAGGTTCAACTGTAATTAATTGATTTAATTCAGTATCTCGCAAAGTATATAAATTTTCTGGAAATGGGCAATATTTAATTTTTTAACTAACTCTGGAGATATATATTTTACATTGGTGCAAAATTTTCAGTATACCTACACAAAAAAAACATATCTAACATTTTATATAAAATATAGGCTGGAAGTACTGACTAAAGAGTCAACATAAAATAATTTAATATAATGGATTTAATTATTGGAACTCTAGTATTTTCAAACATCTGCAGCAAAATATTTTTTATAACACGAACTGCCGCTCCAAACCTCCACTATACAACCCCCAGCATTTAAAATTAGCTGCTCCCAAACTACGAAATATAAGTTCTAATGAGATTTTGAATCACAGAATTTTAAAAACTAGATTTTTAACAGCACCAGATTATGAGACACGAGATTTCAGTTCATGAGATTTCGACACGCTCCCGAAAAAATAAACTGTAATTCTTTATAATAAAATTTTTAGGGTCAATTTACATCATTTTTATGAAAAAGTTGGACATTTCCTATTAATCAATAATGAATTGAGCAGGTTGAATCCTTTGCTTATTCCAACCATGAATAATTGTAGAAAATCTTTTTCTATCATTTTATTATTTAGGTGTATAAGTGAGTAAGTCACTATTCATTGGTATTTCCGTCTTAATATCTATGTTTTTAAAATTCTATAAATTCTGTTGTTGTACTTTTAGTTTTTTTTAACAACTTAATTACTTAAACTTAATCACTATTGCGATTTTTTATTAGGTGATCAGTTTCTTATTCTTAAAGCTATGATTATTTCAAACTTGTTTGTATTTTTGGTACACATTATCAAAGACACAGAACAATTATCCGATGAGCTACTAGGTACACGTCATCGGTAGACGAACTTTAATAATCCAAACATGATTAAAATGGATTAAATTTGTTCTTAAAATATGAAATACAATAATCAAGTTCCGTAAAACTTTTCCTTAATTAATGAAAACTTCTTCAGAAATTTAATAATTATGAATGACTGCTTTAACCAGTTTTAATCTTAAATTAGTACAAAACCATAACTATACATATTTAATTTTAATCTAGAATTCAAGTATTTATTTTTAATCCATAATTAATCTTGTTTATATAAGTAAAGAATAGAAAAAATAAAGGACACACGTCAAAATTTAATCCTTTCTTGTAAACTAATTTTTATTAGCATAAAATATATAACAAAAACAAACAGGTAGTTTATTTATATAAATGATTAACCATTTGATTGTATTCCATTTTAATTTTTCTATTGTTATTATGCTTATTTTATTTAACTTTAAGAATGATTGCCTTAAAACCATCTTCCATATAACAAAAGATATATTTTAAAAAATCTAAATACCAAAAAAATTAAAGGGTTTAAAATCTTTAATTTTATCTTAACGTTTATTCAAAAATTAATTAAAGAAATTCTTTAAGAATCCATTTCATTTGAAATTCTTCAATTTTTTAGCTTTTAAATAAACATAACGCGTCTTTTACTAAATTGAATGTAGCTATTGTGTACATTGTACAGGATAATCAAATAAAATGCCAAATGTAGTCCTTTAAAAATTCTTTGAAAAAAGGGTACAAAAGTTGAAATTATTAAAAAAAATTAAAACTGACCTGAACTTAGTATAGTAAAGGATAAAAGGACATTCAAGATTCAATAATATAAAAAAAAACTTAGATTTAAGGACATTTAAAATATCCTACCTTTGTTATCCTTTTTAATTTTAAAGTTTTTTTGAATAATTAATAGTTGTAAGTATTTTTAAAAACATTTGGTAATAAAAATAATTTATATTTAATTTTAATAATTCTACTGTAAATTTATACCTGATGTCCAGGATCTGATAATACTTTCATATACAATTGTATGCATATGTAAATCAGTTGGTCAATTACTTTTATACAGTATACAATAATACAATTGAGAAATCAAAAGACAGTACCGCGTAAAATCTTGTATATCAAATATTAGCATTTTAAATTATTTTATTATTTAGTAATAAAATAAAAAAAAAAATTTTAAAACACAATTAAAATTGAATCCTTTATTTGAACTTTTTTTTTTCTAAGGAATGTTTTGAAAATATGTTATGTACGAACACACCTTAAAAAAAAATTATAATAGAAAAATAAAGTCCAGTTTTTATAAACAAAATTTGCAAAAATAAAATTTATTTTTATTTATTACTGAAAATTATATTAACCATAGGTTTTTTTTCGTAGCTTCGGAGAGGCATGTGTTTTTTTATATTCGTGTTATTAGAATTGGTCTTAATGAATTCCACATACAATTTAAACATCAAATAGTACTAGGCATTATAAAAAGTAGAAACGTCTTAGATTTTCAATAGATACAATTCTATTTTTTGTTTATATTGTAATATTTTGTGTTTGAGTTATATGGTATTTTATATTTGTGAGTTATATTATTTAATTAAATTATTTGTTTATATTTTAAATTTGTTTATATTGTTGTATTAATGCATTTTTTATTAAAGATGTATAATTATTATTAATTATTGATTAAGCCATTAATTTGAACCCAATGGCGAATGGTAACTGAGTCGAGTCGAAAACCAGAAAAGTTTTTTCTCACTTTCACTGGGATGCGAACCCGGCATAAGCTGCAACATTTGTTTTCAATACACTTTGATATTTCTTCAATTATCAATAGTGAGTAATTCGTATTTGCAGCCTCCTATCACTTGACTTTGGTATCTTTTCTACAGTCAATAATTAGAGTAATTCCTTATTTATTCTCAACCTCTCGTTTAGAACTCTCGGGCTGTCTAGAAAATTAGTTGCATTTGAGGACGACACTACACATTTAAAGAGAGAGCTTCCGTGCTTCTGTTCTATATATAAAAGTGAAGACAAAACATAATATTTTAAGTCTATCATAAAAATATATCTCTCTGTTAATTAATACCAATTAAAATCTTAATATAATTTTTTTTAAATATTGTTATTACAGAACTTGTAAGGGTTTTAATAAAGATTCTGTCATTAAATCTACTTTTTTTCATAGTGACTCTTATTAAAACTTAATCCTTAGAATCTGTTCTATTTTTCCATTTTATTGTGATCCTCTATCATTTGAACCAATCCGCGCTTCCAAGGCTTCCTTCTTCATTTATATTGAAAAATATTTTTGTTTGGAAACAATTTTAAGATGTGTTGTTTGTAGAATATAATTCAGTTAAAGAATTTTATTCCAGATTCTTTAGTTTTGAACTATGTAGTTTTAAAGTTATTTTCCATTTCAGTCCCGAATTTATGACCCTGTTGATTCATGTACTAATAAGGCGATTTGGCCAATTACTAAGAATTTGCTAAAGAAATCGATGAAGAAGAGCCGGGCCGGTGTTACCTAATAAGTACCAGCAAAATTTTAATTACTCTAATAACACAATTGCAATTTTGAAATAATAATAAATATTATTTTGAAAATGGATTTCAAAATTTTCTTCTCAAATAAATCCAAAGACTTATCATACAAAAAAAAAAAAAAAACCATCAATCTCCACCTGTTTGTTTGGACGTTAATATTATTTATTTTAGTTATGTCCTTATTTAATATTAGAGATATGAAACGGATGTTTATGCAGATATCCTTAATATATTAAATTACATAAGTATATTTACATACACAATTCACAAATACATACAATAGAACTGCACAGGAACTTTAAAATCATTGCACAAATCTAAAACAAATTTTATCATTATTAAAACAACATCAAGATGCTAAAACAGGTTGAATCAATATTTCAAATTCAGGATATCATTTTGAAATTTACACATCCTTTTTCAATGTTGCACGAAAAAAATATCACAATCATACAAAAAGCAACAAAAATACACTTGCATCTTAAAATTTATTTTCTAAATTTATATGAACCGCAAAAGTTAAAATAACTTCCTGTTAAATTGTTTTTTAATCCTAGATATACAATCTTATTTAGTATCTAAGAGTTGTGTAAAAATAAGGATAAATCTGTAGAAAAATACAAAATATGTAAAAATATATCTAAAGATGCGTAAAATGGTATCATATTTTCATATAACACTATATATATAATTATTTTATATTTTCCAGAATTATTTCCAAAATTACGCATATGTGATTTGATGCCCTTTTGAAAAAAAATAAAATAGATACCAGTATATTCAAACAATATAATATACATTTAATACTTTATTCAAGTGAATTAAAAACGGATGTCACAATAAAAATTAAATATCATTCATTATTTTGGTTGTCCTTTATCAGTTCACAGAAATCATGTGAAATACAAACTTTATGGACAATTGAAATTGAGCAAAATCGTAACATTATCCTTTTTTTTACATATAAAATTAAAGTTACATACATTGATGTACAATATTATTGAATCAAAAATCAAGCCAAAAAAAAAAAATCGTCCTTTTGCGTAAAGAACATTGAAAAATACGCAAAATCTCCACAAACAATTCAAAATTTAACCGAAAAAATAAAATTTTCACACGATACCAACTTTTAAAATATCTAAAAATTTAAAATTTCACCATCATTATGGACAAAATATGACAAATTTCTGTTTTTGTTGTTTGTTTATAAATAAATGTAGTACATATGATATTTATTGTCCTTTATAAATATCAAATAATATGAAGTCATTTTTAGGTATTTTATAGCAAAAGAAAAACAAAATAAAAATTCACATGATCAATTTTCACCTGTACAATGTCAAATTATTTATTAAAAAACAAAAATCAATTCAAAAAAAAGGAGTACAAAAACAAGGATAAAAGAATTAATATCCTTTTGTGCTATAACTAACCCAAAATAAAATTTTATTTGTATGGGATCCAAATAAGGGATAAGAAATGGAATTATATATATATGTATATATTACATTATATTTCGCATATATACATTTGACGTATATTTTGTAAAATATGTTTGTTAATGTTACAAATAATCCTTTCTTTTTACAAAAAAAAATTTATATATATGTATAAACCTTTTTTTTAGCTTGATACGTTATACAATGTCCTTGTAAATTAAGGATTTTACCTGAGTTTTTTATTTATATTTTTCAATTAAATATGTGATTATCACTTATAAATCATATTGAAAAAGGATTTTATTTTTTATATAAAAAAGGATGATATTATGTACATCAAGTGTGATAAATTTATTAAATAGTTTTCACATACACTTATGGCAATAAATTTTAGATTTTATTTTTTTTTTTAATTGTTTTCTTTAATGAAATTAATGATATATTCAACTAGTTTTGTCACTATCGTAGTCATAATTTTCTCCTAATGTTGTCCTTATGATGATCAACTCTTCGTCTAGGGCATTTTATTTAAAGTATGTTGAATATGATAATTCTACCCTAAAACTTGTGTAACCCGATGTGCAAATAAGGCTTAAGAGCCGCATAAGTCTATAGAGTTTTGTCAAGGCAGTGAATTAACCTTAATGTTTAAAAGTTAAGTGTACATATTTTGAATATATTAAATATTCAAAAGAACTGTTCACTTAGACATGATGTGATTACATGCTACCTGATATATATATTTAAAACACTATTGGACTTTTCAGTAGGTTATACTAATGTTGACTAGTTAAGCTCGAAATAAATTTTGATCTAACAAATCCTTTTTATAAAAAAATTATGAACATCATCTGTGAGTTGTAATAAATAGATAAATATTTTTTTCATTTATATACACCGAACCAGGACTATTTATTATATAAAATATAATAATATGGTGTTGGCATGTAATCATGTTTAATGCATGTGCCAATAAGTCCAATATGCATGCGACAATGTATATTTAATTTATTAATTAAAATTTCATTTATTAAAAAAATGTGATCTTATTTTCTAACAGTAGATTTTACAATTTTTCACTAGAAAGGACACAAACTGTACCTACTTAACTTTTGCAAGTATTGTTAGTAGCTCTCTTAAGACTCGTTTCATTCATTTAATAAAAATAAATGGAAATACAAAGTAATTAAGTCATGCTGATAAATTTTATTTTGAAGCTTAAGTTCGGTAGTTCAAGGGAAATAGATTAAAAATCACCAAAACACTATTGAATTCAGATAAAAAATCTTCTTAAAAATGTTGTAAAACATGTGACCATAACTGTAATAAAAAATTATTTATATTTCTCACATATCCTTTTTTTTTAATTTTTGTTTTTGCTATTGATCAAAATTTGAACAAAATTTTTTTTTTTTTAGTTATTTATAAGATACATTCAATATTTTTGAACACCTGATAGATTAAATTCTATTTAGAAATTTGTGAAAAGCATATAATATTTGCAACAAATTGTTTCTAGTTGAAGTATTTTGATGTCCTTGATTAATGTAATACATTTGTAAGATTATAGTAATTGTATTTGTATTCGGATGATTGAAAAAAAAGGATTACATGAATTCTCATACCATAGTTATGGTTTAAAATTAAATAGAATTTTTTAGAGTTTAGTAGATTATTGTGGTATTAGAGTTAAGTTGTTTTAAATAGTTATTCATAAACAATTTAAGTCCTTACTCGATGCAACATAATAATAATAATAATAAAAACTGTTGTAACAATGTATGAAGCAAATAGTTTTTATAAGTCGTCAAAGCCTAATTAACGGAAAATATAATAGAGTCTTTTATAATATTTTCATAATTCAATTAAAATGATAAATATATTGACGATATTTTAAAACAGAAAATTTATCCGGGATTCCGCTTAGAATAATCCTCGAACTACTCTATCCATTTCATTTGATCGCTGACAGACTCTTTGTTAATGGTTTATTGAGCTAAATTATTCTAGTATTTTTAACAATCTTTGACTATTAACTTAACAGTCCGAATGGAACTTTTAAAGTTCGCCTTTCGTAGTCTCCTATGAACTGGTACAATTCTCTTTTAGCACATCAAGACTCTCTCTGAATTGTATAATTTCTCTGCAGTTACATCTATTTGTGGGCGATCTAAGCAAATGTGATTTAGAGAAAATTTGTACATTTATAAGATTAGTTAAGTTGAGATATAAAATGTTACTTTCTTCACTATTTAAAAATTTCCGACGAATTATAGGAAGTTTGAATCAATTTGCGATATGAGCGTACTGTTATTTTTATAAGAAAACTAACACTTAATACTAGGTTCGAGGAAAACGAATATTTGTAGTATGGATTTTAATTTTACATAACAAGTTTGAAAAAGTGATACTCGTATGATGACTGAATCAATTAGTTTTTTGTAAAATAATATTTAACTCGAGTTTGTATCTGAAGCAGATTTCTTTTATTCTTAAAACTTTTATTTAAAATATATATTTTATACCTTAATCTTTAAAAAAAATGTACTAACATATTAACAATATACTACCTAACAAAAAAACACACATTTAAAAATATTATAATTAAAAAAACACACATTTGAATGTTATTTTTGCAAAAAGTCAATTTAAATTACAAGGAAAACTACTAAACAATGTTAATATAATAAAAAAATAAAAATTTACATATATACCAAGGAATATTAGAAGACCCTGTCACATAAAAAAGTCCAAAAAAAAAACTTGTATTACAAATATTTACATATATTATATATATATATATATATATCAGGTAGTTAAAAATAACTGTGAAATATTAAAAAGACGTATCCTTTAATGTTAATCAAACAAAAAATAGCTAAATTATAGGATCTTAGGTGAAAAAAAAAACAGTTTTCAGCAGCAGGACGAAATAAACATAAAATGAAATTCTTAGAAGGTTAGAAAAACTATTTACTGATCCTGTAATAATAAAAAATTAATTTTTATAATGCTATGCAAATTTTTATGAAATTTTGCAACATAGTATTGACGTTTGAAAGTAAAAAATAGGTGAAGTTAAATTGATCAAGTTGTCATAGCAACAAAATCTTGCCATTTTGAAAAAAACATTAATTTTAATTTATATTTCAAAGTTCTAGAAATTTAAGAGATATCTTGATGAAGAGATGAACGGTTATGATAAAAATCTAAACAAATTTTATTTAGACAGTTTCCTTATGCATCCTGCCCTGTCCATCTCCTGTTGATGCAATTTGTCTGCCTCTTCGATATAAAAGAGAAGCTTTTTTTGTTAATTGTTCTTGTATCTTCTTTAAGTAATAACTGTTTCTGATATCCATATCCTTCCAAAGAAAGTCCTTCCACTTTTTTTTTGAATGTTTCAAATATGTTTAAATCTATTTTATCCGAATATTTAAAACTCGAAAAAATTTTACAATGAGTTATAATGTTTCGTCAATATTATTTTATATCTTTTGCAATTTTCTAAAAATGAATTCCTTTAAAAATATTTAATAAAAATTGACCTGACATGTCTGTTATTATTGTTTTATTTTTTTTTATATTTATTACGATTGTTGTAAAAGATGACCTTAGGTCATTGTAAAACTGATGTGTTTTGTACATATTGTATATTTTTTATATTTTTTTGTCGCAGAACATAAAGTTTTACAATTTGTGTTATTTAAAAAAATTGTCTAACGGAATAATTGCGATTGTAAAATTGCAATGGACGACAGGCAATTTAGAAAAAAAAAAATTTAAAAAAAGAAGTATAAATACCAGGAAACCAAAAAATATTTTAATTTATAGCAATATTTACTTCAATGTATTATTTATACGAGTATGCAGAATTATTTTTCAGTACAGGGTGGTTAATAGTTGGAGAATTTTTAATTTGATGTTTTTGAAAGTTTAGAGTATTTATTAGAAATTATTTATGTCTATAATTCTTGAGATAAAGATGGAGCCTTCGCAATGACTTAACAGATTAAACTAATTCCTTAATTTGGTTTTGTTTTAATTCAGTTGTTTAGAACTTTACATTTGAATCAGTTTTTCCGCCAAATCTATTTAAAATAATTATTTGCGAAAACCTAGAAAGGGGTACAAAATTTTTTTTAATTTATGATATCTAATGTAGCCCATACATGGATGGACCAGATTTTCAACTTGGTAAGCGGACATGTTTTCAAATCTTACCATACACTATCCAACCTACCATAAAAAAATCGTTTAATTTTTTTTTTTGTTTTGAAAAATATGTTTAATGTGAAAAGTGTCTAATAATTTTTAATTTGAATTTTTAACAGTTTTTTTTTAAATATATTGTTCTGCCTATTAATTTTTTTTCCTCTAAAAATATGTTATTTAATATTCTTTAATATATTAAAACATTTTTCTAACTTAGTTTTATAATTATTTACTTAATTATTTGTTATTTTATACATTATAGTTTTCTTATTTTTTTTAAATCGGAATATCTCAACGTTTTTTTGTGTCAAAAAATGTAAAAAAGGGAACAAAATGACATTTAAATTGTTCAACTTACCTATACACGATACAACAAATTTTCTTCCAACCAACTTTTCAACCTTCAAAATGGTCTTTCAACTTGCCCATACACGATTCAACTTTGCAAGTACGGCTACCAAGTTGAAAACCCGGTCCATCGTGTATGGGAAGCATAATAATTTAAAATCATGTACCTTCCTGTATTATAGAATCAATTTTAAGAATATGCTATTTATTCGATGAGCATTAGAAATTTTTCCTAATCTGAAAGGATATAAAATATTGCAGATAAAGTTTTAAATTTTAAAGCATCCTGTACTTTTTAACTTTAATATTACCAAATCCTGAAACCTTATATACACAGTAATATAAAATATTCATATATTAAAATTTTACTTTTGTAATGGATAATTTCATCGTTTTCCTGTGCTAAAGAGGACCTAATTAGGTAAGAAAAAGGTTTGCAAAAATTGTTTCTATTGCGTATAAGTTGTAATACCCATGTATGCAAATATACAAAACAATTAACTCTTATAAACCATAGTGTATCTTTTATTTAGGTCCTAAAAACAAAGGGATAAAAAGAGAATTCCGAACGTAAATAAAACACCTACTTTCTGTTCTGAACTATAAAACGAATAGTCTTTTTTATGTGTAATGCAAAATATATTCGTCCTTTAAGCATAATTTTAAAGACACATAAGAAATGGTCATTGTCAATTACATTTTTCGATGTTAAACAAAAAAATTGTTTTTGTTTTATTTTAAATTTTCCAGGTAATTAATTTGTTTTGGACAGCATAACAAATTTAAATGTTACGTAAATGGTAGCAAAAAAAAAATGTCCTTGGTTTAAAAATACGACTTTTCTTCATTAAAAAAAAAATTTATGGGTACCTATCAAGGAAATAAATAATGTAAGCATATAACTTTTTTTTAAATTATTCTTTATAGCATTTAACTTTTTCTAATACTTATTCTGAAATGCTTCTACCCTGCAGAATATCTGAAATACTTTCATAACCAGCATTTGAAATTTAGATTAGTTAATCTGGATGCTACTGCACTGAACTAATTTTGTTAATATTGACGTACTGTTCTTTATGTAAATAATAATTGAATTTATAAACCATCATATCCATTTCTGTAAAAATCTTTAAAAGGTTTAAAAAATAGATGTCAAAATTTTACTAGGATTGAATGGCGAATGTTAAAGAGGACAAGATTTTCCAAGCAATTACCGAGTTGATAACTTGTTGCTTGTTGTTATTTGTTATGGGTTAAAGCATATGCCATCTGAACTCTTAGGCCTTGCGTTCTGTTGTGCTTTCCACTTTCAATTCTTTCTATCAGTTTATAAATAATAATATTTATTTTGTTTGTATTATATATTTGTATATTTTAAATTATATTTGGTCTGCAAGGGGAATTATTTTCAATATTTTTTTTTGTCGATTAAATATTTCATGACCTGTACGGGAATCGAACTCCCATCCCCTCGGTTAGTAAGTCAGATGATTACCCACAAATCCACCAAGGCTCCTAACTTTGGAATTTTCTTATAGATTTAAATTTAAACATTTTTTAAAAATACTGTACAAACCCAGCCGTATTAGACAAAATGAAACGGAGATCTTTGTCTCATAGTTCGTTATCTCAGATAATTCTATATCTCATTATGCTTATATTGCCAAGAAGGAATCTATCTCATGATAGGTACTGTTATTTTAAGTGATATTCAATATTAACCAAAGCCAAAACCGATGATAGAACGATTCTCAAATTGTGCTAAAAATTTTTAAAACGTAGGTAGGTAGGTATACAATTTTTGTTATTTATTTTAAAATATAAGATAAATTGTAAGATACTTTCTAAATGTATTTTAACTAATAATTCTGACGATTAACAAACTATTTTAACTTTTATAATATTAAATAACAAAATATATTCAGAAATTGATAAGCGTCATAATAAACTATTAAACCGTAGTGATAAGAAAATAAAGGCTTTAATTTTTATCTCACAATTGTTTTAAAAATTTAATACTTATTTTTTCAATATGCAATTTAAATATTTTTTAAATAATATAACCATTATTTATTTTAAGATACTAAATAAAGAAGAAAGTAATTACATATTTTAACAAAAATCATATTTATAATTTTTATTTATTTTAATTTTAATATTATTTTATTTTAAAATAAACATGAGATTAAAAAAAAACAAAACTCCCAAAAATATTCCACAAAAATTTTTTAAATTGAATATATTATGTACTTTGTTAGTGCATATATTAATTTAAATTTATATATATATATATTTACATAGTAATATATGTTTTAATATACATATCAGTTAATGCTAAAAATATGACCATAACAATAACCTTGAATTGTTTCATTTAACTGGTCTCTAATCAGACCTTTTAAATAAATAAAAAAAAAAACAACAAAAACAAAACATCTAAGCAACAAAAAACCATATTTAATCACTTCACTTATCAATTCACTTTTTGTTCATTAAATTTGACATTTTATTTGACAAAAATCCAAAACAAATTGAAAAAAAAAACGCACAAGAAGACACCAAAAATTCAAAAAAAATGAGTTAAAAGTGAATTTTAATATTTATCAAAAATATATACACTCTTTTCACATGAATGTGGTCCTTTTATACATGAAATTTTGTCTATTTTCAAATCAATATGATCCTATGAATAGTCCTCCATATCTTGTAACCTAAAAGTCGAAATTATATTATGGGAAGTGACTTTTTTCAATTATGAATATCTGACAGCTGGATTCGATGACACGGGACTGATTAAAAAAAGGACCAATTTATTTTAAAAAATTTAGAACTATTTGTAATTGAAAAAAAAAAAAAAAATTCATTTGAAAATAGACAAATGTGAAAAAGGGTCAAGTTCACGTGAAAAGAGTATATAAAAACAATATTAAAAAAACTAATATATACATTAAATGTTATCAGTTGTCTATAATGATGCATATAACTGTAAACATTTCTGAAAATAAACGCCAAAAATGAATCGAGCAGCAAAAAAATACTGAGCTGATTAAAAAAACAACCAAAAATCGAAATATTCACCCCAAAAACAAAATATTAGAAAAAAAAATGATTCTATGATTTTTTAGATTTTTTTAATGGTTTTAATCATAGCCAGTTCAAGGATTATTTGGATTTATCAATGGGTCGTTTAATGCACTGCATCCAATGAAAACGCCAATTAATAGAAAAAAAAAAAAACAGAATAAAAAATGCGAAATTGAAAACTTTATGATGAGTGATTCTTTTATGATAACACCAAAGACACAACATTTAAAACATTAATTGAGCAACAACAACAGCATAATAATTTAATTATTAAACATTAATTATACAATGAACTTTATTGGTGACATTGGGAATTGAAGCTTATATACGTTCCAAATGTTGCAAAAAAAAAAACAAACAGATTTTGAATTAATGAAATACATATTTGTGATAATACTGATGCTGACGCCATTGAATTTTTACATGTTTTTAATTAAATGAATTTATTTTTATTATTTTATTTATTTCAAGAATATCTAATTTTGGTTTTAAAACCCATTCTTGATAATAATAAAAAGAATTTATTCTTTTGAGAAATAAGTTGATCATGAAAATGTTGATAAAAACATCTTAGCAACATTTTTAAATTTTTTCATTGTAGTAAACTTAGTACTTATTTTTTGGACTCCAAGTAATTATTTATCTAGCTTATGTGAATAGCTTCAAAAAAATTGGGCTAAGTGGATATTATTCAATGTTTGCAGATGATACAATCATTCTGTACAAAGGTAAAAACAGGAGCCAACTCGAAGAAAATATTAATAATGGTTTATATAAAGTTTGAAATTTAAATTATAAGAGATTAACTATTAACGTCTCTAAAACTGAACCAACGATATTTAAACAAAAACGAGGAAGAGTGTAGTAGAGTAGACTGTGTCAACTCTGGGATACCCGTATGACCGTAACATATACATTATATCATCCGGTTAATTACTTTTGGCTTTATTAAGTGTAGTGGAATACTCATATAAAATAAAGAGTTGTATGGCAGCTACTCGAACCCTCTGTCGTAGACCAACCAAATTTTGCAGAAACTTTGGCCATTACACTAAACAATTTTTGGCAAAAATTCAGACACCCAGCTTCATTAGGTGGAGAGTAATGCTCATATAAAATAAGGAGTTGTATGGCAGCTACTCGAACCCTATGCAGCAGACCAACCAAATTTTGCAGAAACTTTGGCCATTACACTAAACAATTGTTGGCAAAAATTCAGACACCCAGCTTGATTATACAAATTTTGCAGAAACTTTGGCCATAAAACTAAACTACTTTTGGCAAAATTTCAGACACGCAGCTGTAATAGGTACAGAGTAATGCTCATATAAAAAAAGAAGTTGTATGGCAACTACCCGAACCCATGGACCAAAATGGCTGGATTTAAATAGCGATGACGGCTATTGCAAAAAAACGAATTTTGCGAAAATTTCAAGATCCTAGCTCCTTTAGTTTTTGAGTTATCGTGCGGATGGACGGACGGACGGACATACATAGCTAAATCGATTTATTTTTCGATTCTGATCCGATCCATACACTTGAGTCTATATCTACCCCCCTCCTTCTCTGCGTCACAAACGTAATGGCAAATTTATTATAAACTTTGACTATATAGTCATACGGGTATAAAAATAAAGGAAGCATTAACTTAATGATGAAGATCTATCTTGGAAAATACATATAGATAACTTAAAGAAAGCCATAATGTCATTAACTGGTGCAATTGAAAGATGCCCTAAACTAAGTGATGATGTAGCTTAATTGGCTTTCCACGCCCATATTCAGTCTAAAACAAGGTATTGAATTGCAGTTTCGGGTCAAAGTTAAAAATACTCAATAATTATAACATAATTTTAATAGCACTTAAAATCTTATACAGACTTCCACATGATTCTCCAACTACATTACTGTATTCTAATCGAAATTTGCCTACCGAACAAACAATATTTTTTGTAGATTTATAAACTATCAAATAACTTAACCAAAAGCAATTTAAAATACAAACAAATGTTTGAATTAAAAGCTAGTTCACAAGAAGCGCGGATCTTGTTGACTTACAGCACCCACACTGAGTGGGGTGAAATTGAGATTATGATAGACTTCCTACCTATATAAAATACCAGTTTTACTGTCTATCTCAATTCTTCCATAAATAAAAGAAATTAAAATAAATAAGTAATTGTATAATATGTAATTGTAATTTTGTTTTAATCAACATTGTAATTTTAATATTTTCATCTCATTGGAACTTCGCCTATTTTATGAACTTAATTCACCGAGGAATATATTAAAATTATTAATTTGTATTGTTCTGTGTCTTGATCATAAAAACAACACCTAGCTTGTATTTCTTGATTTTTATTTAAACTATTCCTACTTTTTTTTAAATGTACTAAACAGTGTGTGATATTTGTTTTATGTTTATACTCCCCATTTCATAAAATCCAAGTTAATTAATTTTATTTTTAGGATAAATTAAAAACATATAATTCAATATAAATATGTTCAAACCTTTAATAACTTATTGACTATATGGAAGATGCACAATTACTATTTATAAAATTATTAAACAAAATATAAAATGACCTTTTATATTTTTAAACCATCGATCAGTATCATCATTTGCTGCACAAAAAAAAAATGATATGGACCGAATTTCATATTAAGATTTTTTAATTTAATGAATTTTAAAACTAATAAGATACCTTGACTCTACCACTAAACTCTGATGAACAATCAAAAAATAGTTATATTACATCAAAACTACATAGTTTTTAGAGGTTAGGATTATTTCATACCATTGACTTATCAAATAAAAATCATGCTTTGATTAATTGATTAGTGATAAGTGATTGGTGAAATGGGGCTCTTTTAATTTAATTATAATGATATCTATTAGGAAATAATTTGGTAATACCATAATTTATTTATTCTAACTATTAATAATTAGTGAAGTGATCAAATGCAAGAATTATTATAACTTTGGAAATCAGTGCAATTGAATCAGTGAAAACGAACTTTAGAACACTTTTTAATTTTAATTTTATAATCTTATATGATCAATGTGATTTGTGATGAAATGTGATGATTTTAATATGTTTTAGTATTGAATATTTATATTAGATACTTGTGTTTTATTTCCAAAAAGTTTTATGTAGTGTAATTTAAAATCGTCCTTCCACCTTAAATTATTAATACTGACAACATTTTCTAATTATCTTCTATTTACTAATTCTTTAACTAATTTGAAAAAAATTTGCTAAAAAACTCGAACCCACAAAATAAATAAAAAGGTTCTAAGTTTTAACCATTAGCTATTATTTTTTTAATTTATTTTTTAAATAAATCCTTAAAAAACTAATATACCCATAAAAAACTGCTGTTTTTTTTTAAAGTAATAATTATAACAATTATCTAAGGATTCAAATATCTCATACCTCAATTATGAACATTTTTTATCATCATTTTTTTAACAAACAATATTTAAAAAGTCAACATAATTTTTTATTGTTTCTTTACTTATCAGCATGCTCATAACTACTTCATTTTTTACCTAATTGTTTTTTTTTATCTATTTTTTTATTTATTTTTTTAAGAAATTTGGTTGTATTAGTAGTTTGACTTTCTTTTATTTTTTATTTACATTTTAAAGTTTTATTTGTTGTTTTAGTTTTTATAATTTATTTACTAATCAAGTCCACAAAAAAAAAAAAACAAAATTTAAATGTTAAAAAAATTCCGTTAGAGAGGTATGTAAGTTATCTTTGCTATTTATATATTACGTATATAGTTATCCTTTTTAAGATATTTTATAATTTGAAATTAACTTTTTACCTCTAAAAAACTAACAATTAGTTAAACAGATTTCTATTTTAGGTTTAACAATTTTATTTTTTTTTTATTAGACAGTTTAGTTAAAAAAATAAGTTAGTTTGTATAATTAAATAATAAAATTAAAATTTAGTGATTTTCTAAGAATATGTAGTCCTTGGACTGCTACAACTTAAAAAAAAGCATCTCATAAACCTAATTATGAATTTCCAAAACATTCAATTCTAATGTTCTTATTGAAAAAATTCAAGGACACTTCATTGTTTTGCCAGGTATTAATACAAAATTAGCGAATAAAATATTATTATGTGCAATAAATCGTTATAGAAACCTTAATATTAATTTTCGCGATTTAGAATGGACATCCATATATATATATGTATCTATATTTAGTTTAGAAAAAAAACGGTAACTTATTTTACATTTATAAATTTTACAAAAAAATATAGTTTTATACCTTAAAAATTTAAAACTACCTCAGACCATCCCACAAAAATAACATTCAAAATAAATTTTAATTTATGAAAAAGGATATTTTGTAAGGATACATAAGGATAGTTTATTGCAAATTATTCAAATTACGATACCCATAATAAAATGCAAATTTTCCATTGAAATAAATCGAAAATTGTAAAATTTATAAGAAAATTCAAAAAAAAAAAAAAAACAAAAATCCTTTATTAGAAAATGAAGTCCTTTGTCAGGAATAAAAATAAAAAGGGATATTCATGAAATGATTTTATTTGCAAATGTTTTGAAATTTACTTATGAAGTGTAATTAAAATTTAGTCACCCAAAACAATACTATTTTATTTTTTTGGAATTAAAACATAAAATTGCAATAGTTTTATAAGATACGAAATACTTTTAAATATAAATCATTAAGTAATAAAATTTTTAATGTAAAGAATATTGTATCTTAGTATAAGTTTAAAAAAATTTGTGATGCAAATTTATTTTATTTTAAAAAAAGAAATAATTATAAAATAAAAGTATTAAAATTAGTCACACATTAGATATAATTTTAACTTATAGAAATAGAATACGTATAGTTACATAATGTTTTTTTTCATAATGTGTGTTTTCGGATGTCCTCGATAAAATAATATACTAATTTTTATAGGATGTTCACATTCTATTGCAGTTTTGTATTTTAGACGGAATTTTGTATCTCAACTATCTAATATTTCCATATTAGACATAGTAAATTGTTTAGTCATTACTAAATCAGAACAGTTACACAATGATGATAACCAAATTTGATTTAGGAGCATAATGGAACCCATATTGGAAATATAATATGGGTTTAAGTATTGGAAATACATGGGATTCCTATGCACAAAGATACAATGACAATGAAACAAATGATAACAAAAAAAAAAAGTTATTTTAAATAAATTCTCCAAGTTTGATTCGAATTTGGTAGTTTTGTTGTTTCACACCAAGTAATATTTTAGCTTTTTTGAAACTGAAATGTAGAGTGGGGATGTGAAAGCTATTAATTTAGGAGTAAGAATATAAAAAGGTAATGATTCTATTAATCATAACAGTGTCGGAGCTCTCAGTTAGCTTAACTATATAGTTTTAGCTTCATGAAGTAATAACTAAAGATATTAGTATTATTTATTTAGTTTTTACTTGTGCCCAGACTGAAGTTCCTTAAGTTGAAGTGGTCTTAGCAATTAAAAGATTGTTTTAACTATAAATATAAATGTTTTTTTTTTTTTTGTAGCGTATAAACTCCTAAACTCCTCATCCGATTATCATAAAAATTTGGGGCTAACCATTTCGCTCTAACATACTGCCAACTAGGGGCTGTTGTGTAAGTGTATAATTTTTTTTTCTAAAGTAAGATCAGTTCGACCACTTCAAATGTTGTGCACGTGTTGCTCTTTGATTATGTAGTTGATAATATTAACTGATTTGGAATTTGTTAAGTCATATCAGTATGACGATTGGTCAAAAAAAGTTTTAGAAGAGAATTTTGTCCAATTTGCGAAGTAGTTCTTTGAAATGAAAGTTTCAAAACATTTTTTGTCGTTTGCGGCATAACAAATTTTTAAAAATTTTTTCGGTCTTCGCTCTACAATAACGGATGACCGATTATCTTGAAACTTAATATACCTGTTGCGGTTTGCCAATAGGGTTTACTCCAGTAACATACTTAGAATTTGTTAAGTTATATTGGCACGACGATTAATCTTAAAAAGAATTACGAAGCGGATTATGTCTTTTGGATTGACGAATATGACCAATTCTGAAAAAAATTGCTTTTGCCTCGAAGAAACGCTCAAAAATATTTTTAAAGAGTTCTAGTAATCTGTTGCTTTTTCTTATAATTTTCAATTATCTTATAATTGAATTGAACTATTTGAAAACTAATTTTAAGACTTATTAATGTTGAATTCATTGAATGATTTTAATCAGTTCTTTTGTTTTTCTTATTTGAAAAGTGTAATAAACTTTTTATATGTGTTGGTTGTTTTTATTATTCTCTGATTTGTCGATTGTCAAAAATAATAAGTTAATTCAATTTTAAGACCAAAGTAGAAGTTATTTCGGCCTTTGTTCAGTCTTTAAAACTCCTAGTTGGAGTAACTGAGGCAGTCCTTGCAGTCCTACAGACTGAACATTTACAGGTACTTTTAACTCACAAAACACTTTATATATAAAATTATAAAAAGGGTTTGTGAGTTGCAAAATCTCTAGTAATAAACCACAAACAAAGTACAGTTTATTAATAACATTATCTTGATTATATAAGTAGGTATATATAATTTTTATATAAGTATTTCAAAAATAGAGCTTTCAAAAATCAAATTTTATAATTTTTTTTTTTCTCACTATTTTCAGTTTTTAAAATTAAAAAATTAAAATATGTACATATGTTTAATATTTTAAATTTTTTAATAATAATTTTATTTCCTAATTTTTTGAAAAGAATTATTAATTGAATTATCTCATATACCTTTAACATTTATTTTGGTCGTAAAATTAAATCAACTAATTATTTTTGACAATCGGATGACAATCGATAAATCACAGAATACAAAAAACAACCAACACATAGGTATAGAAAGTTTGCTACACTTTTCAAATAAGGAGAACAAAAGAACTGATTATAATAATTCAATTATATCTCTATAATTATTATTATTATATATTATATCTAATAAAAAATATAGTGTATATTATAATAGTTTTAAAAGAAGTCCAAATGCCAAATAGTCAAAGGACTACTATATTATCATGCAATAATTACTATTGCCTGGTACTACAAATAAATAATTA